>OX442415.1:16781268-16886268 GCA_949361645.1 Spongilla lacustris
TGTAAATTACACCATGCAGTACATCAAGGCACACAAAATACAACAAGATGTTATAGATACTCATGCTCTTGCTTCAAGTGCATGGGTAGCTGCTGCAACTTCCTTGGCTGTTAAGTAATACCTGCATCCTGTAGTTGTCGAGGGGCTCACAAGTGTATGTCTGATGGGTCAACCTCCATTACATTCTGACGCTGTGGATACCCATACCCATTCCTTCAACTAAATTGCATAAAAGCCTCTTTTGCTGATGCACCTTTTCCCCATCTGTGTTCCTCACTGAAATGAAATCCTTTTGGCCAGGCATCACCCTGCTGATGTCATCATGGCAATAGAAGCTTCTTACTAGCTCCAAAGTGTTGCTAGATGATTGGTTTTCCTGCCTTGCAATCTGGGGTACTCATCTAGCCATATAATTTGTCATACCAAACTCTTCCATCACTTTGGCAACAGACCATCTCTTGGGGAGAAGTTAATATTGTTAGCCTTTCACTTCTAGATGTGGTTGAGGTAAATTTCTCTTTCAGCTGCTCTATCATTTCTCTTCCATCATCATCATCCTGCTGCTCCATTGCTTCATCCCCAACTGCAAACAATATTGCCTTCCTAATGGCACCCTCCGCTCTAGTTATTTTCTCCTTAACATACGTGTGACTTCGGATGTTGCGTTTGCCACCAATAGGGGAGACGCCCACTAAACCGAGTACATCATTGACACTAGTAACTGGCGGTGCATTGTCACTATCTTCAGTATCGGTACCCACTGGTGTCAGGGCACTGCTTTCTGCAACTGTAGAAGGGGCTGATGGAGTGCTAGGGCCAGCTTGTTCTTCTTGTTCACGTGTGGGAGAAACGTCTGAAGCAATGGAGCAGCAGGATGATGATGATGATGGAAGAGAAATGAAAGAGCAGCTGAAAGAGAAATTTACCTCAACCATATCTAGAAGTGAAAGGCTAACAATATTAACTGTTATCCCCAAGAGATGGTCTGTTGCCAAAGTGATGGAAGAGTTTGGTATGACAAATTATATGGCTAGAAGTGCTAAGAAGCTGGTTGAAGATAAAGGAGTATTGAGTACCCCAGATTGCAAGGCAGGAAAACCAATCATCTAGCAACACTTTGGAGCTAGTAAGAAGCTTCTATTGCCATGATGACATCAGCAGGGTGATGCCTGGCCAAAAGGATTTCATTTCAGTGAGGAACACAGATGGGGAAAAGGTGCATCAGCAAAAGAGGCTTTTATGCAATTTAGTTGAAGGAATGGGTATGGGTATCCAACAGCGTCAGAATGTAATGGAGGTTGACCCATCAGACATACACTTGTGAGCCCCTCGACAGCTACAGGACGCAGGTATTACTTAACAGCCAAGGAAGTTGCAGCAGCTACCCATGCACTTGAAGCAAGAGCATGAGTATCTATAACATCTTGTTGTATTTTGTGTGCCTTGATGTACTGCATGGTGTAATTTACATTGCAACTAAATTAAGTTACTTAATTGTCCCCAGAACAATCTTTTTTGAACGAGCACTGCGCATTAACAATGATAAAGTATTTGGCTAGATGTAGTTGTTGACATAGTTGTTACTGCTGTGGCCAAAGTTTTGATAGTTGTGGTTTGGCCACTTAGCAACACCTCCGTGATAGTCACCTTAGAAATGGCTGCCTTACTCAAAAACGTTTGTGGTTCTCAGTGGTTATTAATAATCAACTTTTTTATTTCACATAAGTATTGATTATAATGTACCACATAGTATTAGAAAGTAAATTACGCAATTATGAAGTTTCTGCATACAGTAATTACGAAATCTGTCTTACAAACCAATACATTGTTTAACCCTTTTATTTCTGATCAAAATGCTCGACACAGTAACATTGTGCTTATCAGGCCCTTCGATTTGGTGCCATGCATGCAACAGTTTTCGTAGTGTGTACCAAGGTAGAACACTGCAAAGTACACATTATCAGTAAACTAATCAATTATTCAACGCCAAGTATCTTGTAAACCATTAAGGGTAAAAAAAATAAAAAAATTCCCAGCACTGCTTATATAAAGACAAACTAACATAAAAGTTTTGAACATAACGTTACAACATGGTGTCCATCTCTTTGGTGACATGATTTGAAATGACTCGATTCACAAAAGCTATTAATTTATGTATTTTGGAAAACAGATAAAATTCATGTAAGCAGAAATGAAAAAATGCTCCTCAAATTCACTTTCGATGTGCACAGCTTTAAAAAACAAATCCTATTTCTTATTTTCTAACACTTCAATCAGCTACAACAATGTTTATGCAAAAAAAAAAATGCATCATTCCCATACCCAATGTCCTGCTGTTAAACCACTGTGCATGCGCTCCTTAGATTTGCTTTTAAATATAGCAATTAGCACATCACCTTGAGATCTATGGTGAATGGCATGACTATACACTTCAACAAGCTCAGGTGATTAGAAAGTGACCTCATATGACTACCACTGCCATATGGTACATAACAGAATTGATAGCTAAACTGGTTGATAGAAGACATACTATAGACACACAAGCAAACCTTTAATAGGTATTCCAGTTGATGCTGAAGTGGTTTGTGCAGCTAGGCCTGAAACAATGAGAATATGTTATGTACTGGATCTCAGTGCTATCTCATATTAGCCTGCTTACCTGCAGAGGAGGTCACCTGGGCTGCAACAGAATGCTCTCCTATCCTATTTAGTGCCTCCCCCAAGTCGGCATAGCTGGCATTAGAGGTGTTATTCAACCATGTCTTGAACATCTCCAAGATGCAGCCATCAACATTTACTGGATTGTTCACTTTGATCACATCAAGTTCACGTTCACTGATGTTGAGCTGCAGTCCCAGTTGATACCACTTGGTGGGAGGCACCTTCAGACACACCAGGTCCTTGAGCATAGGTGCATCTCCTCCTATCATAAGAAAACATGCACCTTTTACACACGTTATGTGTACAAAGGAATATAGCTGGTTATTATTTTACATCTAAATTACTGGTGCCTCAGCTACAGCGGGTGAACAAGAGAAATTAGAAAACAATGCTTTGGGTTGTATGGAAAGAGGTTGGATATGTGTCCCTCTCGTAGTGGAGGCATGTGGAGGCTGGGGAATCACTGCAAAAGAATCATTCTCAAGAATTGCTAGGCGTTTGGCCATCCACTCCCACTCATCCAATACTGAAATGCTAAATGCAATATATTGTCGCCTCGGCACTGTTTTGATGAGGCAAAATGCCCGAGCCCTCCTGGCTCGATCGGCATCATTTTCGTGACTCAGTTGTATGTATATAGTTTAGATTTTTGTGCTTTTCATGTTGTGTATGTACCATTTTAGAACATTAACAAAATAGTCACTGACAACATGACATGCACTAATATTGTAGTGCACATACTTCATCCCAAAGCAGCATACACCAGCTTGCATCAACTATACAGCAGTGACAAAGGTCACCTTACCTTCACCGTGCTGTCCCAAAGGTCCGGGGTTCAATTCTACATCTCCAGCTAATATTAGTAGCTGCCTTATGGACATTAATGACGTCACCACCAATGCCAGTAGGATTTTTCCAGCCGCTGTGCTCATGCGAGCGTCACCCTGATGCGGTTCATAGTGTGGGAAAAACATGCATCACCATGCAGATAATCGAATAAAACTGAACACCAACCTTTTTTGACCTTGATCGCCATTTTCTACCAAATTCAACACTAGCGCAGAAAAGTACGCCCAAAATAAGAGACCTCTTCTCAAACCATAAGGTGACCCTCATTATTACGTATTTGAAGTTGTCGAGGTAACAACCTCTATCGGATACTTTGCATATATCCTTCCCTCTCCACCTTCGCGTCACGTTGAGTGGACTATGCTTCTCGTCCCCACAGCAAACGTTTCTACGGCTAATAAACGTCCCGATCCTGGCCCTGTATGTAGCAAGATCGACACCCATCTTGTCAACAGCCTCCGCCACAATATATCCGGGTCCGCCTCCTGATTTACTACTATTTGTAGGAAGTGTTCGGTTTACAATTAGAAAGTTACAGTAGGCCTATATCTTTTGTTCATAATCACTATATCGCTAAAACTGTATTAAATTTACTTTACAAGAGTATTATATACATGCAGTACAAAATGATAAATTAATCTCTGGTGACTTTGCGATCGCTGACCCGTATGTTATTGGGCTATTCCAGTTAATAAATATACACCCCTACTGATGACATAAAATTTGTGTCCTGGGGGGGATTTTTGAAAATTGTCCTGGGGGGGGGTCATCATAGCATAAAATCTCATGTCTTTGGGGGGGGGGGGAGGGGGGGCGGGGCGTAGTGTGGCTACATCCTACATCACTGTCCTAGGGGTTGTGTACATATCATGTTGGATAATTATTGTTCTTGGGGGGGTAGTGTGGCAATACCACTTTATTATGGTGTTACATGTATGTATAAATAATAATGTCTTGGGGGCTATGTCACTGTCCTAGGGGGTGTCTACAAATAGTGTCTTGGGGGGGGGGGGGGGGGGGGGTAGAGTGGCTATGTCACTGTCCTAGGGGGTGTCTATAAAAATGTCTTGGGGGGGGGGGGGGGGGGGTTGAGTGGCTATGTCACTGTCCTAGGGTGTGTGTATAAAAAATGTCTTGGGGGGGGGGGGGGGGGGGGTAGAGTAGCTATATGACACTGTCCTAGGGGGTATCTAAAAAAAAGTGTCTTGGGGGAGTAGGGTGGCTATGTCACTGTCCTAGGGGGTGTCTACAAAAAATGTCTTGGGGGGGGGGGGGGGGTTGAGTGGCTATGTCACTGTCCTAGGGGGTGTCTAAAAAAAGTGTCTTGGGGGGGGTAGGGTGGCTATGTCACTGTCCTAGGGGGTGTCTACAAAAAGTGTCTTGGGGGGGTTGGGTGGCTATGTCTCTGTCCTAGGGGGTGTCTACAAAAAGTGTCTTGGGGGGGTTGAGTGGCTATGTCACTGTCCTAGGGGGTATCTATAAAAAATGTCTTCTATAAAAAATGTCTTGGGGGGTAGGGTGGCTATGTCACTGTCCTAGGGGGTGTCTACAAAGTGTCTTGGGGGGGTTGAGTGGCTATGTCTCTGTCCTAGGGGGTGTCTACAAATAGTGTCTTGGGGGGGTAGGGTGGCTATGTCACTGTCCTAGGGGGTGTCTACAAAGTGTCTTGGGGGGGTTGAGTGGCTATGTCTCTGTCCTAGGGGGTGTCTACAAATAGTGTCTTGGGGGGGGGGTAGGGTGGCTATGTCACTGTCCTAGGGGGTGTCTACAAAAAGTGTCTTGGGGGGGTTGGGTGGCTATGTCTCTGTCCTAGGGGGTGTCTACAAAAAGTGTCTTGGGGGGGTTGAGTGGCTATGTCACTGTCCTAGGGGGTATCTATAAAAAATGTCTTCTATAAAAAATGTCTTGGGGGGGTAGGGTGGCTATGTCACTGTCCTAGGGGGTGTCTACAAAGTGTCTTGGGGGGGGGGGGGGGTTGAGTGGCTATGTCACTGTCCTAGGGGGTGTCTATAAAAAATGTCTTGGGGGGGTAGCGTGGCTACATCACCGTCCAAGGGTGTGTGTATAAATCATGTCTTGGGGGGTAGAGTGGCTATAAATCATGTCTTGTAATAGTGTACATCCTTGCTGGCACGTTCAACTATCCTAAATCATACGTAGCAAGGGTTTGGCTGGGTACCAGACCGACTCCCCTGGCTTCATACGTGATACAGGGGCGGGTATGTGATACACCCTACGGAGGGGAGTGGGTCCTATCTGCCTCTTTCCGTATCAGCCTCCCTAAAGTCCCAGGGTTGACCCAGGGAGGAATCCCATGTAACAGCCAACCCCTCCCCCAAGCCCAACCCCCACTGTTATGCACCTTCTCTCAGATAACATGATAAAAATTTGATTCAAACAGCAAACATTCTAAAAGCATGTGCAGTCCAAATTCTGTTGTTGTAGAGCATTCCAAAATTATACAGCATCTCTAAACAGAATGGAAGAGAAAATATGTAAATTAAAATGATACCACCATTGCCTTCAAATCTTATATACCATCAACTTTCTCAACTCAGAGAGAATGTTGTAACATGTGAAGTCACAAAGGCTTGCTCTTAAGTGAGCAATTGAAGAGCATTTTAAAAATGAATCTTTCTCAGTGCCAAAGGAGGGAAAATATATAACTTGAAGTTTGGGGGTAACAAAAGTATGTGTACTAAGCCCTCCAACCCCACACTAAGCCCTCTACCCTCCACCCTCACCAAAAAAAAGGCTCATGTTTTGAACAAGGGTACTGTTGTGATCTCGAGCACTGCTGCACTTTCTGCTTTGAGGGCATTATTTCTTTCCATATATGTTGAACAGGTACACACTAGCATTAATGATTACGACGATACGAGCCATTTTATTGTGGGAGCGGAGGGGGGGGGGGCCTTAGTATATGCACTTTACGGTAAGTGTACATGTAACACATGCACAAGTCCAGATATGTACACCAATCTTGCTTAACAGACACACACTAACAGACATATGAACACCACAACATAAAGAGTGGGCATGCTCTTATGCAAGCTGGGAGGATTGTAAAATGGATTGAAATTGAAACATAACATAGTGTCACTGGTTCAACCACAAGAAGTGCATACATGTAAGTACAATTACAAGTAGAGCTCTGTTAAAACAAACATGCACACCCCCAACAGACACATACACACACCCAACAGACACATACACACCCAGCAAACACATACCCAACAGACACATACACCCCCACATACACACATCACACCCAACAGACACATACACACACCCAGCAAACACATACCCAACAGACACAGACACCCCCACATACACACTTCACACCCAACAGACACATACACACTTCATACGGGCCGAGTCATTTCAAATCATGTCACCAAAGAGATGGACACCATGTTGTAACGTTATGTTCAAAACTTTTATGTTAGTTTGTCTTTATATAAGCAGTGCTGGTAATTTTTTTATTTTTTTTACCCTTAATGGTTTACAAGATACTTGGCGTTGAATAATTGATTAGTTTACTGATAATGTGTACTTTGCAGTGTTCTACCTTGGTACACACTACGAAAACTGTTGCATGCATGGCACCAAATCGAAGGGCCTGATAAGTACAATGTTACTGTGTCGAGCATTTTGATCAGAAATGAAAGGGTTAAACAATGTATTGGTTTGTAAGACAGATTTCGTAATTACTGTATGCAGAAACTTCATAATTGCGTAATTTACTTTCTAATACTATGTGGTACATTATAATCAATACTTATGTGAAATAAAATTATAATCAATACTTATGTGAAATAAAATTATAATCAATACTTATGTGAAATAAAAAAGGCAGCCATTTCTAAGGTGACTATCACGGAGGTGTTGCTAAGTGGCCAAACCACAACTATCAAAACTTTGGCCACAGCAGTAACAACTATGTCAACAACTACATCTAGCCAAATACTTTATCATTGTTATTGCGCAGTGCTCGTTCAAAAAAGATTGTTCTGGGGACAATTAAGTAACTTAATTTAGTTGCAATGTAAATTACACAATGCAGTACATCAAGGCACACAAAATACAACAAGATGTTATAGATACTCATGCTCTTGCTTCAAGTGCATGGGTAGCTGCTGCAACTTCCTTGGCTGTTAAGTAATACCTGCGTCCTGTAGCTGTCGAGGGGCTCACAAGTGTATGTCTGATGGGTCAACCTCCATTACATTCTGACGCTGTGGATACCCATACCCATTCCTTCAACTAAATTGCATAAAAGCCTCTTTTGCTGATGCACCTTTTCCCCATCTGTGTTCCTCACTGAAATGAAATCCTTTTGGCCAGGCATCACCCTGCTGATGTCATCATGGCAATAGAAGCTTCTTACTAGCTCCAAAGTGTTGCTAGATGATTGGTTTTCCTGCCTTGCAATCTGGGGTACTCAATACTCCTTTATCTTCAACCAGCTTCTTAGCACTTCTAGCCATATAATTTGTCATACCAAACTCTTCCATCACTTTGGCAACAGACCATCTCTTGGGGATAACAGTTAATATTGTTAGCCTTTCACTTCTAGATATGGTTGAGGTAAATTTCTCTTTCAGCTGCTCTATCATTTCTCTTCATCATCATCATCATCCTGCTGCTACATTGCTTCAGACGTTTCTCCCACACGTGAACAAGAAGAACAAGCTGGCCCTAGCACTCCATCAGCCCCTTCTACAGTTGCAGAAAGCAGTGCCCTGACACCAGTGGGTACCGATACTGAAGATAGTGACAATGCGCCGCCAGTTACTAGTGTCAATGATGTACTCGGTTTAGTGGGCGTCTCCCCTATTGGTGGCAAACGCAACATCCGAAGTCACACGTATGTTAAGGAGAAAATAACTAGAGCAGAGGGTGCCATTAGGAAGGCAATATTGTTTGCAGTTGGGGATGAAGCAATGGAGCAGCAGGATGATGATGATGGAAGAGAAATGATAGAGCAGCTGAAAGAGAAATTTACCTCAACCACATCTAGAAGTGAAAGGCTAACAATATTAACTTCTCCCCAAGAGATGGTCTGTTGCCAAAGTGATGGAAGAGTTTGGTATGACAAATTATATGGCTAGAAGTGCTAAGAAGCTGGTTGAAGATAAAGGAGTATTGAGTACCCCAGATTGCAAGGCAGGAAAACCAATCATCTAGCAACACTTTGGAGCTAGTAAGAAGCTTCTACATGTGTACCTTCATACCCCACAGTGGTCTTCATACATGTGTACCTTCATACCCCACAGTGGTCTTCATACATGTGTACCTTCATACCCCACAGTGGTCTTCATACATGTGTACCTTCATACAGTGGTCTTCATGCATGTGTACCTTCATACCCCACAGTGGTCTTCATACATGAGTACCTTCATACCTCACAGTGGTCTTCATACATGTGTACCTTCATACCCCACAGTGGTCTTCATACATGTGTACCTTCATACCCCACAGTGGTCTTCATACATGTGTACCTTCATACAGTGGTCTTCATGCATGTGTACCTTCATACCCCACAGTGGTCTTCATACATGAGTACCTTCATACCTCACAGTGGTCTTCATACATGTGTACCTTCATACAGTGGTCTTCATACATGTGTACCTTCATACCCCACAGTGGTCTTCATATATGTGTACCTTCATACAGTGGTCTTCATACATGCGTACCTTCATACCCCACAGTGGTCTTCATACATGTGTACCTTCATACCCCATAGTGGTCTTCATACATGTGTACCTTCATACCCCACAGTGGTCTTCATACATGTGTACCTTCATACAGTGGTCCTCATACATGTGTACCTTCATACCCCACAGTGGTCTTCATACATGTGTACCTTCATACCCCACAGTGGTCTTCATACATGTGTACCTTCATACCCCACAGTGGTCTTCATACATGTGTACCTTCATACCCCACAGTGGTCTTCATACATGTGTACCTTCATACCCCACAATGGTCTTCATACATGTGTACCTTCATACCCCACAGTGGTCTTCATACATGTGTACCTTCATACCCCACAGTGGGCTTCATACATGTGTACCTTCATACCTCACAGTGGTCTTCATACATGTATACCTTCATACCCCACAGTGGTCTTCATACATGTGTACCTTCATACCTCACAGTGGTCTTCATACATGTGTACCTTCATACAGTGGTCTTCATATATGTGTACCTTCATACCCCACAGTGGTCTTCATACATGTGTACCTTCATACCCCACAGTGGTCTTCATACATGTGTACCTTCATACAGTGGTCTTCATACATGTGTACCTTCATACCCCACAGTGGTCTTCATACATGTGTACCTTCATACCTCACAGTGGTCTTCATACATGTGTACCTTCATACCCCACAGTGGTCTTCATACATGTGTACCTTCATACCCCACAGTGGTCTTCATACATGTGTACCTTCATACCCCACAGTGGTCTTCATACATGTGTACCTTCATACCCCACAGTGGTCTTCATACATGTGTACCTTCATACCCCACAGTGGTCTTCATACATGTGTACCTTCATACCTCACAGTGGTCTTCATACATGTGTACCTTCATACCCCACAGTGGTCTTCGTACATGTGTACCTTCATACCCCACAGTGGTCTTCATACATGTGTACCTTCGTACCCCACGGTGGTCTTCATACATATGTACCTTCATACCCCACAGTGGTCTTCATACATGTGTACCTTCATGCCCCACAGTGGGCTTCATACATGTGTACCTTCATGCAGTGGTCTTCATACATGTGTACCTTCATACCCCACAGTGGTCTTCATACATGTGTACCTTCATACCCCACAGTGGTCTTCATACATGTGTACCTTCATACCCCACAGTGGTCTTCATACATGTGTACCTTCATACAGTGGCCTTCATACATGTGTACCTTCATACCCCACAGTGGTCTTCATACATGTGTACCTTCATACAGTGGTCTTCATACATGTGTACCTTCATACCCCACAGTGGTCTTCATACATGTGTACCTTCATACCCCACAGTGGTCTTCATACATGTGTACCTTCATACCCCACAGTGGTCTTCATACATGTGTACCTTCATACCCCACAGTGGTCTTCATACATGTGTACCTTCATACTCCACAGTGGTCTTCATACATGTGTACCTTCATACTCCACAGTGGTCTTCATACAAGTGTACCTTCATACCTCACAGTGGTCTTCATACATGTGTACCTTCATACCCCACAGTGGTCTTCATACATGTGTACCTTCATACCTCACAGTGGTCTTCATACATGTATACCTTCATACCCCACAGTGGTCTTCATACATGTGTACCTTCATACCTCACAGTGGTCTTCATACATGTGTACCTTCATACAGTGGTCTTCATATATGTGTACCTTCATACCCCACAGTGGTCTTCATACATGTGTACCTTCATACCCCACAGTGGTCTTCATACATGTGTACCTTCATACAGTGGTCTTCATACATGTGTACCTTCATACCCCACAGTGGTCTTCATACATGTGTACCTTCATACCCCACAATGGTCTTCATACATGTGTACCTTCATACCCCACAGTGGTCTTCATACATGTGTACCTTCATACCCCACAGTGGGCTTCATACATGTGTACCTTCATACCTCACAGTGGTCTTCATACATGTATACCTTCATACCCCACAGTGGTCTTCATACATGTGTACCTTCATACCTCACAGTGGTCTTCATACATGTGTACCTTCATACAGTGGTCTTCATACATGTGTACCTTCATACCCCACAGTGGTCTTCATATATGTGTACCTTCATACAGTGGTCTTCATACATGCGTACCTTCATACCCCACAGTGGTCTTCATACATGTGTACCTTCATACCCCATAGTGGTCTTCATACATGTGTACCTTCATACCCCACAGTGGTCTTCATACATGTGTACCTTCATACAGTGGTCTTCATACATGTGTACCTTCATACCCCACAGTGGTCTTCATACATGTGTACCTTCATACCCCACAGTGGTCTTCATACATGTGTACCTTCATACCCCACAGTGGTCTTCATACATGTGTACCTTCATACCCCACAGTGGTCTTCATACATGTGTACCTTCATACCCCACAATGGTCTTCATACATGTGTACCTTCATACCCCACAGTGGTCTTCATACATGTGTACCTTCATACCCCACAGTGGGCTTCATACATGTGTACCTTCATACCTCACAGTGGTCTTCATACATGTATACCTTCATACCCCACAGTGGTCTTCATACATGTGTACCTTCATACCTCACAGTGGTCTTCATACATGTGTACCTTCATACAGTGGTCTTCATATATGTGTACCTTCATACCCCACAGTGGTCTTCATACATGTGTACCTTCATACCCCACAGTGGTCTTCATACATGTGTACCTTCATACAGTGGTCTTCATACATGTGTACCTTCATACCCCACAGTGGTCTTCATACATGTGTACCTTCATACCTCACAGTGGTCTTCATACATGTGTACCTTCATACCCCACAGTGGTCTTCATACATGTGTACCTTCATACCCCACAGTGGTCTTCATACATGTGTACCTTCATACCCCACAGTGGTCTTCATACATGTGTACCTTCATACCCCACAGTGGTCTTCATACATGTGTACCTTCATACCCCACAGTGGTCTTCATACATGTGTACCTTCATACCTCACAGTGGTCTTCATACATGTGTACCTTCATACCCCACAGTGGTCTTCGTACATGTGTACCTTCATACCCCACAGTGGTCTTCATACATGTGTACCTTCGTACCCCACGGTGGTCTTCATACATATGTACCTTCATACCCCACAGTGGTCTTCATACATGTGTACCTTCATGCCCCACAGTGGGCTTCATACATGTGTACCTTCATGCAGTGGTCTTCATACATGTGTACCTTCATACCCCACAGTGGTCTTCATACATGTGTACCTTCATACCCCACAGTGGTCTTCATACATGTGTACCTTCATACCCCACAGTGGTCTTCATACATGTGTACCTTCATACAGTGGCCTTCATACATGTGTACCTTCATACCCCACAGTGGTCTTCATACATGTGTACCTTCATACAGTGGTCTTCATACATGTGTACCTTCATACCCCACAGTGGTCTTCATACATATGTACCTTCATACCCCACAGTGGTCTTCATACATGTGTACCTTCATACCCCACAGTGGTCTTCATACATGTGTACCTTCATACCCCACAGTGGTCTTCATACATGTGTACCTTCATACTCCACAGTGGTCTTCATACATGTGTACCTTCATACTCCACAGTGGTCTTCATACAAGTGTACCTTCATACCTCACAGTGGTCTTCATACATGTGTACCTTCATACCCCACAGTGTTCTTCATACATGTGTACCTTCATACCCCACAGTGGTCTTCATACATGTGTACCTTCATACCCCACAGTGGTCTTCATACATGTGTACCTTCATACCCCACAGTGGTCTTCATACATGTGTACCTTCATACCCCACAGTGGTCTTCATACATGTGTACCTTCATACCTCACAGTGGTCTTCATACATGTGTACCTTCATACCCCACAGTGGTCTTCATACATGTGTACCTTCATACAGTGGTCTTCATACATGTGTACCTTCATACCCCACAGTGGTCTTCATACATGTGTACCTTCATACCTCACAGTGGTCTTCATACATGTGTACCTTCATACCCCACAGTGGTCTTCATACATGTGTACCTTCATACCCCACAGAGGTCTTCATACATGTGTACCTTCATACCCCACAGTGGTCTTCATACATGTGTACCTTCATACCCCACAGTGGTCTTCATACATGTGTACCTTCATACCCCACAGTGGTCTTCTTACATGTGTACCTTCATACCCCACAGTGGTCTTCATACATGTGTACCTTCATACCCCACAGTGGTCTTCATACATGTGTACCTTCATACCCCACAGTGGTCTTCATACATGTGTACCTTCATACCCCACAGTGGTCTTCATACATGTGTACCTTCATACAGTGGTCTTCATACATGTGTACCTTCATACCCCACAGTGGTCTTCATACATGTGTACCTTCATACCTCACAGTGGTCTTCATACATGTGTACCTTCATACCCCACAGTGGTCTTCATACATGTGTACCTTCATACAGTGGTCTTCATACATGTGTACCTTCATACCCCACAGTGGTCTTCATACATGTGTACCTTCATACCTCACAGTGGTCTTCATACATGTGTACCTTCATACCCCACAGTGGTCTTCATACATGTGTACCTTCATACCCCACAGAGGTCTTCATACATGTGTACCTTCATACCCCACAGTGGTCTTCATACATGTGTACCTTCATACCCCACAGTGGTCTTCATACATGTGTACCTTCATACCCCACAGTGGTCTTCTTACATGTGTACCTTCATACCCCACAGTGGTCTTCATACATGTGTACCTTCATACCCCACAGTGGTCTTCATACATGTGTACCTTCATACCTCACAGTGGTCTTCATACATGTGTACCTTCATACCCACAGTGGTCTTCATACATGTGTACCTTCATACAGTGGTCTTCATACATGTGTACCTTCATACCCCACAGTGGTCTTCATACATGTGTACCTTCATACCTCACAGTGGTCTTCATACATGTGTACCTTCATACCCCACAGTGGTCTTCATACATGTGTACCTTCATACCCCACAGAGGTCTTCATACATGTGTACCTTCATACCCCACAGTGGTCTTCATACATGTGTACCTTCATACCCCACAGTGGTCTTCATACATGTGTACCTTCATACCCCACAGTGGTCTTCTTACATGTGTACCTTCATACCCCACAGTGGTCTTCATACATGTGTACCTTCATACCCCACAGTGGTCTTCATACATGTGTACCTTCATACCCCACAGTGGTCTTCATACATGTGTACCTTCATACCCCACAGTGGTCTTCATACATGTGTACCTTCATACAGTGGTCTTCATACATGTGTACCTTCATACCCCACAGTGGTCTTCATACATGTGTACCTTCATACCTCACAGTGGTCTTCATACATGTGTACCTTCATACCCCACAGTGGTCTTCATACATGTGTACCTTCATACAGTGGTCTTCATACATGTGTACCTTCATACCCCACAGTGGTCTTCATACATGTGTACCTTCATACCTCACAGTGGTCTTCATACATGTGTACCTTCATACCCCACAGTGGTCTTCATACATGTGTACCTTCATACCCCACAGAGGTCTTCATACATGTGTACCTTCATACCCCACAGTGGTCTTCATACATGTGTACCTTCATACCCCACAGTGGTCTTCTTACATGTGTACCTTCATTCCCCACAGTGGTCTTCATACATGTGTACCTTCATACCCCACAGTGGTCTTCATACATGTGTACCTTCATACCCCACAGTGGTCTTCATACATGTGTACCTTCATACCCCACAGTGGTCTTCATACATGTGTACCTTCATACCCCACAGTGGTCTTCATACATGTGTACCTTCATACCCCACAGTGGTCTTCATACATGTGTACCTTCATACAGTGGTCTTCATACATGTGTACCTTCATACCTCACAGTGGTCTTCATACATGTGTACCTTCATACCCCACAGTGGTCTTCATACATGTGTACCTTCATACCCCACAGTGGTCTTCGTACATGTGTACCTTCATACCTCACAGTGGTCTTCATACATGTGTACCTTCATACCCCACAGTGGTCTTCGTACATGTGTACCTTCATACCCCACAGTGGTCTTCATACATGTGTACCTTCATACCCCACAGTGGTCTTCATACATGTGTACCTTCATACAGTGGTCTTCGTACATGTGTACCTTCATACCCCACAGTGGTCTTCATACATGTGTACCTTCATACCCCACAGTGGTCTTCATACATGTGTACCTTCATACCCCACGGTGGTCTTCATACATGTGTACCTTCATACCCCACAGTGGTCTTCATACATGTGTACCTTCATGCCCCACAGTGGTCTTCATACATGTGTACCTTCATACCCCACAGTGGTCTTCATACATGTGTACCTTCATACCCCACAGTGGTCTTCATACATGTGTACCTTCATGCAGTGGTCTTCATACATGTGTACCTTCATACAGTGGTCTTCATACATGTGTACCTTCATACCCCTCAGTGGTCTTCATACATGTGTACCTTCATACCCCACAGTGGTCTTCATACATGTATACCTTCATACCCCACAGTGGTCTTCATACATGTGTACCTTCATACCCCACAGTGGGCTTCATACATGTGTACCTTCATACAGTGGCCTTCATACATGTGTACCTTCATACCCCACAGTGGTCTTCATACATGTGTACCTTCATACAGTGGTCTTCATACATGTGTACCTTCATACCCCACAGTGGTCTTCATACATGTGTACCTTCATACCCCACAGTGGTCTTCATACATGTGTACCTTCATACCCCACAGTGGTCTTCATACATGTGTACCTTCATACCCCACAGTGGTCTTCATACATGTGTACCTTCATACCCCACAGTGGTCTTCATACATGTGTACCTTCATACCCCATAGTGGTCTTCATACGTGTGTACCTTCATACAGTGGCCTTCATACATGTGTACCTTCATACCCCACAGTGGTCTTCATACATGTGTACCTTCATACAGTGGTCTTCATACATGTGTACCTTCATACCCCACAGTGGTCTTCATACATGTGTACCTTCATACCCCACAGTGGTCTTCATACATGTGTACCTTCATACTCCACAGTGGTCTTCATACATGTGTACCTTCATACCTCACAGTGGTCTTCATACATGTGTACCTTCATACCCCACAGTGGTCTTCATACATGTGTACCTTCATACAGTGGTCTTCATACATGTGTACCTTCATACCTCACAGTGGTCTTCATACATGTGTACCTTCATACAGTGGTCTTCATACATGTGTACCTTCATACCCCACAGTGGTCTTCATACATGTGTACCTTCATACCCCACAGTGGTCTTCATACATGTGTACCTTCATACCTCACAGTGGTCTTCATACATGTGTACCTTCATACCCCACAGTGGTCTTCATACATGTGTACCTTCATACCCCACAGTGGTCTTCATACATGTGTACCTTCATATCCCATTGTGGTCTTCATACATGTGTACCTTCATATCCCACAGTGGTCTTCATACATGTGTACCTTCATACTCCACAGTGGTCTTCATACATGTGTACCTTCATACAGTGGTCTTCATACATGTGTACCTTCATACCCCACAGTGGTCTTCATACATGTGTACCTTCATGCCCCACAGTGGTCTTCATACATGTGTACCTTCATACAGTGGTCTTCATACATGTGTACCTTCATACCCCACAGTGGTCTTCATACATGTGTACCTTCATACCCCACAGTGGTCTTCATACATGTGTACCTTCATACAGTGGTCTTCATACATGTGTACCTTCATACCCCACAGTGGTCTTCGTACATGTGTACCATCATACCCCACAGTGGTCTTCATACATGTGTACCTTCATACCCCACAGTGGTCTTCATACATGTGTACCTTCATACCCCACAGTGGTCTTCGTACATGTGTACCATCATACCCCACAGTGGTCTTCATACATGTGTACCTTCATACCCCACAGTGGTCTTCGTACATGTGTACCTTCATACCTCACAGTGGTCTTCATACATGTGTACCTTCATACAGTGGTCTTCATACATGTGTACCTTCATACCCCACAGTGGTCTTCATACATGTGTACCTTCATACCCCACAGTGGTCTTCATACATGTGTACCTTCATACCCCACAGTGGTCTTCATACATGTGTACCTTCATACCTTACAGTGGTCTTCATACATGTGTACCTTCATACCCCACAGTGGTCTTCATACATGTGTACCTTCATACAGTGGTCTTCATACATGTGTACCTTCATACCCCACAGTGGTCTTCATACATGTGTACCTTCATACCCCACAGTGGTCTTCATACATGTGTACCTTCATACAGTGGTCTTCATACATGTGTATCTTCATACCCCACAGTGGTCTTCATACATGTGTACCTTCATACCCCACAGTGGTCTTCATACATGTGTACCTTCATACCCCACAGTGGTCTTCATACATGTGTAACTTCATACAGTGGTCTTCATACATGTGTACCTTCATACAGTGGTCTTCATACATGTGTACCTTCATACCCCACAGTGGTCTTCATACATGTGTACCTTCATACCCCACAGTGGTCTTCATACATGTGTACCTTCATACCCCACAGTGGTCTTCATACATGTGTACCTTCATACCCCACAGTGGTCTTCATACATGTGTACCTTCATACCCCACAGTGGTCTTCATACATGTGTATCTTCATACCCCACAGTGGTCTTCATACATGTGTACCTTCATACCCCACAGTGGTCTTCATACATGTGTACCTTCATACCCCACAGTGGTCTTCATACATGTGTACCTTCATACTCCACAGTGGTCTTCATACATGTGTACCTTCATACAGTGGTCTTCATACATGTGTACCTTCATACCCCACAGTGGTCTTCATACATGTGTACCTTCATACCCCACAGTGGTCTTCATACATGTGTACCTTCATACTCCACAGTGGTCTTCATACATGTGTACCGTCATACCCCACAGTGGTCTTCATACATGTGTACCTTCATACCCCACAGTGGTCTTCGTACATGTGTACCTTGATACCCCACAGTGGTCTTCATACATGTGTACCTTCATACTCCACAGTGGTCTTCATACATGTGTACCTTCATACCCCACAGTGGTCTTCGTACATGTGTACCTTCATACCCCACAGTGGTCTTCATACATGTGTACCTTCATACCTTACAGTGGTCTTCATACATGTGTACCTTCATACCCCACAGTGGTCTTCATACATGTGTACCTTCATACCCCACAGTGGTCTTCATACATGTGTACCTTCATACAGTGGTCTTCATACATGTGTATCTTCATACCCCACAGTGGTCTTCATACATGTGTACCTTCATACCCCACAGTGGTCTTCATACATGTGTACCTTCATACCCCACAGTGGTCTTCATACATGTGTACCTTCATACCCCACAGTGGTCTTCATACATGTGTACCTTCATACCCCACAGTGGTCTTCATACATGTGTACCTTCATACCCCACAGTGGTCTTCATACATGTGTACCTTCATACCCCACAGTGGTCTTCATACATGTGTACCTTCATACCCCACAGTGGTCTTCATACATGTGTACCTTCATACCCCACAGTGGTCTTCATACATGTGTACCTTCATACCCCACGGTGGTCTTCATACATGTGTACCTTCATACCCCACAGTGGTCTTCATACATGTGTACCTTCATGCCCCACAGTGGTCTTCATACATGTGTACCTTCATACCCCACAGTGGTCTTCATACATGTGTACCTTCATACCCCACAGTGGTCTTCATACATGTGTACCTTCATGCAGTGGTCTTCATACATGTGTACCTTCATGCCCCACAGTGGTCTTCATACATGTGTACCTTCATACCCCACAGTGGTCTTCATACATGTGTACCTTCATACCCCACAGTGGTCTTCATACATGTGTACCTTCATGCAGTGGTCTTCATACATGTGTACCTTCATACAGTGGTCTTCATACATGTGTACCTTCATACCCCACAGTGGTCTTCATACATGTGTACCTTCATACCCCACAGTGGGCTTCATACATGTGTACCTTCATACAGTGGCCTTCATACATGTGTACCTTCATACCCCACAGTGGTCTTCATACATGTGTACCTTCATACAGTGGTCTTCATACATGTGTACCTTCATACCCCACAGTGGTCTTCATACATGTGTACCTTCATACCCCACACTGGTCTTCATACATGTGTACCTTCATACCCCACAGTGGTCTTCATACATGTGTACCTTCATACCCCACAGTGGTCTTCATACATGTGTACCTTCATACTCCACAGTGGTCTTCATACATGTGTACCTTCATACCTCACAGTGGTCTTCATACATGTGTACCTTCATACCCCACAGTGGTCTTCATACATGTGTACCTTCATACTCCACAGTGGTCTTCATACATGTGTACCTTCATACCTCACAGTGGTCTTCATACATGTGTACCTTCATACCCCACAGTGGTCTTCATACATGTGTACCTTCATACAGTGGTCTTCATACATGTGTACCTTCATACCTCACAGTGGTCTTCATACATGTGTACCTTCATACAGTGGTCTTCATACATGTGTACCTTCATACCCCACAGTGGTCTTCATACATGTGTACCTTCATACCCCACAGTGGTCTTCATACATGTGTACCTTCATACCCCACAGTGGTCTTCATACATGTGTACCTTCATACTCCACAGTGGTCTTCATACATGTGTACCTTCATACAGTGGTCTTCATACATGTGTACCTTCATACCCCACAGTGGTCTTCATACATGTGTACCTTCATGCCCCACAGTGGTCTTCATACATGTGTACCTTCATACCCCACAGTGGTCTTCATACATGTGTACCTTCATACCCCACAGTGGTCTTCATACATGTGTACCTTCATACCCCACAGTGGTCTTCATACATGTGTACCTTCATACAGTGGTCTTCATATATGTGTACCTTCATACCCCACAGTGGTCTTCATACATGTGTACCTTCATACCCCACAGTGGTCTTCGTACATGTGTACCATCATACCCCACAGTGGTCTTCATACATGTGTACCTTCATACCCCACAGTGGTCTTCGTACATGTGTACCTTCATACCCCACAGTGGTCTTCATACATGTGTACCTTCATACCTCACAGTGGTCTTCATACATGTGTACCTTCATACCCCACAGTGGTCTTAATACATGTGTACCTTCATACCTTACAGTGGTCTTCATACATGTGTACCTTCATACCCCACAGTGGTCTTCATACATGTGTACCTTCATACAGTGGTCTTCATACATGTGTACCTTCATACCCCACAGTGGTCTTCATACATGTGTACCTTCATACCCCACAGTGGTCTTCATACATGTGTACCTTCATACAGTGGTCTTCATACATGTGTATCTTCATACCCCACAGTGGTCTTCATACATTTGTACCTTCATACCCCACAGTGGTCTTCATACATGTGTACCTTCATACCCCACAGTGGTCTTCATACATGTGTACCTTCATACCCCACAGTGGTCTTCATACATGTGTACCTTCATACCCCACAGTGGTCTTCATACATGTGTACCTTCATACAGTGGTCTTCATACATGTGTACCTTCATACCCCACAGTGGTCTTCATACATGTGTACCTTCATACCCCACAGTGGTCTTCATACATGTGTACCTTCATACCCCACAGTGGTCTTCATACATGTGTACCTTCATACTCCACAGTGGTCTTCATACATGTGTACCTTCATACCCCACAGTGGTCTTCATACATGTGTACCTTCATACCCCACAGTGGTCTTCGTACATGTGTACCTTCATACCCCACAGTGGTCTTCATACATGTGTACCTTCATACCCCACAGTGGTCTTCGTACATGTGTACCTTCATACCCCACAGTGGTCTTCATACATGTGTACCTTCATACCTTACAGTGGTCTTCATACATGTGTACCTTCATACCCCACAGTGGTCTTCATACATGTGTACCTTCATACAGTGGTCTTCATACATGTGTACCTTCATACCCCACAGTGGTCTTCATACATGTGTACCTTCATACCCCACAGTGGTCTTCATACATGTGTACCTTCATACAGTGGTCTTCATACATGTGTATCTTCATACCCCACAGTGGTCTTCATACATGTGTACCTTCATACCCCACAGTGGTCTTCATACATGTGTACCTTCATACCCCACAGTGGTCTTCATACATGTGTACCTTCATACCCCACAGTGGTCTTCATACATGTGTACCTTCATACCCCACAGTGGTCTTTATACATGTGTACCTTCATACCCCACAGTGGTCTTCATACATGTGTACCTTCATACCCCACAGTGGTCTTCATACATGTGTACCTTCATACCCCACAGTGGTCTTCATACATGTGTACCTTCATACCCCACAGTGGTCTTCATACATGTGTACCTTCATACCCCACAGTGCTGTGATCAGAGCATTCCTGCTGTGGTCACTCTCTTGGTGCTGTGCTCGAGGAGCGTGATGGAGGTCCTCTGGATCGTTCGTGTGCTCCTCTCTGGCCCAGGGGGGCTCCTCCCACCCAGCTGCTCTCTCTATGAGGTCCTGGAGCTCTTCTACTGCCTAGCAACCATCTGCTTTGTCCTCTGGCATGACTTGGGCATCCTACCACCAAGGTACACCTCACCAACCATGGTAATGCGGGAGGAGATAGGGCCCTCCTCTGAGGTCATTGTATTTATTACCCTTACTGAAACCGCCTGTACCACCCCTTACCCTGAAAGTACCAACCTTATCCACTTGGGTTGTTTTCTATTTATGTCTGTCAGACCTTATACACACACTTCACCACTTGCACATCATTTCCTAAATGGTAGCTTCCATTTATGGTATGTTTCCATGTATGGTATGGCAGAAAAATGTGCACATAGTTTGCTGAACTGTACCCCCATAACAGATGGCATACAAATTATTATAACGAGCGGAACAAATCAATTCAGGTATACGACTCCTCTGAGTACATCCTGAATTTGACGTGTTTTAAGCACTTGTAAGAGGAAAAATGGGAATTCTAACCCATTGGGTTACATGTAGCAGTCTTTACACTCACGGCATGGAAAATAATTAGAGCACCAAAATTGGTTTCTATATATGGAGATGTGCGAAGATGTGTATGAAATGTGAAGGGAAAATGTTGTATTGTTATGAATACATTAACATTGTGTATGTGCTGTAGTGTTTATTCTGCTGGACATTGTCCCATTTATATGTATGACATGTAGTATTATTATTGAATGAACATTTTCACCAACATAATACACACTGTAGGTATATTTGATCCTAATTTAAAGCAGTTTGCGAGGGTCCGTAGACATATGTTCCTGGGTGCAGGGATGAAGGGGATTATTATCGCCTTGACACGAACGGGTGCCTCCAGTCCTTGCATTCAACATCTGCATGCATGCAAACTTTGAAATTATCCGAACTTTGAAGTTACTGTATACAATCGTCATCACTGTTCATACAGCATAAATCTCTGTATTGCACTACTTAGAATTGCTGTATCTAAATGTATAGCCAGTTACGAACATGCTAGCAAATAAAAAGTAATAGTATTCGTATTTTGCTAATAGCGAGGGGGACCCTATATCACTGGGCATTCAACAACCATCACTATGACACTGTGTAAAAGTACACACAAAAAAATGTGGCAAACCACTGCCATACATGGTATGTTTCTATGTACAGGTACGTGTATGTTCATGTATCCTATGTATCTATGTATGGTATGTTTCCGTGTATGGCATGCTTCCATGTATGGTAATGTACCATATATGGCAATTTACCATATATGGCATGTTTCCATGTATGGTAATTTACCATGTATGGTAATTTACCGTGTATGGTAGGTTTCACTACTTCCTGTTCTACTGTGTGAACCACCTGGAGAGGAGCTCACGTAGCACAGACTGCAGTCAGCTGGTGGTCCAACATGGCAGCTCATTGGGAGGCTTGGAGCAGCAGTCCTTGTTCAAGTACTGGTTAGTTGTATTTTGTGCTGCGTACTGGAGTATTGTATTGTAAGGGAATAATTATCTTTTTTTCGCGTAGCAGCACATGTAAGTGCAGATACGTGTAGATCAATACTACATTGTATGATAGGGCGCATTAGAAAAATATTCAAACACTGGATTGCAGAACAATTTGTTATTCGTTTAACTGCATCACAAACTGTGATGCAATACCAGTTTAATCATTCCTTGATGGTCACTTCACACAACACCACACCATGCCTCCTACATGTAGCTCTGGGGGTAGCTCCCTGAAGTTGACCAGTGAACAGTTGAGGGTGGTCAACCACAGACTGCAGTCTGGTGATGTTGTGAAGGTGGTGGCTTTTGCTGGTAAGTGAGCACTTTTTGTGTGCATCAGTGTGTGTACACTGTATTTAATGTATTAGTGTGAGTATCTGGGTATCTGGGTGTTTGCGAGTATCTGGATGTATGTGTGAGTATCTTGGTGTTTGTGAGTGCACATGTACATGTATGTGGATGTGTCTGTGTCATTCCTTGTTTATCCATTACCCTAAGTGACAATCTACCAATTTGGTGTCTCTTTCCTAACTGATATGCTCCTTAGACTCCCAGTCAAACAAGGGAGCATCTACTGGGTTGTTGCAACCTGCGTTGGGTGATGCGACTGAGGCTGGGGACAGCCAGCCTGCCAGCATGTATGGCAACCCACCAGCCCCACCGATGGTTGCTCGGGATCCCTCTGCCCTAGACCCATGGGCCCTTAATGAGGATGATGACATGCTGGGTGTTGTAGGGGACGATGAGCTGCTCTACGGCTCAGCTTACCGTCTAAGATTTGACCAGGATCGTGGCGCCATCCTTGATGGGGATGAACAGATCCTCGGAGGAGGGGAAACCACCCCACCTCAGGATGAGGAGTTGCTGCCAGCAGATCCCCAAGCCATGGACTGTCAAAACTCCACTGGTATGTCCAAGTTTTAAATTAAATTGATGATTCCTTCTGTGTGTTGGCCTGTGGATGACGCTGTGTACCCCATGAATGATTATATAACCCCAACCCTAACAATGACTTTCATACAGCATTATATGAATGATAGGCCTACAGGTGTACATGTACATGTAGTAGTATATAAATATGATTACCCATATCAGTAATAACTTGATAGTACTGGCATGGGGACCAGTATGTAATGATAGTACTGGACCAGTGATAATGATGCAATAATAGTACTGGGGACAAGTGATAATGATGGTACAGAGGACCAGTATGTAATGATGGTACTGGGGACCAGTTGTAATGATGGTACTGGGGACCAGTGATAATGATGCTACTGGGGACCTCCTACAGAGCTGTGCAGGAACATGCTGCTAGTGCTTTCAAGGGACTCAAGAATGTTGAATGTCGAACCTTTCACTCTTTAGCATATGGTGGTGTTGGGTATGATGTTGTATGTACATGTGTAAGTCATGGTGATGTGTGGCCTTGATTTGTGGTAGGAATTTTGTATAGTAAACACACATACATGTACATGCATGTGCATTGTTTGTTTTGTGGCAGCTGGAATGAGGGGGAGAGAGAGGAGGGGGGAAATGCAGAGTGTATACATATGTAATATACAGTGCATAACGTGATATTTGAACCTAAAAATTATTTAGTGGTTTGAGGTATCCAAAATTTAAAAACGGAATAAGCTTAACTAGCCATCTAACAATAAGTGCAATTGAAAATGAAATATGTCACGTTATTTTCGGGCCCGCGCTCTTATTTTCCATTATTGCTTCAAAAACAAAGTTTTTAGCCAATTTTGCCGCTGTTTCACAACAGATTCGCTGATCATTGGTACGCAACTGCAATCTGATTTGAAACCTGGGACACAGTGTGAGTTCTGCTTGTCTACTAAGGCCAATTTGGTGTTAGCTTAGGATTTTATTTAGGCGCATTTTATCCTACATAAAATTGAGCATGTAGGAACTGAAATGGTACCTGTATCTGAAGCAGGTCTAGTTATAGCATTATAAATCATTTTACTCTCCAATATACGCTTCAAGTCAGAAGGTTAAAAAACTGTGCAGGTTTTGAAATGAATATCATTTTAACAATTACATGTACATCATTGGTAAACTTGATTGAAAGTGGGTGTACTGATCTTAGTAAAAACGGTTCTTTTCATGATGAAGATGTGCAAGCTTCTACCAGTGGGCTGCAGCGACATACCAACAATCAGTATATCTTGAACCACTTGGTTATGAAAATTAGGAGAATTGCTGAAAAAAGTGGCATGTTACGTACTATACATGTACAGACCCACCCATCACCAAGGGTTCTGCCCCTCTCCCCCCCCCCCCCCCCCCCCCCCATTATGCACAGGCCAACGTGGAAAGATGTTATGTCTGTGCATAATGGGGGGGAGGGGGCAGATGTTATGTCCGTACTGTAACCGGTTACAGTACGGACATAACATCTGCCCCCTCCCCCCCATTATGCACAGACATAACATCTTTCCCCCAATTGGTACAGGTTACTACAGTACAGACATAATGTGTGCCCCCACATTACCCCCATTACCACAGGGTACAGTACAGACACAACATGTGCCCCCATATCACCCCCATTACCACAGGGTACAGTACAGACACAACATGTGCCCCCATATCACCCCCATTACCACAGGGTACAGTACAGACATAACATGTGCCCCCATATCACCCCCATTACCACAGGGTACAGTACAGACATAACATGTGCCCCCATATCACCCCCATCACCACAGGGTGCAGTACAGACATAACATGTGCCCCCCACATCACCCCCATTACCACAGGGTACAGTACAGACACAACATGTGCCCCCATATCACCCCCATCACCACAGGGTACAGTCCCATCACCACAGGGTACAGTACAGACATAACATGTGCCCCCACATCACCACAGGGTACAGTACAGACATAATGTGTGCCCCCACATCACCCCCATCACCACACAGACGTAACATGTGCCCCCACATCACCACAGGGTACAGTACAGACACAAGTCATCATGGGGCATGAAGACCTATGATGTGTCCAGGTGGGTGGAAGCCCCACAGCAGTGGCCGCTGCAGATGAACAAGAGAGGGCAGCCCAAGAAGGAGGACCTCTTTGTGTTCTCCAAGTATGTCCTCCAGACAGTGGAGACCTTCATTGCATCAGAGGACCAGGAGGTGGGGCCGGACCATGTGCCCGTGTGCTCCAGCCCCGACATAGCAAGTCCTGCAGAGATGTACCAGAAGGCTGTGTGTGTGTTGGGGGTGGGGACTGGGTGCCCTTATATGGAAGTGTGTTGTGGGGTCTGATCAGGTGATCTCTGAGGCAGTGAAGGTGTGGAAGAGAATGGAAGACAGAGATGACCGTGAAGTTGGGATGACACCTGATGGTGAGTGTGAGAGGTGGGTGATAGGAGGGATAGTTTGGAGTTCTGTCTTCCCTTGTAGGATACCTGAAACTCTTCCAGCTCAACAAACCAACACTTGACTATGGATGTCTGCTTGCTGATGAATCACAAGACTTGACCCCAGGTAACCTAGATACTGTATCCAATTCATGTACATGTAGAGTGCTCCTGGGTCTAACGATGAGCCGGGTATTAATACAAATACAGATTTAACACTTCTTTCAGCAATATAACAATTCTCTTGATTTTCATACCCTAGTGGTTTGATTTCAAAACAGATTATGCTTTACTAACCATCTAACAATAAAACCATTGAAAATGAAATGTAAATGTATCACGTGATTTTCATGCCCGCATTCTTCTATTTTGTATTATTACTCCAAACACAGTTTATTTTTGCCAATTTCTCAGCTGCTTCCCAATGGACTGTGTGAATCGTTGGTGCACAACTGCAGTGTTGCGCCTTGCACCTACAATGTAATCGCGCAGTCTGATTTCAAACCCGTGACGCAGTTTGAGTTCTGCTTGCCTAAGAAGTCCAATTTGAGGGTGAATCAAACCGCAGAGAAATTGGCTAAAAACTGTGTGTTTGGAACAGTAATACAAAATAAGTGTGCGGGCCTTGTAAAATGTGGCTTTCATTGGACCTTTCATTCAGAAGTACTTGTGCAACTAGTCAATATGTTGCACCATGTGGAGAATTAGATCACATTTGCTCACGTATTGCAGAAGCTACATGTATGCATCGTATTCAAAAATGCATGGCGGAAAATTTTCTAATAGAGTCTGCAACTCAATTAGCATCAATAACCTGCATTCTGTTTTTGTTACTTTTAGCCTGGTTGTGTGAAAATCCAGGTAGATGTATACCAAAATGTATGACGCATAACTGAATCTGTACAATCCAGGACTGTCAATTGCATACAAGTACATGTAGCTGAAATCGCTTTCTGTGACACAAGCGTGTGATTGCAGATTGGCAATCTCAGCAGCAGTCTGTAATCACATGCTTGTGTCACATAAATTGGTTCTACAAAGTGAAATCCAGCATTCATCCTCAATGCAATACAGGGATAGATATACATGTACATGTCTAATTCATTTTTTTTAATTAGCCCGGAGCATTCTATGAGCTGATCTGATAAATTCTATGTGTATACTGTACCATCTACCACTTTAATCAACCCAGCTATTATCAGTATCTTGCTGAACCAGAGGTGTCCTAAAGTGATGGTTGGTGACCCTCACCAGCAGATCTACAGCTTCAGAGGTGCCTGCAATGCCTTCACTAGCGTCCAGGCCACTAAAACCTTCTGCCTGTCAGAGGTAGGTGTGGACCCCATAGGTGTCTGCTCATCATTTTACCCTACCCTCTCCCTCCCCCCCCCCTCTCTCCCGGGATTTGGCATCAATGTGCAGTCCTTCAGGTTTGGGCCGGAGATAGCATATGTGGCCTCCTGCCTGCTGGATGTGCTGAAGAGGGTTAGGAGGAGCACCATTGTGGGGGGACTGCAGCCAGGTTAGTGGTGGGAGGTGGGAAGGAGAGGGGAGAGAGAGAGTTGCATGAGGAGACCATTCAGCATGGCCAGGAGCTCATAATGGATTGTAGTAGGAGGGGAGAGGGAGATGGATACATAAGAGAACAGCTGGGAAGTGTGGTGTCACAGATGATGGGTTGGGGTTAGAAAGAGCATGTACAGTGGATGTATGCGTACATGTGACTACACGTAGTCTTTCATACCCAAATGAAGGTGCGCTAAACATTTTTATCCCAAGGAGGTGTGGAGGGAGTGAGAGATGGGCAGCTGGCTGTGATAGCAAGGACCAATGCTGTGCTGTTTGACTCCATGGTGGACCTCTGCAACCAACAGGGGACATGCAAGTTTGGATTTGCTGGGGTTAGTTTAGAGGGAGGGGCATAATAAATATACATGTACATGTAGGGGAGGGTTAGTATTCAGCGCAGTTAAGAACAGACTCCAAAAATGGCTTATTTCAATAAATGATTTTCACTTGGTATTTTCGTATAAGAACAGAGGTACATTACTAGCCATTTTAGTTACCATAATGTGGGTTAAAAAGGTATTTCTGTATCATCAAATGACCAAATACATGTAGCTGAGTAGAAGAAAGCCGTATTTGATTGTCATGACTCGCATAAAGGGTACAGGAAGATCCACTGTCTATCGACATGCATGTCATTTCTCTTTTCAATGCCGCCATTCTGTGAGCTACATGTACATGTACATGTAGCCACAATTGGGACAGTTTCCGAGAAAATGACCGATACTTTGCACATACATTATATATATAATGTGATGACATTCCTTTGCATTTGGATCATTATAACTTCCCAACGGTTAATGCTATCAACGTCATATTTCAAATACTTCATAAAATACATTTAGGGGTCTTGTACTTGCTCCATGCCAGTATTGCAACGGCCAATACCCCCACCGGGGTCAAACTCGCCATAACTTTCGGTAGGAGTAATCCAATCGCTTCAAATACAGTTTATAGATAGAGAGGTCCCTTAGCTATTGGATTCTACTGTTAGTTAATTTTTATGCCAACTGTTATGTAGATACAGTTCAACAAACTGCGTACATGTTTTCCCACTTGATTCGTGCCAATGCTGTAATCCCCGTCTCCCCATACATTGAGCCAGACGCAATTTGCCCAAATCATTTGCATGAATCGAGCATGAAAATGTGCACGCAGTTTGTTCAACTGTATCTCTGTAATGGATGGCATAAAGATTAACGAACAGGAGAGTCCAATAGCTAAGTAACCTTTCTATCTACAATTCTTATTTGAAGAGATTTGATTACTCATACCAAAACTTATGGCGAGTTTGAACCCGATGGGGCATCGGACGTTGCAATACTGGCATGGACAAGTGCATGAACCCAAAATATATATTACCATAGAGAAATGGTGTAGTAAGAAGTATTACATGTAGTTGGTACTGAATTGTAGGGCTTTAAGTACATTTGCTAAACTGTTGTACATGTATGTGCACTCTCCCTACCTCCTCCATTCAATTCTCCCCTTCCCACTCCCTCCTCACACACACCACACTCTCAGGGCATCCAAGGATACGAGTTTGACACATATCAGGCCATCTATGATCTCATGGTTGGGAAGAAGCCCAAACATAACTTCATATCCAAGTTTCCCTCTTTTGATGCACTGTGTGGCTATGCTAAACGTGCCGAAGACCCCGCCCTCTCAGGAAAGGTGGCAGTAAGTGGTCCCCAACCAAGAGGCATTGTGTTGCCATAGTGACCAATGTGGTTATGGGCCAGGTGTGTGAGCGCTATGGCGACAGCCTTCTCACTTACCTGGAGAAGATCAAGAGTATGATCTGCAGGGACAACAGGCTTGCAGGTGGGAACTGGGTGTGGGTGGGGATACAGAAGTGGGGATGGGAGGCGAGGGGCTGTTGTATTGGTTTCTTTGGTGCAACCAGATGTGGTATTCTCCACTGCCCACAAGAGTAAGGGACTGGAGTTTGATACTGTCAGGATCTGTGATGACTTCCTCAGCTTCATTAACAATGAAGACTTTGATGAGACGATTCCTCTTGGTAAGGGAGTTACATGTAGGTTGTCATGAAAGGAAGAGGGAAGGAGGGGGAGGAGGAAAGGAAGGGAAGGAGGGCAGGAGGAAATGAAGGGGAGGAGGAAAGGATGGTCCCGAAGGAGGGGAGGAGGAATGGAAGAGAAGGAGGGGAGGAGGAAAGGAAGGGAAGGAGGGGGAGGAGGAAAGGAAGGGAAGGAGTAAACGAAGACGGTACAGATGCAGGAAGGGAGCAAGGGAAGGAGAGATACATGTACTCATCACTTGTTGTGTACTGATCCCCAGACAGGTTCCCACAGGATGAACTCAACCTCTTGTATGTAGCTGTCACTAGAGCCAAGAGGCAGCTAATTATGACACCCACACTTGTAACAGTGCTGAGAAGAGCTAAGGTTGGTTTCTGGCAAAATTGGGCTGGCCCATGTTAGGAGGTTATTTTTAACCACATCCAGGAATGTTACCTTTATCCAACTGGTGTCCCAGTCCCCATGTCTGAAGTGGTAGGCCGTTGTTGTGATGTATGTGCATGACTTTGTGTATGAATATTTACTTGTATGCTTTGGATCAACACATACATGTACATGTTGTGTGTGTTGTGGTGATTGTGTGTGGGTGTGCCCCTCCTAGATCTTCACAGGAGGTGGCTGCAGAGGACACACCCAGTCTACCTGAGGATGCAGTTCTTGTTTCCTGGTCCACATCTCTTGTTCTGTTGCTATGGACACAATGAAACAGTACACACCAAGTGTGGAAAGGAGGGAGGTGCCTGTTGAGCAGGGCTGGGGACCAGTCAGAGGCAGAGGGTCTCCATGTTATGTATGGTAAGGTTCTCAGAATCCTGATGCAGCTGATGGGCGTGACCACACTGGAGCAGATCAGGTCTATAGATATGTGAACACATCTGCTTAGAGGTGTGCTTTTATAAGAATACATTTCTCCCATGTTGATATGACCCCACCCACTCACCCCCCTCACTCACACAGCCCAATACCAGATGTCAGGTATCTGAGCACATTTTGTCTCTGTTGGAACGTCGTCATGGATACCAAGTTGCCAAGAGGACAGCCAAAAGGATGGCTTTGCAAGGTACATGTACTCAGTAACACTGGACATGCCCCTCCCCTTTATAATGTCCTGCTGTTATGTATGACCACCATGAATGATTATTTCACTCTGGTTGCTATGGTTACATACCTCCATTCCATCCCAGGTGTGGTGACATATTGTGGGCTTCCAATCAGTACTTGTGTGTGTGTGTGTGTGACCATTAGGTTGGACTAGATGCCCCGGTCGTATCACGTACTACTGCATGTCTGCTCAGCTATATATGAGTGCTGTGTCTATGAAGCCATGGAATGAGGAAGTCCCACTGTACCTCCATGTTGTGATATCATGCCCCGCCCCCAGCAGTTCAGTCCAAGTGTTGAATGGCCTGCTGTTGTGGTAGAGCTACACACTCACACCCTCCCACTCTCCTTAGCTGACTGTGAATGTTGTATTTTGTGCACAATATTATTTTAAGTCACCAATCACATATTGCACCAATCATGTAATAGATCTAGTCTGTAGTACACGCTCATCTGTGTAATGCAACTGCATAATGTGTGTTCAAACGTCGTCATGGTTATTTCTTACATATAGCTACATGTATGTACAATAAAAATTAGCTGCTAAAATAGGTATAGGGTCAATCCACTACTATACAGGGGGACGAGGGGAAGTCTTGGAGCTGGGCATCAGGGTGGTTGTGGGAGGTGGTCCCATCTGGACTAACAAATAACTCTCTTCCACCTCCCACTGAGGAGGATTGCTGACACTATACTTTGAGTGCACTGATTTTAGAGGAAAGGGGAGGAGGAAAGGGTAAGTGACACACAACCAAAGACAACACACACAAACTCACATACACATTCACACACCCCAAACAGATATAAATTATCCACATCAGCTTTCAAAGTCTCAGTAGCTGCAGTTAGCGTGGACTTCTCTTCTGACAGCTGTGCAATGATTGGTGGGAGGAGTGAAGTAATTGTGTGTGTGTGTGTGTGTGTGTGTGTGTGTGTGTGTGTGTGTGTGTGTATGCTGTTATATACATGTACATGTAAGATCAGATCACACCATATACCAGGGTCAGGTGTCCAATCACACCACCAGGGTGTCCAATCACACCACCCAAAGAGGCACACTTCCCCCTAAAAGTGCAATCACAGATAACAACACATGACCACAGAGGCATGGTGCCCTCACATACCTAATGTCATGATGCCCTCATATACCTAATGTCATGGTACCCTCACATACCTAATGTCATGGTGCCCTGACATACCTAATGTCATGATGCCCTCACATACCTAATGTCATGGTGCCCTCACATACCTAATGTCATGATGCCCTCACATACCTAATGTCATGGTGCCCTCACATACCTAATGTCATGATGCCCTCACATACCTAATGTCATGGTACCCTCACATACCTAATGTTCATGATGCCCTCACATACCTAATGTCATGGTGCCCGCACATACCTAATGTCATGATGCCCTCACATACCTAATGTCATGGTACCCTCACATACCTAATGTTCATGATGCCCTCACATACCTAATGTCATGGTGCCCTCACATACCTAATGTCATAATGCCCTCACATACCTAATGTCATGATGCCCTCACATACCTAATGTCATGGTGCCCTCACATACCTAATGTCATGATGCCCTCACATACCTAATGTCATGGTGCCCTCACATACCTAATGTCATGGTGCCCTCACATACCTAATGTCATGGTACCCTCACATACCTAATGTCATGGTGCCCTCACATACCTAATGTCATGGTGCCCTCACATACCTAATGTCATGATACCCTCACATACCTAATGTCATGATACCCTCACATACCTAATGTCATGGTACCCTCACATACCTAATGTCATGGTACCCTCACATACCTAATGTCATGGTGACCTCACATACCTGATGCCCTCACATACCTAATTTCATGATGCCCTCACATACCTAATGTCATGATGCCCTCACATACCTAATGTCATGATGCCCTCACATACCTTATGTCATGATGCCCTCACATACCTAATGTCATGATGCCCTCACATACCTAATGTCATGATGCCCTCACATACCTAATGTCATGGTGCCCTCACATACCTAATGTCATGATGCCCTCACATACCTAATGTCATGGTGCCCTCACATACCTAATGTCATGATGCCCTCACATACCTAATGTCATGATGCCCTCACATACCTAATGTCATGATGCCCTCACATACCTTATGTCATGATGCCCTCACATACCTAATGTCATGGTGCCCTCACATACCTAATGTCATGATGCCCTCACATGCCTAATGTCATGGTGCCCTCACATACCTAATGTCATGATGCCCTCACATACCTAATGTCATGGTGCCCTCACATACCTAATGTCATGATGCCCTCACATACCTAATGTTGTGATGCCCTCACATACCTAATGTCATGATGCCCTCACATACCTAATGTCATGATGCCCTCACATACCAAATGTCATGGTGCCCTCACATACCTAATGTCATGATGCCCTCACATACCTAATGTCATGATGCCCTCACATACCTAATGTCATGATGCCCTCACATACCTAATGTCATGATGCCCTCACATACCTAATGTCATGGTGCCCTCACATACCTAATGTCATGATGCCCTCACATACCTAATGTCATGATGCCCTCACATACCTAATGTCATGATGCCCTCACATACCTCATGTCATGGTGCCCTCACATACCTAATGTCATGGTACCCTCACATACCTAATGTCATGATGCCCTCACATACCTAAAGTCATGGTGCCCTCACATACCTAATGTCATGGTACCCTCACATACCTAATGTCATGATGCCCTCACATACCTAATGTCATGATGCCCTCACATACCTAATGTCATGATGCCCTCACATACCTAATGTCATGGTGCCCTCACATACCTAATGTCATGGTACCCTCACATACCTAATGTCATGATGCCCTCACATACCTAATGTCATGATGCCCTCACATACCTAATGTCATGATACCCTCACATACCTAATGTCATGATGCCCTCACATACCTAATGTCATGGTGCCCTCACATACCTAATGTCATGATGCCCTCACATACCTAATGTCATGATGCCCTCACATACTTAATGTCATGGTACCCTCACATACCTAATGGCATGGTGCCCTCACATACCTAATGTCATGATGCCCTCACACACCTAATGTCATGATGCCCTCACATACCTAATGTCATGATGCCCTCACATACCTAATGTCATGGTGCCCTCACATACCTAATGTCATGGTGCCCTCACATACCTAATGCCATGGTGCCCTCACATACCTAATGTCATGATGCCCTCACATACCTAATGTCATGGTGCCCTCACATACCTAATGTCATGATGCCCTCACATACCTAATGTTATGGTGCCCTCACATACCTAATGTCATGATGCCCTCACATACCTAATGTCATGGTGCCCTCACATACCTAATGTCATGGTGCCCTCACATACCTAATGTCATGGTGCCCTCACATACCTAATGTCATGGTGCCCTCACATACCTAATGTCATGGTGCCCTCACATACCTAATGTCATGGTGCCCTCACATACCTAATGTCATGGTGCCCTCACATACCTAATGTCATGGTGCCCTCACATACCTAATGTCATGGTGCCCTCACATACCTAATGTCATGGTGCCCTCACATACCTAATGTCTAGTCTCGTACCCAGACCCATATTCTCACAGCTGTGGATGGATTACATCACCGCTACGTGAAAAGTGGGTCTGGTAAAGTCCTGTACTCACTTCTGTCCAGTGATTATATAATACGTTGGGATAAACGGAATGTAGACTCTAGATTATCATCCAGACACATGACCTATAGATCTTTTAAGATAAGGGTCAAAGCAGCTGTTGACAGCATTGTGCATGTGTTTGTGGACATAGAATACAGTGAGTCCAAAAAGAAATATAAGCACAGGAAGATCTTGGATCGTGTCCAAGAGTATGCAAATGAGGTACTGTCCCTTGGGCTTTTTTAATCAAGAGGCACTTAGAGTGAGTGCTCAGATGCTGGAAGTTTGTATTCCTACGGTTCAGACTAAAAACACACATCAACTACACAATTGAAGCGATGAACCTTCTGGTGCAATTCAAAAGCCAGCGGTAGAACGGCGTAACATAACGACTCGCCGTAGCCCGTTGGAAAACTGACAAATGCATTGCGCCCTCTCAAAACATGTACTGCGCTTCTTAGCTGCTCTTCTTTGAACTTCGAATACCCCAAACGTATGCAAGCGGATTCGATTGCTTACTCCATTTGCGTCGGTAATTGCTAATTGGTCGCACGATTATAACAGAGGTATGCAATTACCGCAAACCTCGAATCTGATTGGTTCCCCAACATTCTGGGGAAGCTGGACAGAAATGTGTACAGGACTTTACCAGACCCACTTTTCACGTAGCGGTGATGTAATCCACCCGCAGCTGTGTAAATTTGGGTCTGGGTACGAGACTACCTAATGTCATGGTGCCCTCACATAACTAATGTCATGATGCCCTCACATACCTAATGATTGGTGGGAAGAGTGGACGTAGCCTGACCTTCGCATTTTGGCGGAAGGTCGGGTACGTGTACCTGGTATAGGCGTGATTAGATACCCGACCTTCCGCCAAAACGTGAAGGTTGGTATAGGCGTGATTAGATACCCGACCTTCCGCCAAAACGTGAAGGTCAGGCTACGCCCAACTAGTATATTGGAGGCCTCTGGATCGTTTCGGTGCAGCATGAGAACATTAGAACTTCGAACTGTTTGTTAATAGCAGAGAATATATGGTTTGCATTACACCACTAAACTATACATAATATGAGGAACACAACGCAAGAAACTAAATACTAAGCTACATGTACACTGAACTAATATCTACTTCACTTGTGGTTCGTCCCAGTAGAGCCCTTGCATTCTGGCGCATCAGGGTAATGCCCAGGCGGCAGTAGATTGAGGCTAACACCTCAGGCCAGAAACGACTCGTCCTGATGGCAAATAATCTCTGTTAATAGCAGCTTTAATAGTTAGTGACGTAACCAAACAAATTGCCATCCCATAGTCAGTGCGCAGTGCAAATCTTGACTGGTGCGATGTGCAAATGCAAACCTCAATTAGTGCGCAGTGCAACTATCTTAGTGCGCAACCTACCGGGCCACTGTACGTTGGTCAGTGCCCTGGCCGCATTCAGAGCTTCCTGCATGAGGGCCAACTTGGTCTCCAACTCCTGCTCCCTGGAAAGTGAGGACTGGGGAAGAGAAGAGGAAGGTGGGAGGGAGGAAGGGTGGAGCAGTGAGCATGTGATGACTGCAAGGGGTGGGGGAGGGTGGGTGTGGTCATGCAGATACACACATGTACGCTCCACCCCAACACATATCAGGGATTATAGCGGCAGCCGGTCATCGGACAATGTCCGACCAATTTAGTCAATTGTCCGTTTGATTGTACGAACACAGAAACAGACTCATTTTTTGTACGAATTATACAGTAGCGGTCACAAAAAATGTACACGTATCACACGAAATTAACGTTGGCGTACGGTAGGCATGGACCACGGTAGCGTTTATAGAGCGTAGCGTTTTAAAACATAACCTATGGCGCATAGGCGCCGTCCATGCGCCCAGATAGGCATGTCACGTACACCTGACCAGTTATGTACTCTAGAGTCAGGATCGAGTAACTTCTGTCCTTTTGAAGAGTATGTCAAAAGTAGGCAGCGTCGTATTTAAATGCAAGAAGCAGGGATAGGCAGTAACAGAATATGCACCTATAGCAAAGGCAAAGCTCTTAGCTTTATGGATGCTATAAGGGATAAGAGGCTAGCGCGCCTTAATTGACTTAAGCTTCACTGTGTGAATTACATGCTGTAAGCACTATGAGGAGGCACCACCACAGGCCTTTAGTTTAGACGACTGGGACTTGATCTCTTATAGCCTAATGTACATGTAAGGTGTACAACAATTTGTTGTTTCAAATATGAATAATACATGTCCTGTCAATCAATCATGATGTCCTCGGGACCATTTTCAACTATGTCAGGACACTCTGTCAGGACAATTTTTTCACTCCACTAAAAACCCTGCATATAAGCACAAACCCACAAAACTACACAATCCAGTACTCTTAATTAGATCATTGGTGGGAAATGAACAAAGGGAACATATAAACTGCACAAGCTGTCTGAATATTTTTTTAAAAATCACTCTTTTTAAAAAGAGCATTAGTCACACGTAACGTTTAACGTTTTTAATAATACGTTGAGTACTGTAAAGTATGCACTTAATGAAGTATTAATGGATGCACCCCCACCACTACCCTTTTCAATGATTGTAATGCCCACAATGCACATACACAGCTTGTGCTCAAACTTACATCTCCACAGTCGAGACCATACCATTTATCTAAATCTTTAGAGAATTGTATCATTGGGAAAGGTGGTGTTGGAGATTCATGTGTACATGTACACTCACTTAGATTTTTATTTTCAATGGGGTGGAAGGGTGTTGTACATGTATGTACTACACAACATCAATGTGAGGCCTGGGCACCACACCGCCTCAATGAGAGGCCTGGGCACCACACCCCCTCAATGAGAGGCCTGGGTACCACGCCCCCTCAATGAGAGGCCTGGGCACCACACCCCCCTCACATGAGGCCTGGGCACCACACCCCATCAATGAGAGGCCTGGGCACCACACCCCCTCAATGAGAGACCTGGGTACCACGCCCCCTCAATGAGAGGCCTGGGCACCACACCCCCCTCACATGAGGCCTGGGCACCACACCCTCCTCACATGAGGCCTGGGCACCACACCCCATCAATGAGAGGCCTGGGCACCACACCCCCTCAATGAGAGACCTGGGTACCACACCCCCTCAATGAGAGGCCTGGGCACCACACACCCCTCACATGAGGCCTGGGCACCACACCCCCCTCACATGAGGCCTGGGCACCACACCCCATCAATGAGAGGCCTGGGCACCACACCCCCTCAATGAGAGGCCTGGGCACCACACCCCTCAATGAGAGGCCTGGGTACCACGCCCCCTCAATGAGAGACCTGGGCACTACACCCCCTCAATGAGAGGCCTGGGCACCACACCCCCTCAATGAGAGGCCTGGGCACCACGCCCCCTCAATGAGAGGCCTGGGCACCACGCCCCCTCAATGAGAGGCCTGGGCACCACGCCCCCTCAATGAGAGGCCTGGGCACCACACCCCCTCACATGAGGCCTGGGCACCACACCCCATCAATGAGTGGCCTCCCCCCCCCCCCCCAGTGATATTTCATTGTTAGTAGATACATGCATATCACTAGCTGAAGGAAAGTACACTATCACATGCAGTTAGAGGATGGAAAGTACACTATGATGTGCACAATGTACATGTGCAGGTCATGTGATATGGACCTTAGCCTCTCCATTGATGTGGAGGGAAGATCAATTACCTCTCCCCTTTCACACCACATCACACTACAGTACTTGGGGGTTAATTACACATTGGGTAATATGGCTTCTTGTACTCCCACTACAAATTTGAATTTTTACTTTTGATATGCCACTAAATGACAGCCATTGTGCAATATGATAGATCTGGGGAGTGTAGCAGAAGGGAGTGCCCTCAGGTGTGTGTGTAGTCAAGGTGTAGTGATGTTAATAAACTAATCTGAATTCTAAATCCACTTTGGAAAAGTTTGTGTGTGTGGGGGGGAGGGGGACAATGGCAACCATTACACACCTTCATTCAACACCACAATTGTCACCTTCACCACATCACTGTACAAATTATCACCCACAAAACATCACACCTATATGGGATGCCAATCAACCTACAACATTATAGTGGTTATTATGCAGCCATGGGTAACTGCAACAAACAAAACAAATAATCATAGTGTCTATTTGCTTCAAAAAGTGTGCACACGTGCATACTTTACCTTATTTAACACTTTGAATCATTACTACCCCACATTAAACTCAGTGGCTGTGAAATTGATGTATGTTATTCCCCAGTGATGTGTAGTATAATTCTGGTCCTGAAATATACTGCTTATGCTATGATAATGGAGCAGCTTCAGTTACAGTTTTATTACAAAAATTTTGTCACTAAAAGGCACATATCAAAGTTAGTGGACAGCAAATGAAAAGTGGGTAGTAAGTTCATACATACGTTTTACTATTCCAATGCAATGTAAAGAAATTGCTTGTATTTCTCTATCAGTGTCTGGGGCCTGGCTTTTTAAATTGTGTACAGGTGTGCACAATGTAAAATACACCACACCCATTATTTGTTTTGTGTACTTTAAATATGTTCCTGATAGAGGACAGTAAGTACTATTACTTGTATATGAAATCAATCTAATAAGTTCATTTATATTTTTTTCTGTTGAGTTTGACAATACAGTGTGTACACTTGTGCACACTTTAATACCACACATGGCAGCATGGTTAATTGTTACTACTATTAGCTCAAGCATTGAATGGCATAACATGTACATAATATAGCCCTTAAAGATGCAGTTTTCCCCCATTGAAACACTGAATGAGACTCTTTTTTCTTTGCACATGCTAGCTGGCCTTTTGTTGTCATCAAACAGCAAATACTTACCCACATACACATGTACAAGTCTGGCCTCTCCCGTTAACGCGTTGAACTACAGACTCACTATACCTTCCATATTTGTTTTTAAATGTCACGTGCGTTCTTTTAAGTACAGTTGTTTATGTTCTGTATTTCCCCATATTCGGCAAAGACCTATCTTTAAAATGATGTAAAATTTGCTACAGGAATCCAACAATTGTTAAAGATATGAAGGTGTAAATAAAGTGTGCACACCTGAACACACTGTACGTACAGTATGCACACCTGTGCACACGGGCGCAAATAGACATTAGTCCTTTAATAAAGCATTGTACATTTGATGTTACAAGTAAAATTTAAAATGTTCGAGTGTCAGCGGTCAGGCTACGCGGGGGGCGGGCCTACCTCTCTTCTCTACGTTCACATTCACGCCGAATTGCACCGTGTCCCTTGACCTGAGCTCGACCGGCGCGCTCCTCCCCTGAGGGGCTGAGGCGGCTCTCGTTCACAAACGTTCCGTTGCTACTCTTCGTATCTTGAATGAAGAACTGTGTGGCATACACACACACGCAAGCAAATGCATACGCACGCCACACACACACAAACACACACACACACACACACACACAATGACACAACACACACATACACACACACACACAATGACACAACACACACATACACACACACACACACACACACACACACACACACACACACAGGAGCGCTGGATTATACAATGCAGCATTTAGAAGTGAGTACGGAGGGCTTACCTTCCCATTCTCGTACCATATCAACGCGTGGTTACGAGAGAGGACACGACAATCGAATATTAGGTTGTTTGAGAATATTCTCTTCTTGTCAACGGAGCGTCCTACTTTGAGCGGTTCCAAACACGAGCACTCTCGCTGCGTGAAAGGGTGAGATCTCGTATGGTATGGTGGGATTGTCGGCCATTTTCACCAAATGGCATGGCGTACAATTAGAACGTGTTTTTTTTTTTTTTTTTTTTTTTGAAGCAAAAAAATTTAAAAACAACAGTGTTTGTTTACAATTGATATTCACGTAAGTTGACATGCAGCTCAGCCCAAAACGTTAACCCGCACGACATGTACATAGCTAATATATTTTTCTTGTGGTCGCCCGTATAACATAACTACCGTTATTACTTATACGTAATTGTTTACACCAAATTATGGTTCTCTACCTCTGTTGCATGCATGCTTGCAACTGGTCCAGCAGGGTACCGGTAATCGTTCTAGTCCCCATTCGGTAATGCTTACGTAATTGAGTCTGGGAACGAGACCACATTGACTGTTTTTGAATTAGCTGATGACGTAATTGTGATAGCTGCTTAATTAGCGGATTCAGGATTGTTTGTATTACATGGTGGCTTGTTTTGTATGAATTATTCACAATGACATAGTACCAATATACATCACCTATGTGTGGCAACATAACTGCAATAGTCACCTAACAGCTGCAATCACAAGTGACATCCATCACTTCCACTGAGCAATCTTATTGTTGACGGGCCTTCTGATGAACTGGTCTGAGGCCATGTAGGCCTTAATGGCAGGGAGGGCCTGTGTGATAGTGGGGGGGTGTGATTGGTGAGGGTACCTTCACACAAGAGGCCACCAACGCTTTCCAACAGCATAAATGTCAACCTTACCTCAAATCGGTCCAGGAATTTCTGGTGGGTTAGGACGAGGGAGAGAAAGTGAACATGGGCACTAGCCAGAGGTAAGAGAAGGGAGGGGGTACCCAGGCCACACCATGACACATCTTATTAGAGGTGTGCTTTTATTAGAATGCACATTCTCCCATGCTGATATGTCTATCTCAGGACAAGAGAGCACCCCATGGCTAAACAGCTGGTTGCCATAGCAATCCCTTCCTCCCTATCCTCTCCCTTTGCACATGGCCACCCAGCACATGTACATGTATGACCTTTTATTAATAACTAGACAATGACCGAGGTCACATGGTCTCCCACGCCCCCATCTGTAGCCCACTACCACTCCATTTAGACAAAAGTTTGGAGCAGAACAAGATTACATTGGCCACCCAACATTTGCACTACTGGTACATGTACATACATGTTACATCATCATTAGTGGGACAATGGGATGGGGACTAGGGGGACATCCTTACGGTCAAGTTTGGGTATTTGTCCAGTAAGGTGGGCTCTAATAAGCGATGCTGATCCAATAACTCGTAAATAATAAAATCTGGAAATGTGATCTGTAAAGAGGGCCAGGGAGAGGGGAGGAGGGAGAGGGAGGAGAGGAGGGAGAAGTGAGGGGAGGAGGGGGAGGGGGAGGGAGGAGGGAGGAGGGGGAGGAAGAAGGGAGAAGGGAGGAGGGGGAGGAGGGAGGGAGGAGGGGGAGGGAGGAGGGGAAGGGAGGAGGGAGGAGGGGGAGGGAGGAGGGAGGAAGGGGAGGGAGGAGGGGGAGGGAGGAGGGGGAGGGAGGAGGGGGAGAGATGAAGGAGGGAGGAGGGGGTAATACATGCAATAAATAAAATGCTGCAGCCAGCTACCTCACTTCCTGCAAACCATGTCTTGTCCCCAAGGAAGGTAGAGAACTGTTGTATCTTATCAGCAGCTGCCTGGAGATAGGCATCCTTCTTAGCCTCCTGAGGACCACAAGATGGAGTCACTGGTGCCTGCAGCATGCACTGCTCACCATGTCTGGAGCATAGCACAATCCTACAAATCCATTTCTGAAGTCCATGAACTATACGTGTGAGGGAGGGAGGTAGAGGGGAGGGGTCATCCACTGTACACATGTGAGGTAATGTTGTACATGTACATGTTAATTTGATTGTGCTGAGCGGATGTTCAATCGTAATTGGCAACACATGTCCATGCTGCGATACTTAGCAGTGTGAATAATATTAACTCCAGCCAATAATGTGGGGGGCGGGGGGGGGGGAGGGGAGGAATGATACGTTGCCCCCCCCCCCCCCCCCCTCCCCTTTATTGCTGTAGGGGGGATGATAGCCCCCTCTACCCCCCCCCCCCCCCGGTTGCGATGCCTATGATTAGGAGGTAGGGGGAGGGATCATCCACTGTACACATATCTTCTATACAGGTATGGAGGTGGTTTTATCGAACTAAATTTTTTGTGTAATATAATCAATGAGTGATGTCATTTACAAAAGGTTATGAATGATGTCATGTCAATTAAAACTTGGTGGTACAACAAACCACACACATGGTTATTTCTAATTATTTGACTATATACAGGAATCGTTTATGATGAAATTCAATACTGTGTCTAAAAGGAACTGCTGTCACTACAGAATAATATAGAAGCATTGATTGGAAGGTGATGGCACTAACACCTGCAGCAACATATATAGGATCACCTGATCACAAATGAATATCACCATGGCCCCATGATTAAACCCCATTGAGGATGGTACATGTAGGGCTTAGTTATCCAAGGGATCAAGTTGAAGGTGTATGCACTTGGGAACCATTCATACGAATAGAGTGTATTCATAGAGTGGAAGGTTCAACTGATAAGTGGATGATCATATGAGAGAGGAGGGTCCATCTATATATGAACCAGTGGGGAGATGGAGGGTCCATCTATATATGAACCAGTGGGGGGGGGGGGGATGGAGGGTCTATCTATATATGAACCAGTGGGGAGATGGAGGGTCCATCTATATATGAACCAGTGGGGAGATGGAGGGTCCATCTATATATGAACCAGTGGGGAGATGGAGGGTCCATCTATATATGAACCAGTGGGGAGATGGAGGGTCCATCTATATATGAACCAGTGGGAAGATGGAGGGTCCATCTATATATGAACCAGTGGGGAGATGGAGGGTCCATCTATATATGAACCAGTGGGGAGATGGAGGGTCCATCTATATATGAACCAGTGGGGAGATGGAGGGTCCATCTATATATGAACCAGTGGGGAGATGGAGGGTCCATCTATATATGAACCAGTGGGAAGATGGAGGGTCCATCTATATATGAACCAGTGGGGAGATGGAGGGTCCATCTATATATGAACCAGTGGGGAGATGGAGGGTCCATCTATATATGAACCAGAGGGGAGATGGAGGGTCCATCTATATATGAACCAGTGGGGAGATGGAGGGTCCATCTATATATGAACCAGTGGGGAGATGGAGGGTCTATCTATATATGAACCAGTGGGGAGATGGAGGGTCCATCTATATATGAACCAGTGGGGAGATGGAGGGTCCATCTATATATGAACCAGTGGGGGGATGGAGGGTCTATCTATATATGAACCAGTGGGGAGATGGAGGGTCCATCTATATATGAACCAGTGGGGAGATGGAGGGTCCATCTATATATGAACCAGTGGGGAGATGGAGGGTCCATCTATATATGAACCAGAGGGGAGATGGAGGGTCTATCTATATATGAACCAGTGGGGAGATGGAGGGTCCATCTATATATGAACCAGTGGGGAGATGGAGGGTCCATCGAACCAGTGGAGGGATGGAGGGTCCATCTATATATGAACCAGTGGGGAGATGGAGGGTCCATCTATATATGAACCAGTGGGGAGATGGAGGGTCCATCTATATATGAACCAGTGGGGAGATGGAGGGTCCATCTATACATGAACCAGTGGGGGGATGGAGGGTCCATCTATATATGAACCAGTGGGGAGATGGAGGGTCTATCTATATATGAACCAGAGGGGAGATGGAGGGTCTATCTATATATGAACCAGTGGGGAGATGGAGGGTCCATCTATATATGAACCAGTGGGGTCCATCGAACCAGTGGGGGGATGGAGGGTCCATCTATATATGAACCAGTGGGGAGATGGAGGGTCCATCTATATATGAACCAGTGGGGAGATGGAGGGTCCATCTATATATGAACCAGTGGGGAGATGGAGGGTCCATCTATATATGAACCAGTGGGGAGATGGAGGGTCCATCTATACATGAATCAGAGGGGAGATGGAGGGTCCATCTATATATGAACCAGTGGGGAGATGGAGGGTCCATCTATATATGAACCAGTGGGGAGATGGAGGGTCTATCTATATATGAACCAGTGGGGAGATGGAGGGTCCATCTATATATGAACCAGTGGGGAGATGGAGGGTCCATCTATATATGAACCAGTGGGGAGATGGAGGGTCCATCTATATATGAACCAGTGGGGGGATGGAGGGTCTATCTATATATGAACCAGTGGGGAGATGGAGGGTCCATCTATATATGAACCAGTGGGGAGATGGAGGGTCCATCTATATATGAACCAGTGGGGAGATGGAGGGTCCATCTATATATGAACCAGAGGGGAGATGGAGGGTCTATCTATATATGAACCAGTGGGGAGATGGAGGGTCCATCTATATATGAACCAGTGGGGAGATGGAGGGTCCATCGAACCAGTGGGGGGATGGAGGGTCCATCTATATATGAACCAGTGGGGAGATGGAGGGTCCATCTATATATGAACCAGTGGGGAGATGGAGGGTCCATCTATACATGAACCAGTGGGGGGATGGAGGGTCCATCTATATATGAACCAGTGGGGAGATGGAGGGTCTATCTATATATGAACCAGAGGGGAGATGGAGGGTCTATCTATATATGAACCAGTGGGGAGATGGAGGGTCCATCTATATATGAACCAGTGGGGAGATGGAGGGTCCATCGAACCAGTGGGGGGATGGAGGGTCCATCTATATATGAACCAGTGGGGAGATGGAGGGTCCATCTATATATGAACCAGTGGGGAGATGGAGGGTCCATCTATATATGAACCAGTGGGGAGATGGAGGGTCCATCTATACATGAACCAGTGGGGGGATGGAGGGTCCATCTATATATGAACCAGTGGGGAGATGGAGGGTCTATCTATATATGAACCAGAGGGGGTGTGGCCACAACAAACCTCATTCTCCAGCATGTCAACAATAGCCATCTCTCCCTCAGTCTTGCCACCTGTCACCAGAGGGACATGTCAGTGTGGTGTGTTGGCCACATGCCATGGTGATGTCACTTACATAGTCCATTCTTCCTTGCAAGATGACGTATTATCTAAGGCAGAGGTTAGCGGTGGAGTTGTGTTATGTGTGGACATGGTGGAGGTGTGTTATGTGTGGACATGATGGAGGTGTGTTATGTGTGGACATGGTGGAGGTGTGTTATGTGTGGACATGGTGGAGGTGTGTTATGTGTGGACATGGTGGAGGTGTGTTATATGTGGACATGGTGGAGGTGTGTTATGTGTGGACATGGTGGAGGTGTGTTATGTGTGGACATGGTGGAGGTGTGTTATGTGTGGACATGGTGGTGGTGTGTTATATGTGGACATGGTGGAGGTGTGTTATGTGTGGACATGGTGGAGGTGTGTTATGTGTGGACATGGTGGAGGTGTGTTATGTGTGGACATGGTGGAGGTGTGTTATGTGTGGACATGGTGGAGGTGTGATATGTGTGGACATGGTGGAGGTGTGTTATGTGTGGACATGATGGAGGTGTGTTATGTGTGGACATGATGGAGGTGTGTTATGTGTGGACATGGTGGAGGTGTGTTATGTGTGGACATGATGGAGGTGTGTTATGTGTGGACATGGTGGAGGTGTGGTATGTGTGGACATGATGGAGGTGTGTTATGTGTGGACATGATGGAGGTGTGTTATGTGTGGACATGGTGGAGGTGTGTTATGTGTGGACATGGTGGAGGTGTGTTATGTGTGGACATGATGGAGGTGTGTTATGTGTGGACATGATGGAGGTGTGTTATGTGTGGACATGGTGGAGGTGTGTTATGTGTGGACATGATGGAGGTGTGTTATGTGTGGACATGGTGGAGGTGTGTTATGTGTGGACATGATGGAGGTGTGTTATGTGTGGACATAGTTACAATGTACAATAGCAGCCTTAATAGGTGTGGTCTAGTCTGGGGACCAGACACTATAACTAAGGAGACTGGGACCATACTGGTTCCCAGACCAGTGTGGTCCAAATCCCATAGCTAAAGTCACACAGCGGACTTAATGTTTTTGTTGCAGGCTACAGCTAGCTCGATATTCAAATAAGGTAATAACTAAATAAGTACCGCTATACGTTTAACTTACAGCGTTGCTCTGTGTCAGTTTGATGGCTCCATCAATGAGGTACGGCAGCTGTTGTACATTTTACAAAGGAAGAAAACAAAAACTGGCGCTTAAAATACCTCGGCAACGATCAGCCCTTATATCGTACATTTGGAAAATCTAACCCCAGCGTTGGTTTCACCGAGAACCACTCCTCCCCGCTAAAATCAGGAGCTTTTCAGGGGAACCAGTGAGAGGAACAGGGAAAGGAAAGACAACAAGGTTATTATCATGCAGATCCAGCTATAGGTGCACATACGGCCTCCTTGCTATACGTCACTCAGGGGCGGATACAGGAAATCTGGAAGGGGGGGGGTCCGACATGAATAATCAATAGGGGGAGGGTGCGGGAGGGGGATGTGCCCCCTCCCGCGCTAAGCGCGGAAGCTTTTGGGGGTCCCGCTCTTAGCGACACAGACTATCTATCAAGCCTTAAACTGGACCGAAAGACTAAAAAATGGCGGCAAATAATGGTTGGAGGGGGGGGGGGGGGGGGGGGGGGGGGGGGAGTGGAATGGAACAGAACGTATTTATCCGCATTTCACATTTGATTGAACTAATGGTTGTTGTCCGTTTTGGGCTCGATACAAACAGTGGCCTGTGTGATAACTGGTCATTGGGACTATAGAAGACCCATAAACTTAAAAGTACAGTAGTTTATGGTGAATACCGGGCATAACGAGATAACGCGATCAGGCGGGTGCGTGATTCCTGTACGCGTAGGCCTAAATCTTTTAGCGCATTACATAATTACCTTTTGCTTTCTTGGAAAAGTAACTCAAGATACTTGCCGAATGAGGTGAGTGAACAGATTGCTTGCCATCTGAATGATACGCTATATCACGTGGGATGTTGTTAATTGCATTCATTAATAGTATTGATACTTAATTTTATTCATCATCGGGTCTGAGGGGGGATCCGGACACCACCGACCCCCCCCTGTATCCGCCACTGGTCACGTTCTCGAATGCAGTGCCCGTGTACTTCATAGTCTCGTCCCCAGACCAATATGACGTAGCTGTAAACAGTATAATCTACGCTGGGAAATAAGAACGACGCGAGCGTCCCAAAACATTGGGACGGATGTGTATATACCGTAATGGCGCTGACGTAACATTAATACTACACGCATGCTATTTTTAGTTGTTCACTGATTACTCTGAATTAATAAAGCGTGGAAATGTGCGAGTGAATTGATGAGGTGGTAATGGGTGCAGCGAAAAGGCTGGTGACCTACGGCCACAACAAATGGAGGCAATTCGAACTTTCATGCAGGGAGAAGATGTTTTCGTCAGTTTGCCAACTGGATACGGCAAGTCGCTAATACATGTATATACGGTACTACCATACGCGTACGACGAATTGCTTGGCTGTGAAGGCAGCATTGTCATCGTCGTTTCACCATTGCTTTCGCTAATGAAGGATCAGGTAAAACATGTGTGACATGGCATGGATATTAAAATAATATCTATGAAGATGGTTTATGCATGTTGTAATGATACTTATACTTACATAGGTCACTTCTTTAAAGACCAGAGGATTGTCAGCAACTTGCATCACTGGGGATTTTAGGAATGATAAGGATTTGAAACTCAAAGTGATGAATGGTGAGTTTCAAGTAGTTTTCAAAAACAAAACCATCTCAAATGACATGACTGAGTATTGCTTTCAAGAGAAACGTTGCAGAAGAGCTGTACTGTATGTGTGATTATTTTGACTCTAATGTCACTGATGTTTCTGGATGTGCATGCTGTGATATTTGTGCTAAGTCTTGTGTGTTCTGATTGTAAGTCTTGTACCTTTCCAATGTGCTTAAAATAAAACATGTTCTTTATATGTGTTATATGCAAGCATCAAATACTTAAAGCAGGGCTACCAATAGTCACATCTAGTCAGTTCTTATCCAGGGCTATCATGGATACAATGGTCACCTTTAATTGTGTCAGCTGCTGATTGCTAATCCATATCTAATTGTATATATAGGTGTACTTTGGCAGTGGTTCACATGCCTTATCTGTTGACAATCTGTAGATGCAGCTGCAGCTGCATTCACTGGGAAATCAAATAATCTATAGGTGCAACCATGCAGCTGGTACATGCCTCAGTGCTTCAATAAGCAACATGTCTATCATGCTGCAGGACTTAGTCTGGTGTAAATGCATGCAGGAATGCAAAAAATGTTCCTAAACACATAGGTAATAGTTCTTCATTAAGTTGGAGCTCTACTTGGCATATGTAAAGAGTGCACTTTCTGGTTGCATTTTATAGATGGAAAGGTGTAGTGTTTTTTCCCTGTTTCATTAGTAAATGCCTTGCATTTATTAAATCTTCTTCAGGAGAGCGACAGCGAGGCTCTTGTATTTGTCACACAATCATAATTATTCAATATTTCAGAAAGGGGTCCAAGTGCTTTGCTTACCCTTCCAATAGCGTGAGGTGTTTTTTAGGCACCTAGGTGTGATATGGACTGCTTGCAAAGTCGATTTAGATGTTCCATGTGAAGATCAGCAGAAACATTGCACTCTTCCTTGCCATGTGTATTAATAAATCTTCCCCATAGCATTTGGAAGGCATACCGTGGTGAAAAAAAAACCAGCTGAAGCGTCTGCGTGTGATCTCTTAGTACCTGCCACACAACTCTTCGCTCGTACAGACCCATCCACTTCCACATACCGCGATGCAGAAAGCTTGTTCAAAAGCTGACCTTCTGGCCTATAATACCCTGTCTGACAAAGGGAGAGGAGAGCACATCCAGCCTCTTTCTCTTCTTCCTAAGCAAAACAGGCGCCAAGCATATCTTGCAACGATGCATAATACTGTAACCCGCCCGCGAAGAATTATAATAGCATGCGGAAATGATACAGCGAGATTAGTTCTTAAAATAGATTGTCGCGCTATTTTTGTACGTAAACATATTCGGAACAAGTGCGTCGTTCTTATTTCCCAGACCTATAGACGTGTTTACAGCGATAATCGTTACGTCATATTGGTCTGGGGACGAGACTATGTACTTCATGCAGTAGCAGACGGATCGGTTGGGCGAGCTGAAACAGAAGCCACATATTACACAACAACGCGAGAAGAGCGCTAGCGTGGTATCGTTATGGTTTTACCCCTCGAATCTTCCAGTATCCCAACTTGACAGCCATCTCTTGCTTGTCCCTTCACGTGCACGGGTTATTATGAAAATCAAAAAGCCTTTAGCTTACATCATAGATATTATACGGAATAATATATTCCGTATAATATCTATGCTTACATCACCATAATGAATTCAAACAGTACACAGTAGTAGGCGTTGCTGTTAACGTCTGAGGCAGAGCGGCATTGCAGCTAGCAAACAACACACTCAATTGTATCAACATAGGACAATATGTTTCATTCACATGCACAAGACAAAATTAAATCGCACAAAACACAGATCAAAGCGAGGATTAATCTCGTTCCCAGACCCACATACGGCAGTTGAGTTGATGAAGATAAAACTGACGTCCGTTTGCCATGAGATTTTTCTCAACGCTCCAGTATATATTATATGTAGTTATTTCTATGGTTATGTTCACTTTCCCTATACGTCATGGCCTGTAAAAGTTGTGTTCATTCACAATCTGGTATAGCTCATCGATCCATTCATCCACGCGCAGTCCCCATGCATGCATGTAACACGAAACAGCAAACATCACATGAACGCATGCTACTTAGACAGACCCAACTATAAAATCCTATGTTCAGTTAAACAGTAGGATTTTATAGTTAACAGCTTCCTGTCCCAGTGACCAGGGGAAGTCTTGGGGCTGGGCATCAGGGTGGTTATGGGAGGTGGCCCCATCCAGAGCACCAGCTGGGACCAACAAATAACTCACTTCATTGCTGACACTTAAACCTCACTACCCATTTCAGTGCACAGTAGTGAGGGCCTGACTGGGTAGCATGGAGGTGTGACCATGTCCCCAGCATGTCACATGGTGGTGTGACCATGTCCCCAGCATGTCACATGGTGGTGTGACCATGTCCCCAGCATGTCACATGGTGGTGTGACCATGTCCCCAGCATGTCACATGGTGGTGTGACCATGTCCCCAGCATGTCACATGGTGTTGTGACCATGTCCCCAGCATGTCACATGGTGGTGTGACCATGTCCCCAGCATGTCACATGGTGGTGTGACCATGTCCCCAGCATGTCACATGGTGGTGTGACCATGTCTCCTGCATGTCACATGGTGGTGTGACCATGTCCCCAGCATGTCACATGGTGGTGTGACCATGTCCCCAGCATGTCACATGGTGGTGTGACCATGTCCCCAGCATGTCACATGGTGGTGTGACCATGTCTCCTGCATGTCACATGGTGGTGTGACCATGTCCCCAGCATGTCACATGGTGGAGTGATCATGTCCCCAGCATGTCACATGGTGGTGTGACCATGTCCCCAGCATGTCACATGGTGGAGTGATCATGCCCCCAGCATGTCACATGGTGGTGTGACCATGTCCCCAGCATGTCACATGGTGGAGTGATCATGTCCCCAGCATGTCACATGGTGGTGTGACCATGTCCCCAGCATGTCACATGGTGGAGTGACCATGTCCCCAGCATGTCACATGGTGGTGTGACCATGTCCCCAGCATGTCACATGGTGGAATGATCATGTCCCCAGCAGGTCACATGGTGGTGTGACCATGTCCCCAGCATGTGACATGGTGTGTGACCATGTCCCCAGCATGTGATGATCACATGATGGCGTGCCACAACAGACAAAGACTTATTTAGACAAAGACCGAAGAGATATTTGGGCTAAGTCCTGTTAAATGTAGCTTGCACATGACTAATGTTGGCTATCAAGCAGAGATGGGAAGTGTTTGGGGATCAGAGGAGATTAGGGAAATGAAAGTCAATAAATACATGTAATGTTTGCTCTTCTCTACACATCAGTGTGGGATACATGTAGGTGTACGCTAAGAAATACAAAACTTCGTCATGGTTACATCTCTTTATTACACAGAATACTAAATCTCATCGAATAAAAAAGACAGTTCCATTTCTGGTGTTATGTTTAGAGCAGAGAACAGGTAGGTCAGGGACAATTAGCAATGGTGGTAGGTCTGGGAGGGTTAGCAGTGGTGGTAGGTCTGGGAGGGTTAGCAGTGGTGGTAGGTCTGGGAGGGTTAGCAGTGGTGGTAGGTCTGGGAGGGTTAGCAGTGGTGGTAGGTCTGGGAGGGTTAGCAGTGGTGGTAGGTCTGGGAGGGTTAGCAGTGGTGGTAGGTCTGGGAGGGTTAGCAGTGGTGGTAGGTCAGTCTGGGGTGAGGTGGCTTGTCTGTCACTGGGGGGGGGGGGGGGGGGGCAAATACACAGACTGCTGCCCCCCCCCTCCCCCACACACACAAACACACTTTCTGTCAGAATTTGTTATCTCGTTACAGGGGCGGATGCAGGATTTTGGTGAGGAGGGGGTGGGCTCCACATAAATGATTGATGAAAGGGAGGGGCACGCGCGAAGCGCGCAAATTTTTTTGTGGTGCGTGTTCTAATTTTTCCAGATACTATGGCAATCAACACCAATAAATAGTGCCCTCTGTTCGAGCAGCACGATAACAATAACAAAAACTGGTCTACATAAATAATCATCTTAATTAAACACATTTCGTGTAATTTGCTTGGCAGCTGGTGCACCCCTATCGTCATTTTGGCGCCCCCTTTTTAAGGCCCGCTGGGGGGGCAATTGCCCCCCCTGCCCCCCCGGCCACCTCGCCACTGGAGGGTTAGCAGTGGTGGTAGGTCCGGGAGGGTTAGCAGTGGTGGTAGGTCTGGGAGGGTTAGCAGTGGTGGTAGGTCTGGGAGGGTACAGCTTCATTTCTGGTCTTTTGGACTTTGCCTTCTCCCTCAATCGTTCTGCACCATCAGCTGAGAAGTTATTTGGCCTGGGGAGTGGAAAGCACCGATAGATGCTTTATGCTACACATACAGTGTATATGAAATAGTATATACCCTAATTAATGCCCGCTAATAGTGGGACCAGGTCAAGGATTATATCCATGTTTGGTGTGCTACTTGCCATCCATTGCACCATTCCAGGCACCACACCCACCTCCCCACCCACCACCACCAGCACTACCACCACCCAGTGTGGTGGGCGTGGCAATCACATAACAGCACTACACCACTGATTATAAAGACCAGGTCACCTGGCACTGCTGTGTGCAGTATGACAAACCTATGTACAATATTGCTGGAGCCACAATCATCCAAACTGAAGTGTGTGATGTGTACAAGGTGTGGTGTGCTTACATCTACATGATGTGTACATGTACATGACTTACTGAGGAGAAGAAAAAGGATTGACCAACCTGCAAGTGGAGGGTACATGCATGAACAGAACCTTAGTTGCCATGGTAATATACACAAGTATGACCAATGACTCAATTCATGTTACCATGGATACTGACAAACAAGAACATGTACACATGTACATGTGCATGTAAACAAATGACATCACCTACTAGGGACATACATAATATATGGACATTGCATCCATACAAGGTGTTACACAGATCACCAGTATACATATCAATGGAGGCTTCAGGGAAGGGATAGATATGTTATGGCCTCGGTTTGCATCAGTGACTGGACTTCAATCAGGTCACGAATTAAAATCTGATTGACCGGATTTTGATCACTAGTGCCACAATGAAAACAGTTCATCAAAATAGACATCCTCTTAGTGTGTAGTGTGTGTATCTTACAGGGTTTTGCTTTGTGTGATAAAATACAGCCATGCATCTGGTAATGGCATACATGTGCCACTACATGCACCAACTTGTACACCAGCAGTCTGCATGAGGTTATGATGTAACTGAAGACATCCACGTGTTTGTTTAACTGTGGCTCTCACAATGGTACCAGCATTCAGTCCTCATCCAGCACAGGGTCATTTACTACAGTGCTTGGGAGCGATATACAACCTTTTGGAAGGCTGAAGAGAAGGAGGGCAGCACGTAGGGACATGGAAAGGGACAAGATGGAGGCACGTGCCGGAGTACCAAAGATGAAGATATCCTGGAGTGAGCCAAATGTGGAGAAATGTTCCCCTATGTGTATGTGGCCTTACATCTGTCCAAACCAGTCACCTCGCTTTAAATTACATTGGGGGTGGGGGAGGCTTGTATTAAGCAGCTGATCTCCAAGGATCATCAGGCTGCTATGTTCAGATGAAGGTTCCTTCCCACCATGTACTGTAGAAGGCAAGTGGGTGTGGCCTTACAGACATGGGTCATTCCCTCAGGTTATGACCTAATGAAGGAGGTCTCCCACTAAAGGGGCAGTTCCACGATTCTGTTGGTGTTCATTTTTTGCGAGGGAAGAATTCTTATAAGAAAAGTGTGCGTGGGCGTGGGGTACATGTATAAGCCAGTAGGTCTATAATTGCTCAGTCACATAGCACTGTCCACCCACTTCTGCTGCCACCTATGTTCAGCACTGTCCACCCACTTCTGCTGCCACCTATGTTCAGCACTGTCCACCCACTTCTGCTGCCACCTATGTTCAGCACTGTACATGTATAAAGCGCAGAGCTCCACAGCAAAGGTTGCACCAATCAACTTTATTGTAGTTTTGGAGACGTTTTTCAGTGAATGCCATTGCACACATATTGTACTGTATATGTGCAAGAGAGGGGTCATATAAGTATTTTTGATTGTGGATTTATGTACTGCCCATGCATTCCATTACGACCATTTTTGAATTATAGTATGTCTGCATTCCAACCGACTATAGCTTACTTTGCTGGATCAGTAAAAGTCAGGGCTTCTACTTAGTTGATTTACATGTAGCTTCTAATTAAACAATTTACTCAGTACAGTAATCGTACTTGCAATATTAACAGTATTAATTTACAGCTAGAGGTCCAGTGCCACTGCATTGTTTTAAGCTTCCCGTGCACCAGTTGTACAGTTGATTCAGCGGCCATGTAGCTTCACTGCTCGGTGACATGCAGGTCTCAGCATGCAAGGATGTCCCTGAGCACATGCTGCCACATTTCTCAGGCATGACGGCAGGGGAGAGGAGAGCTAAGTCTATATCTGATCAGACATGTACAGTAGGATCACAAACACATTTCATTGCAGTGGTATATGTACAACAGGCATAATAATAGAAGAACAAACAAAGCAAACACACATCATTCTAACCCACTAAGTATCACATCTCTGGTTTAGAGGTCTCCTCATAATTCTCTACTTTCATTTCGTTCAGTCCAAGGGCATCGTTCTGCTCATATGTCCTCTGGTAATGCTCCACTGTGAGCTCAGGGTCAGGGTCTGGAGCATATAGATGTGGGTGTAGGAGTGAGAAGGATTGCTGAATATGGGACAACACGTATAAGCTGTACATATACACATCAAATAGAAGTGGTGTGGTCAATTAAAGGTGACCATAACATTGCTGTAGAGTGCCGCACAAAGGCAGACATGTCTCCCATGGCAACAGGGCAGCTCCTTCAGCTGGTCCTTCACAGGCTAGAAGAAGAGCTATAAGGTTAGTATTTCACTTGCTCTGCATGTGCAGCCACTTCCCCAGACCCTATTACATATGATGGGGCAGAGATAAAACACATAAGGCGATGATCAGCAGCTGTAAAGCTGTGGTATCTTAAGTCTGTTCTAAGATAAGTGGTCAAGGTTGGTTTGTATAAGCTAAATGTGTTAGAACATGAAAGAAAACCTTTGTGGTGTAAGGCCTAGTCCACATAAATAAATTCATAACCAACACTTTTATCACCTGAAATGCACCATGCCTGCTGGGGGAAACACTGAACCTATAAGCTTTTTTTTTTAATTAACGAATTCACCCAACAAGTAAATGTACAGTAGATGACTTAATGAATTTTCAGCCTATCACCAAGGTTATATGCTAAACCTTTGAAATACACCTCCACATTCTTCTACTGAAGGCGAAGCTGACGACTTTATCACCTTGCAACGATGTATAAATATATAATACTATCCGAAGTTATACTCATTTAAACTGTCCGCATGTAGCTTGCCTCTTCTACCATTGAGCTAGGTGCCCCAATGGGCAGTTACACAAACTCACTCACATATCTAATGTCATGATGCCCTCATGTACCTAATGTCATGATGCCCTCACATACCTAATGTCATGGTGCCCTCACATACCTAATGTCATGGTGCCCTCACATACCTAATGTCATGGTACCCTCACATACCTAATGTCATGATGCCCTCACATACCTAATGTCATGATGCCCTCACATACCTAATGTCATGATGCCCTCACATACCTAATGTCATGATACCCTCACATACCTAATGTCATGGTACCCTCACATACCTAATGTCATGATGCCCTCACATACCTAATATCATGATGCCCTCACATACCTAATGTCATGATGCCCTCACATACCTAATGTCATGGTGCCCTCACATACCTAATGTCATGGTACCCTCACATACCTAATATCATGATGCCCTCACATACCTAATGTCATGATGCCCTCACATACCTAATGTCATGATGCCCTCACATACCTAATGTCATGGTGCCCTCACATACCTAATGTCATGGTACCCTCACATACCTAATGTCATGGTACCCTCACATACCTAATGTCATGATGCCCTCACATACCTAATGTCATGGTGCCCTCACATACCTAATGTCATGATGCCCTCACATACCTAATGTCATGGTGCCCTCACATACCTAATGTCATGGTGCCCTCACATACCTAATGTCATGATGCCCTCACATACCTAATGTCATGATGCCCTCACATACCTAATGTCATGGTGCCCTCACATCCTAATGTCATGGTGCCCTCACATACCTAATGTCATGTTGCCCTCACATACCTAATGTCATGATGCCCTCACATACCTAATGTCATGATGCCCTCACAAACCTAATGTCATGGTACCCTCACATACCTAATGTCATGATGCCTTCACATACCTAATGTCATGATGCCCTCACATACCTAATGTCATGGTGCACTCACATACCTAATGTCATGATGCCCTCACATACCTAATGTCATGATGCCCTCACATACCTAATGTCATGATGCCCTCACATACCTAATGTCATGGTGCCCTCACATACCTAATGTCATGATGCCCTCACATACCTAATGTCATGGTGCCCTCACATACCTAATGTCATGATGCCCTCACATACCTAATGTCATGATGCCCTCACATACCTAATGTCATGATGCCCTCACATACCTAATGTCATGGTGCCCTCACATACCTAATGTCATGATGCCCTCACATACCTAATGTCATGATGCCCTCACATACCTAATGTCATGATGCCCTCACATACCTAATGTCATGATGCCCTCTCATACCTAATGTCATGATGCCCTCACATACCTAATGTCATGGTGCCCTCACATACCTAATGTCATGATGCCCTCACATACCTAATGTCATGATGCCCTCACATACCTAATGTCATGATGCCCTCACATACCTAATGTCATGGTGCCCTCACATACCTAATGTCATGATGCCCTGACATACCTAATGTCATGGTGCCCTCACATACCTAATGTCATGGTGCACTACCCCCCCAAGAACAATGATTATCCAACATGATATGTACACAACCCCTAGGACAGTGATGTAGGATGTAGCCACACTACGCCCCCTCCCCCCCAAGACATGAGATTTTATGCTATGATCCCCCCCCCCCCCCCCCCCCCAGGACAATTTTCAAAAATCCCCCCCAGGACACAAATTTTATGTCATCAGTAGGGGTGTATACTTTTTAACTGGAATAGCCCAATGGCATGACGTACAATTAGAACGTGTTTTTTTTTTTTTTTCCAAGTTCAAAAATGCAGTGTTTGTTTACAATTGATATTCACGTAAGTTGACATGCAGCTCAGCCCAAAACGTTAACCCGCACGACATGTACATCGCTAATATATTTTTCTTGTGGTCGCCCGTATAACATAACTACCGTTATTACTTATACGTAATTGTTTACACCAAATTATGGTTCTCTAGCTCTGTTGCATGCAGGCTTGCAACTGGTCCCAGCAGGGTACCGGGAATGTTAGCTGCGAATTATGTGCTTTCGTTCTAGTCCCTGTATGGTAATGCTTACGTAATTGAGTCTGGGAACGAGACTACCTTGACTGTTCTTGGATAAGCTGATGACGTAATTGTGATAGCTGCTTAATTAGCGGATTCAGGATTGTTTGTATTACATGGTGGCTTGTTTTGTATGACAATGACATAGTACCAATATACATCACCTATGTGTGGCAACATAACTGCAATAGTCACCTAACAGCTGCAATCACAAGTGACATCTCCATCACTTCCACTGAGCAATCTTATTGTTGACGGGCCTTCTGATGAACTGGTCTGAGGCCATGTAGGCCTTAATGGCAGGGAGGGCCTGTGTGATAGTGGGGGGGTGTGATAGTGAGGATGTGAGATAGTGGGGGGGTGTGATTGGTGAGGGTGTGTGATAGTGGGGGTGTGTGATTGGTGAGGGTGTGTGATAGTGGGGGTGTGTGATTGGTGAGGGTATCTTCACACAAGGACAACCTTACCTCAAATCGATCCAGGAATTTCTGGTGGGTTAGGAAGAGGGAGAGAAAGTGAACATGGGCACTAGCCAGAGGTAAGAGAAGGGAAGGGGTACCCAGGCCACACCATGACACATCTTATTAGAGGTGTGCTTTTATTAGAATGCACATTCTCCCGTGCTGATATGTCTATCTCAGGACAAGAGAGCACCCCATGGCTAAATAGCTGGTTACCATAGCAATCCCTTCCTCCCACTCCTCTCCCTTTGCAAATGGCCACCCAGCACATGTACATGTATGACCTTTTATTAATAACTAGACAATGACCGAGGTCACATGGTCTGCCACGCCCCCATCTGTAGCCCACTACCACTCCATTTGGACAACAGTTTGGAGCAGAACAAGATTACATTGGCCACCCAACATTTGCACTACTGGCACATGTGCATACATGTTACATCATCATTAGTGGGACAATGGGATGGGGACTAGGGGGACATCCTTACAGTCAAGTTTGGGTATTTGTCCAGTAAGGTGGGCTCTAATAAGCGATGCTGATCCAATAACTCGTAAATAATAAAATCTGGAAATGTGATCTGTAAAGAGGGCCAGGGAGAGGGGAGGAGGGAGAGGGAGGAGGGGAGGGGGAGGAGGGGAGAGGGAGGAGGGGAGAGGGAGGAGGGGAGAGGGAGGAGGGGAGGGGGAGGAAGGGGGAGAGGGAGGAGGGGTAGAGGGAGGAAAGGGAGGAAGGGAGGGAGAGGGAAGAGGGAGAAGGGAGGAGGGGGAGGGAGGTGGGGGAGGGAGGAGGGGGAGGGAGGAGGGGGAGGGAGGAGGGAGGAGGGGGAGGGAGGAGGGGGAGGGAGGAGGGGGAGGGAGGGAGGAGGGGGAGGGAGGAGTGAGGAGGGAGAGGGAGGAGGGAGAAGGGAGGAGGGGGAGGGAGGGGAGGAGGGGGAGGGAGGGGAGGAGGGGGAGGGAGGGGAGGAGGGGGAGGGAGGGGAGGAGGGGGAGGGAGGGGAGGAGGGGGAGGGAGGGGAGGAGGGGGAGGGAGGGGAGGAGGGGGAGGGAGGTGGGGGAGGGAGGAGGGGGAGGGAGGGAGGAGGGGGAGGGAGGAGGGGGAGGGAGGAGGGGGAGAGATGAAGGAGGTATGGGGAGGGAGGAGGGGGTAATACATGCAATAAAATGCTGCAGCCAGCTACCTCACTTCCTGCAAACAATGTCTTGTCCCCAAGGAAGGTAGAGAACCGTTGTATCTTATCAGCAGCTGCCTGGAGATAGGCAGCCTTCTTAGCCTCCTGAGGACCACAAGATGGAGTCACTGGTGCCTGCAGCATGCACTGCTCACCATGTCTGGAGCGTAGCACAATCCTACAAATCCATTTCTGTAGTCCATGAACTATACATGTGAGGGAGGGAGGTAGAGGGGAGGGGTCATCCACTGTACACATGTGAGGTAATGTTGTACATGTACATATTAATTGATTATGCTGAGCGGATGTTCAATCGTAATTGTCCATGCTGCGATACTTAGCAGTGTGAATAATATTAACTCCAGTCAAAAATGATAGCCCCCTCTACCCCTCCCCCCCCGGTTGCGATGCCTATGATTAGGAGGTAGGGGGAGGGGTCGCCCACTGTACACATATATTCTATACAGGTATGGAGGTGGTGTTATCTAACTAAATTTTTTATTCAATATAATCAATGAGTTATGTCATTTACAAAAGGTTATGAATGATGTCATAAATACTTGGTGGTATAACAAACCTCACACATGGTTATTTCTAATTATTTGACTATGTACAGGAATCGTTTATGATGAAATTCGATACTGCGTCTAAAGGAACTGCTGTCACTACAGAAGCGTTGATTGGAAGGCGATGGCACTAATACCTGCAGCAACATATATTAGATCACCTGATCACAAATGAATATCACCATGGCAACATGATTAAACCCCATTGAGGATGGTACATGTAGGGTTATCCAAGGGATCAAGTTGAAGGTGTATGCACCTGGAAACCATTCATATGAATAGAGTGTATTCATAGAGTGGAAGGTTCAACTGATAAGTGGATGATCATATGAGGGAGGAGGGTCCATCTATATATGAACCAGTGGGGAGATGGAGGGTCCATCTATATATGAACCAGTGGGGAGATGGAGGGTCCATCTATATATGAACCAGTGGGGAGATGGAGGGTCCATCTATATATGAACCAGTGGGGAGATGGAGGGTCCATCTATATATGAACCAGTGGGGAGATGGAGGGTCCATCTATATATGAACCAGTGGGGAGATGGAGGGTCCATCTATATATGAACCAGTGGGGAGATGGAGGGTCCATCTATATATGAACCAGTGGGGAGATGGAGGGTCCATCTATATATGAACCAGTGGGGAGATGGAGGGTCCATCTATATATGAACCAGTGGGGAGATGGAGGGTCCATCTATATATGAACCAGTGGGGAGATGGAGGGTCCATCTATATATGAACCAGTGGGGGTGTGACCACAACAGACTTCATTCTCCAGCATGTCAACAATAGCCATCTCTCCCTCAGTCTTGCCACCTGTCATCAGAGGGACATGTCAGTGTGGTGTGTTGGCCACATGCCATGATGATGTCACTTACACAGTCCATTCTTCCTTGCAAGATGACGTATTATCTAAGGCAGAGGTTAGCGGTGGAGGTGTGTTATGTGTGGACATGGTGGAGGTGTGTTATGTGTGGACATGGTGGAGGTGTGTTATGTGTGGACATGATGGAGGTGTGTTATGTGTGGACATGGTGGAGGTGTGTTATGTGTGGACATGGTGGAGGTGTGTTATGTGTGGACATGAGGTGTGATATGGCATAGTTACACTATGCCATATCACACCTCATAGACGTATTATCTAAGGCAGAGGTTAGCGGTGGAGGTGTGTTATGTGTGGACATCATGGTGGAGGTGTGGACATGAGGTAGTTACAATGTACAATATATAGCAGCCTTAATAGGCGTGGTCTACCATACTGGTCCCCAGACTAGTGTGGTCCCAGTCCCATACATGTAGCTAAAGTCACAGGTGTTTTTGTTGCAGGCTACAGCTAGCTCGATATTCAAATAAGGTAATAACTAAAGGCGTTTCTTCACTACCAACCGCAATCCAGATCGATCCGGATTGAGGGTGCGTCCACACTAGCTAATTAGCATTCATCGACCAAACCGAATCGATGCAGTCATGATATAAAATGGCTGCTGTTTTATTCACTTTGGAGTTTGGAGAAAACTCACACATTTGGTGGGGATCTGGGTAGGGGGAGGGGGGGGGGGGGGGGCAGATGTGCAACGACAGCTCGACGGAGTTGTACGCAACAAGTTAATCTATCGGCCGGGCAGCCCTAGCAAAAAAACCTATAAGATCTTATCAAGAATTAGTAAGAATCTTATAAGAACTTTATTTCTTATAAGAAAAAGGGTAAGAAACTGTAAGCGTCGTAAGATCCTAAAGCCCTATAAGATTCCTACAAGATTCCTACAAGAAACGTATAGGAACGTGTAAGAATTACCTAAGAACAAACAGGAATCTTATAAGAATAGACGCTGCAGGATTCTTGTAAGAGTCTTGGAATATTTCTTATAAGAACAGAACAGGAATCTTATAAGAATAGACGCTTCAGGATTCTTGTAAGAGTCTTGCAATATTTCATATAAGAACAGAACAGGAATCTTATAAGAATAGCTAGACGTTGCAGGATTCTTGTAAGAGTCTTGCAATATTTCATATAAGAACAGAACAGGAATCTTATAAGAATAGACGCTTCAGGATTCTTGTAAGAGTCTTGGAATATTTCTTATAAGAATAGAACAGGAATCTTATAAGAATAGACGCTTCAGGATTCTTGTAAGAGTCTTGGAATATTTCTTATAAGAACAGAACAGGAATCTTATAAGAATAGACGCTTCAGGATTCTTGTAAAAGTCTTGCAATATTTCCTATAAGAACAGAACAGGAATCTTATAAGAATAGACGTTGCAGGATTCTTGTAAGAGTCTTGCAATATTTCATATAAGAACAGAACAGGAATCTTATAAGAATAGACGTTGCAGGATTCTTGTAAGAGTCTTGCAATATTTCATATAAGAACAGAACAGGAATCTTATAAGAATAGACGCTTCAGGATTCTTGTAAGAGTCTTGTAATATTTCTTATAAGAACAGAACAGGAATCTTATAAGAATAGACGCTTCAGGATTCTTGTAAGAGTCTTGTAATATTTCTTATAAGAACAGAATTAACAGGAATCTTATAAGAATAGACGCTGCAGGATTCTTTTAGAGTCTTGTAATATTTAAAATAAAAATACACATTTCAGGATTCTTGTATGAGCCAAGATTTCTCATAAGAACAAAACTGGAATAGAACATAGACACTGTAGGATTTAGTGGATATTGAATGACTTTTTTTGAGTCTATTTTTAGCTATATATCAGGTGACTACATCGCGTGGCACCTTTTTAACCGAACGAGTGGGTCGATCTCATGGATATAAGAGTACTCTAGGTCTCATCAGTGGATACGTTACACGGCAGTGAGTTCATGCCAACCGATCGTTTGTAGGATGTAGAAATGGCAACTAGCGCTTGTATCAATACGTTCGTTACAGACGCTGTGGTAAGCATGGACGCTATCAAGCGGAAAAATGGAAACTGGTCGTTTTTATTATAAAGTAAGTACTTGGGAGTCGGACGGACTAAGTGTTAGACAAGCTTGTTGTCCACGCGGATTGTATAAAAGATTTTTTTTTTCTTTTTGCCACACTACGGATCCTAAGCTGATGATTCTTATTAGAGCCACCAAAGGAAGTGGGGAAAATCCGGCGCAGCTGTACACCAGTGGTAAGCTATGCGCAAATGCCCAACCGATCGTTTTTACAATGTAGAAAAGTCAACTAGCGCTTGATGAAGATGTTCCATACGGACGCTCTCGTTGACATGGACGCTGTAAAGAGGAAAGATGCAAACTGTGGTCGTTTTATTATAAAGTAAGTACTTTGGAGTTGGAATAAGTGTTAGACAATCATGTTGACCACGCGGATTGTGCAGAAGTGTGTATTGTGGAAATTTATTCATGTGTACGAATCTTGCGTGTGCATGGTGTGTGTACCTTTCGTGTGCACTGTGTATGTACCTTGCGTGTGCATGGTGTGTGTACCTTGCATGTACCTTGTGTGTGCATGGTGTGTGTGTACCTTGCATGTACCTTGTGTGTGCATGGTGTGTGTACCTTGCATGTACCTTGCATGTACCTTGTGTGTGCATGGTGTGTGTACCATGCATGTACCTTGCATGTACCTTGTGTGTGCATGGTGTGTGTACCTTGTGTGTGCATGGTGTGTGTACCTTGCATGTGCATGGTGTGTGTACCTTGCATGTGCATGGTGTGTGTACCTTGTGTGTGCATGGTGTGTGTACCTTGTGTGTGCATGGTGTGTGTACCTTGTGTGTGCATGGTGTGTGTGTACCTTGTGTGTGCATGGTGTGTGTACCTTGTGTGTGCATGGTGTGTGTACCTTGTGTGTGCATGGTGTGTGTGTACCTTGTGTGTGCATGGTGTGTGTATACCTTGTGTGTGCATGGTGTGTGTGTACCTTGTGTGTGCATGGTGTGTGTATACCTTGTGTGTGCATGGTGTGTGTGTACCTTGTGTGTGCATGGTGTGTGTATACCTTGTGTGTGCATGGTGTGTGTGTACCTTGTGTGTGCATGGTGTGTGTACTTTGCGTTTGCATGTAGACATGTTTGAGATACTATGGGAAATGTAACAGAGGAAGGGAGAATGGAGGAAAGGGATAAGAGCTGAATAAGCAGGCAAATTTTATAAATAGAATTAAAATATGATGAATTTGTGCATCACCTGTTTGGTGTAAAGCATTGGAATTTTTTTCATTTCAAGAATGCATAGAAGTGAAATTTGGAAGAGGCACAATTGCTTCCAAGGGAAGTCAAAGTGATGCCAGCTGCAATCAAAAATGCCTGAACACAATAAAGAAATTAAAGAATTGAACTATATATGTAACATTGGAATGCATGTATTATTTTTGTATGTGTAATTTTTGTTGTTTTGTACAAATGAACTTACAAGATTACTTCCAGGATTCCTATCAAGATCTTGGTCCTAAATTTCTTGCATCTTTTAGGATTCCTTTACAGAAATTCATCGCAGGATCCTGAAAGAAAAACCTCCAAGATCCTACGGGATTCCTAATAAGATCTTGGTCCCAATTTCTTGTATCTTATAAGATTCCTATATAGGAATAACTAAAAGGATTTTGTAAGAATCCTACAAGTTCCTTTAAGAGACCCTTTAAGATTCTGTTAAGAAACTTATAAGATTCTTATCAGATCCTACAGGATTCCTAATAAGATCTTGGTCCCAATTTCTTGTATCTTATAAGATTCCTATATAGAAATAACTAAAAGGATCTTGTAAGAATCCTACAAGTTCCTTTAAGAGACCCTTCAAGTTTCTGTTAAGAAACTTATAAGATTCTTATCAGATCTTATGGGATTCCTAATAAGATCTTGGTCCCAATTTCTTGCATATTCTTAACTCATTATAATTCTTATAAATTCTTACAGGATTTTTTGCTAGGGAGATAGCTACGTACTGCACTGCGTGTACGATCGTACGTAGAAGCACTTAGCAGTGCGTCCTGAAGATGAGAAACCTAGTGCATAAATACAAAAAGGTTATAAGCATGCATGATCCATACAATTATACGAGACGTAAACGCGCACAGGTACTAGTACTAGGTTAAGGACTCGAATGGAGGTAGTAATGGTATACATGTAACAGGACAAGGCCACGTGTCCCTTTTTTCCTAAGGTGACTTTTGCGTAGCTCCATGTACGCCGCTAAGCAAATTTATGCATTTCCCAGCGGGTTTTATGTGGACTCGAGACAGCGGCCATTAATTATCAGTATCGGCACGCCCTAACTGCATCGATTCGGTTTGGTCGATGAATGCTAATTAGCTAGTGTGGACGCACCCTCAATCCGGATCGATCCGGATTGCGGTTGGTAGTGAAGAAACGCCTTAATAAGTATGGGGGGTGATCACTGCCATAATTCGACACGCGCTCGCTTTTCGTATTCGGGTCGCGCCATCTCGTATTCGGGTCGCGCCATCTCGTATTCGGGTCGTGCCGTCTCGTATTCGGGTCGTGCCATCTCGTATTCGGGTCGTGCCGTCTCGTATTTGGGTGGTGCCATCTCGTTACAGCTCCGTAACAGTACGTTAGGTAAGAACGTTCTGTTACAGCTCCGTTACAGACATGATACCTCTTAGCCGTTTATTTGTGATCGCATAATACCATTGCCATCGTTCCGTACCAGGGTTTGGATCCAGGGAATTTGTTTTACTTAATTGTATATAATCAGCCATGCTTATGAGCGCCGGCTGTACGCTCAGCTTCCTCTCCTCTCCGTGCATTCGACAGTACGTAAGAACGGTACGTTCTGACCATAGTACATACTGACACATGCGTAGGGTACTGTCGTTAAGCTCATGCACCAATGAGAACCCGAGAGTGACGTGTCCTTTGGACCTCTGCTCACTTTGCATCGATCTTCTAATTTAACAATAAGACCGGTACCATGCAGATCATGTATATAACCAGACACACCCCACCTACAATAATACTAGGCCTAGTACTCTCGTGTTCTAGTATACTTCTCTGTTATACCCGGTGAATGCCTGACGACGACACAGATGTGTTTGTGTGACAGTACATATGTTAGGGGTTTGTGAACACTTAAGTGACTTAACATTTTTGTGTGTCATTAAAAAATTTTTAGTTGCATCATAGATATTTAATTAATATCTATGGTTGCATGTATATGCAAGCAACTGCAAAATGAGTTCCATCACAGCAATACGTCTGATGGCATCTAACCATTTTCCTGGAGCTAGCCAGCAATCCTCTATACAGACGTCTGATGGTAAGTGGGGAGTATGAGGGAGAGAAATTAGCAGAGGGAGTGGTTGAGAGATGTAGGGAGGGGTCAAGAATGGTAGAGAGGGAGGGAAGGGACCACAAGAGGGAGGGGTCATGAGGGGGAGGGATGAAAACAGGACAATAATAAAATTTGGATTTTTAATTTTCATGTATGTACATGACTGGATGTACATGTACCTCTGTTCCAAACTGGAAGGTGGTACTATTAGCTGCCTGGAGTCATCTTGATGAAGTCATCAACACCACAGCTGCCACAGTCATATTAAGTAATGTTCTGGCGCATGCTGCTGTACTTGAGGCGCAGGGGGATGGAGAGAGTTCAGCCTGCTAGCATGGAGGGAGGAGGAACATTTTGACTAGGACATCACACCCATCCTTACATGTTCATGTGTACACAACTGTGCAGTAACATATGTACATGTAACTGCATGCACAATAACATGTGGTGTTAACTGAGTTACACATATTTGTATACAAACACCTTGATTGCATCCTTAGCAGAGCTCTCATTAGATTTATGATGGCACTTGCCTGGTAAAATGCAGTGATATATAAATATTATACACACATGCAAAAGTGGCACTTTTGAAATAGAATATCTTTAAAAGTACCATTTCTCTTTCTTGCCTTTCTTAAAAAATTCTATAACTTGGAGTTTTGCCAGGTCGTCCAAGTTTCCAATATTGCAATCTGTATTGTTTAGGAAACTTGGTGGACATCAAAATAAATTATTGGGATCCTACATGTAATGCCACAATTTAGTAGAATGTCCAAATGTTTTATATAATTATAATGTAGATATCATTGATTTTCAGCTGGTGGTTTGTTATTCATGGAGGCATTGATGGCTATAGTCGTCGAATCATATACCTACATTGCTCCAATAACAATCGAGCAGACACAGTTCTGCAGTTGTTTCTTGCATCTGTAAGAGAATTTGGGCTACCAACCGGAATCCATGCAGACAGAGGTGGAGAAAATACAGAAGTTGTTCAACTAATGCTACAACATCCATTACATGGACCAGGTAGCTTTATTACTGGTCAGTGTCCACAATCAGTGTATTGAGAGGTTATGGAGAGATGAGTTTACACTGTGCACACAATCTGTTCTATACCATGGAAGCGGAGGGGCTGCTAGATTGTGAAAATGAAGTACATGTCTGTTGTCTCCATTATGTATTTTTAAGTTGTATCGATAATAGCTTACAAGTATTTAAGGAGGCATGGAATCAGCATCTTCTAAGTTCTGAAGGCAACCTTTCACCATGCCAGTTATGGATCAGTGGGGAATCTAATACAGAAAGCATACCTGAGGTATGGCATTTTTGATATTGGAAAAATTGTGCATACATTTTAAAATCACTAAAAACAAGACACAAGCACACAACACTATATAAACCAGATAGCTTATAGGTGTCTGATGTTTCACACCTACCTAATAGTTGTGTGTTTGTTAGCAGAACTCAGCATATGTGCAGCAATCTTATAACTTGCAGGCAATGCCTGTGGTTAAGACTTGACTGAAATACTTCATTTCAACGTTAGGCTACCTGACTTGCTGTGAAGTCCTTTCTACTGTCCCGCATCAGCATGTAGCATGGCCTTGATTGATGAATGTAGAATTTTATTTGAATGTACACTCTAAAGTCATATAGTTTCGGCATGCAGCTGCAGAGCTCTGAAGCTGCATGCCGAAACTATATGACTTTACTGTATGGTGTTGCTATCAACACCATACAGGTAATATATTGTATGCCTAATAGCTGGTTACTAAGACTTGCCCGCACAATAATATGCTTACCCCAGCTATACTGTATACAGATATGACTTGAAGGGAAATAAATTTGGTACATATACTTACACACATGATTATGTGAATTATATATTGTTTTGCAGGAGGATTTGAATACTTATGGTATCGACTGGAATGGTCCACTTGCTGTTTCCAGAAATGATGATGATTATGAAGTCACAGTACCTTATATTCAATCTATAGCTCCTTTACCAGATGGTGACTTGCAGGAAACTGTTCACCCTCTTGACCACAGTTGTAACCATCGAATTGACTTGTACATGACAGCTTTGCAATTTGTTAGTAGTAGATTGTAAGTGAACGTTGAAATGTGCAATTTGTTACTAGTAGATTGTGGAGAAAGAAAATGCATGTGCATGAATGAAACCTTTTTTTTTCACCATATTATTTCCTGCATGAAATATTGTCACGTAAAAGTTCATGGTTGTGGAGATACTATCGTTAAACACTGCCTTTTTTTCTTTCCTTTTTTTTTCATGGGAGGGGGCCTGGGTGTTGTACATCATGTGTATAGGGTCAAAATTACAATACAAACCACTTTACATGACTGTAAATTCATTTTGGGAATCACTTTTTTCAGTTATGTTCATGCAATTACACAGTAATTTTACAGAGGATTTTAAAATAAAGTGGATCCATTATTTCTTTTCTGGTGTATATAACCATGCCGTGGAGCAAGCCGTTCTGAAGGCACATGCAGTCAAGGCTAAGATAGCTAGATACTATACCATGCAGTTTGGTAACATAAGAGAAATAGAATTCACTACTCTATACGGTATCTCCATCCCTCTCCCCTGCATGCAGCCCCACAGCATGATACTGAGGACGGTTTATGTGTTGGTTCTTGTGTCACCAACAACGTTAACGCAGCTTCAACTTGAAAACTGTGATCATTGACAAATAATTCGACAATGAAATATCGCGATATAGACGATATCGGCAAAGAACCATATCGCGGCAGCACTAGCTACAATACAATTCCCTTGAGTGATCACTCAATATTTCCGAAACAACACCAGAAATTAGATATATGGATACAAAACATTTTATTGTGCCTTGTAAAAGAACATGTTAACATTAAATGAAGACACCAAATCTATCTACCTTGTATGAAATAATGGCTTCTTGTAGAATACAAATACAGTAAGATATCTGAAGCTTCCTCCACTATAGTGCCAGTGGTTGCACTATTGAAAGCACTGATGAATGAGGAGGCTAAATATGGGAAGGAGTAATCAAGGCAATATATGCATGACTACATTTACATTTCAGCAATTGTCGAATGGAATAATTCAAAAACTGAGGTTTCTCTGCATGTGAATGATGATTTATTCTTAACTTGTCACTAATTTTTTGGTCTCTTGGTTTGTAAAAAAAATTTTAGAATCCACAATACATGTAATAGTACACAAAGTTCAATATACATCATAATAAATAATTATTACTGAAAACATGATAAAAATGTCACTTTGTTGTCCGTGTACAGGAATTGATTGCTGCTCCATCATCAAACCCTAGACCACAATCGCCAATTTGTTGGTCTCTATAATTAAATGATTCATTTTAGATACTACCCCCAAATAGCACTTTTAATGTCATAGCTATAGATAATTCTCTTGACTGGTATACTCTGAGGTATGAGTCTCATTCATTAATTCAAATTAAAAAAACCTTCATCAGTCCCTTGCAGCATGCATGGAGGTATACTTCTGAGATGCACTTCAGTCTAGCTACTAGGATGCACTGCACTTCAAGCTGCTAGGATGAACTGTACTTCTAGCTGCTAGCTGATAATGCATGCAGCATTATATGTGGAATAAACACCAAAGTAAAACTTTTGAGATGTGACTAGAATTACAGCGAGCTTATAACCTGCAGGTTTGTATCCCAATGGCGCTGTGTAGATATATGCAGCCTACTTGCTATCAAGGCTCAACATACACTTCACTTAGGCCATGCACCAGATTTGCTGTGAGGTCTTTGTTGTCCGACTCCCACATGTATATGATGAATTTGACACTGGTCAGTGCGAAAGCAAGGGCCATGATACACTGAAAAACATACAGTCCTATATAAAATATTCAGTGACCGTGTTTCGCATGCAAATGTATGTAATATTAACATGCAGTATTATTGTTTCAATTAAATTATGCATAATAAAATAGATATCTTACATCCCGTGTTACATGCGTATGATTACTTTGCATTGTATAGTGCATAATGTATTATCTTATACATGTATACATTGCAGGAGGATTTGAATATGTATATGAAATGGTCCACTTTCTGTTTCCAAACAATAAAATGATGATTATGACTCGGTTCGACACAGTACCTTCCATAGCAGATGGTGTACAGCCGGCACGACTTACGTTCATCCTCTTAACAACCATATGCATAGCATTGCATTTGTCAGCTTTGCAGTGATAAATTTGTTGACAGATAAGTGAACCGGTGATTAAATATTAATGTCAGCTTTGCAAACTGTTACTAGACAATTGTGCTGGGTGAAAAAACAAGTGAATACATTGTATAATTGGGGGTGATTATGAAAAGGCCTCACAATGACACCATTAAGATACAATGGAAATGCACACATAAATTGAACACACAATCTTAGCAATAAGTAAACTACACATCTAGAAACAATGCACATGACAAAGAGAAACGGACAATGGCTCGAGATCATGTTGGCATAATTATAACTGAACAGGATCTATGCATGGACCCAGCTCAATTGAGAAGAATCAATTCTACATTTTTATTGTTGATGGATCTTTTTGCATGGAATTGTTCCCAACTGATAACATATACAAGTAAGTACAAAACCATTCCGGCTTTAGAAAGTTGGTGTTTTCAAAATTATCCTATATGTAGCTTATGATAAACTACAACTTGCTAAATATAGGGCTTTATTATTGTTAGACCATTGTTTCGCAGTCTTTTATACTCCATCCTATAGCAGCTTGAAGTGCAGTAAATCTAGCAGCTAGAAGTGCATGCTTGACATCTCAAGTTAGTACTCTATAGAAGTACCTCCATGCTTGCTAAAGGTTTTTTTTAAATGAATGGAGACTCATCCCTACCAGTCGGGTCAAATGTGATGCCCATGGGATATAGCTATGACATTACAATTTTTTTTTTTTTTTTTTTTTTGGGGGGGGGGGGGGGGGGTGGGGGGGGGGATAGTATCTAAAATGAGTTATTTAATTGCACCAAAAATTTTGGTCTAGGACGATCATTATAAGACCAAAAACATGGTGACAAGTTTTTAAATATTTTTTATAATTATTCCTCATTCACAAAGAAATCTCAAATTTTTATTGTTCCATTCTGAAATCGCTGAAATGTAGGCTCGATACACCTCTTTTATGTACACATGCTTTGACATATAGTGCTGTCACGGAGGAAAGTGTCCGTCGGAGTAACTTGTCCTAACCGGATATTTTACTCCGAAGTAAATTGTCCTAACCGGACGTTTTACTCCGGAGTAAATTGTCCTAACCGGACGTTTTACTCCGGAGTAAATTGTCCTAACCGGACATTTTACTCTAGAGTAAATTGTCCCCCAACGGAATAAGCGGTCCGACATTGTGCCGTAAATTTTGATTTCAAACTATACATAGTCCGCAGCCAGGTGGTGTAAGTTTTGAATCACTACACCGATAAAGGCCATAAGGATTAAGGAGCGTAGCTGGCTTTTCAGATATTGCATGTGACTTATACTACAGCTGCTTAAATGGATGAGAGGACAGATGCATATGACAACGAGGAACGAGTTTTCTGATGTCCACACTCCACAGGTACCCTGCGCCGCTAATGAAAAGAGGAATCCTTCCCTCGATGAAAAGCAAACAGGTATAGATCGTCCACTTGTTAATACACTCGCTTACGTCAGTGTTCAGTAGCATGCAAAGAAAGGCATGTGGGTGGAAGTGATACTGATTCAGCAAACACCAGAGGAAGCAAATCATGGAGTCCTGCCACAATGATCATACTGCTGGTAACCTAGCTTATAAATAAGGTGTCAGAATTAACGTTTTTACTGGCCTAGCTGGTGCTCGCATGCATGACAGGTGGCAGCTGTTTTGGCATGTCCAGGGAAAGTGATTAGCATCAAAATGATAAAAGTTTAACAGCAAGACGGGGAAAATGACCTGGCTTATTTTGCAACAGCTATAGCTCACCCGGCTAATATATGCAACATGGTCATTGTATGTTTCAGCAGAGTGAAATTAGTCAGAATTTATTAAGATACTCTCCATGCAAGTTTCCAGTGGAGAAAAATGAAGAGAAGAGTTAGTGTTAACTAGCTGAATTAGCAACTGAGTATAGAAATTTTCTGAATGCCTATTGACAAAAGGAAAATGATTGACTGTTCAGGATGCAAGGAGTGGTACCACTGGACTGTGTGACGGATATTCTAGAAAGAGCCTCAAATGAGTTGGATCGTGTGTGGTCTTGTACTTCATGTAAGAGATGAAACTGAATATGAATACTGACCTATATAGCTCATAAACATTGATTGTGATACTGCTCATTCCTGTCCTTGATGTATTAATTTATGTTATGGCAGCTCATATTGAAATCATAGGGCACATCAATTCGTGGCGAAGAGCAAACTGTCCTGGGACACATTTAATTCCTTGGCCTACGAGTTAATTCAGAATTTAACTGACATCTATACGTTACGAAACTTGTATAGGTCATGAGGGTAAATTGTCCTCCCCCCCCCCCTCCCCCCCGTATAGAATGTAACTACATTCCGCACTAGGATGACTCGCCCGATTGTTTTCCTATACTGTTCTTCCTGCCTACAGCGTTCTCATTATGTCATCCAAACTAATAACATCTGCACAGCTGAACGTGATGATAATGATAGCTCATTACTGAAGTACGTGTCTCAATAATAAAAAAGCACTATCTTTATTAGTTAATCAGCTCACAATCTTTTTTATAATTTGCTAATCTTTAGCCGATAAGGTGAAGTGCAGAAGGCATATTAATCTATTATTGGGACACATATCATGCTAAGTAAAGGCAGGCGGTGAAATGTCTGCATCCAAATGTTTCTTATAATATTATTCAGTACCGTTTGAATGGGACATACTGGCTACATTTTTGGTCAAGGAAAGCTGATGCTTACAAGCAATATAGATTATAAAATTTATAAATCATATGGCGGATTATGCTAAATAACAATCTGATTAATGGATCATGGAATTACCTATATACCAATCAACACTGTCAGAGGATGTAACAACAGTAAGTGGCAATTACTTCCAATGCGTGTGTGTACTTTCCGTAACTGATCAGTAATTAAATGTAAGCCATCTTCGCCACTTGTCCAATTAACACTCCATGCAACATGGGGGATTTAGGCGGTACAGGTTGCAATATTTCTATCTTCGTATCACTGAACAGGCTTGGGTAGTAAAAGGACATCCAAGTAATTAGTTTGGGAATAACCTTTGCATTATATAACCTTATTCCTGAAGTATATGGATCCTATTTATCTCAATATATTTCAAACTCTCATATCAGATTTCAGCCATGCATTATATATATATTTTTAATGAAATGCTCGTGTATGTGCTAAGTAATGCTTTCAACTGGTGAGAATTTAAAGAACAAGAGCTCCACTTGCTGAGTACAGTGTGTGATACGAAAATACTACCAGTCCACCACTTCATACCCATATCATATTGGGGTTGCATAAAAGGTTTCCCAGCTTTGAAATAAATGTAATATATTAATATGCACAAGTAGGTTACCAGAATACAATGTAATACAAATTCCAACAGTGGTCAGTACCATTTCAGGTGCATTCAGCAAAAAAGTGTTCCTCCATCATGGATGTGCACTAATTATCAATCTGTGTAAGTAGCAAGTAGATTGTGATATTATTTATCTTGGCGCGAATTATTGGCCAGCGTTTAGCTACTAGTACTGACTATGAATCTATGACACCGGCTCATTCAAGGCCTTTTAAAAAATCATCTTCTTATATTGCTTCGAAACTTGCCTAAAGTCGCCCTAAACTTTAAATAGCAAGTTTGCTCCATAGTTGTTAACGTTTGACATCAGTCATGACATGAACTGTTCAACGTTTTATCCGAAACTACTTACCAGTATCAAATGAATTCACCGTAGACCACAAAGCCACGTGCGCGTATTAAAATGGCGTCGCGACAACAACAAACGCTCGCAGTCCGACCTGGCAGACCAGGGTGCGAAAAGCACTTGAACACTGCAGAAATACTCCGTTGTGGAAATTTGGAGTCATCATTAAGACGGTACATGATGAAACCCGAGCTCACAGCGACGTAATTGGTATTAACGTGTTTAATATTAACAGATGACGAGGAAAGGGGCTCAGATTTGTTTTTGGATCTGATCACATGCAACATCAGGGCTCAATATGGATGTGGCTTTGCTATGACGTAAGTCAAGCGCATGTAAGAGACAGTGGTTGTTCTGAAAGATGAAATGGGGAGAGCTAGAGAGAGCGGGAGAGAAGACACGTGGTATCACCTTGATTTACGTGCATTATTCCCCTTCATTAATTTCACTATCAGTATGTAAGGTGCTGCACTGCACGTAGCAGTAGGGTTTCTGAGCTTAGCATCTGCTGATCATTACCCATGCAATGCAACACATAGTTGATTACATCATTTCTGTGTTGTTTGGAAGTTAGGTGTTCTATTTCAGTTTGGGGAGGCTGTATGACATTGATGAGCAATGTGGGTTGCATGGTAGAAGCACATGCAACTATCATTGTGTGCTATCTCTGGTCTGATGTCATCCTAATCTCTTCCCCCGCCCCCCCCCCCCCCCCCCCCCCCTTAGGAGATGAATTTGATGCTGTGTCAGTGTAGGGCATGGGATCCACCTACAGCATTGTGAACTTTCAGAGTGCATCAAAGTCAGGCTACACAACACAAGTTGATGCCCACTGAGTGATTGTGTGTGTGGGACTGTTGTGGATATGAGGATGGTAAGTGTTCTGTGTGGGGAAGCTATGTGATATATTGTATATGATGCATGTGTGAGGTATCATCATTTGTGCAATTGTGTGATATTCTCCCTCAAGAGTATCGAAATGAATTTGATGTGTAGGGCATGTGGTCCACCTTTGAGTTATTAAGTGTGTGGACGAAAGTTGCTAAACGTGAACGAGACAGCACTTGCGAGTAACTTTAACGTGAACAAGACAGCACTCTTGTGGGTACTCACTTTGCTTGCGTACATGCATATCAGTACTTTTTAACCATGCCATGTAGCTTATTACTTACGCACATGCATATTGTTTATGCTGCATGCATATTAACCGCTAGAATGTTCACCTGCACCAAGTGCAGGTATAAGTATTGGGCTACCTGCTAGCTGAAAAAAGCAACCTGTATATTTGAAACCCTGTAAATTCTACTAAGGGGTGCTCAAAGCTCCACGCGCACATACTGGCCAGACTGTCCATGCAGCATGGGTCATGTCCTCACCAAGGCAATAGTTAGCTCCTTGACTTGGATTCACTAAATGGTGTACAGCGAGTGAAGGAATACATACATCATATGGGACAGTTTCCAAGAAAATGGCCCTTCGTTTATGATTATAAAATCTTATAAAATTGCTTTGTATTTGAATCATAATAACTTCTGAATGGTTAAGGCTATCGACTTCCTCTTTTCAACACTTCATACTACACCATTTCTCTATGGAAAAATACATTTTCAGGTCTTGCACTTGCTCAGTGCCTGTATTGCAACATCCGATACCCCACCGGGTTCAAACCCGCCATAACTTTCTGTAGGAGTAATCAAATCGCTTCAAATTAGGTTTGTAGGTAGAGAGGTATCGATTTGTTCAGTTCGTTAATTTTTATGCATCCGTTACGGAGATGCAGTTGAACAAACTTCGTGCACGTTTTCCTGCTTGATTCGCGCCAATGTTATAATTCCCGCCTCCCCATACATTGAGCGGAATGCAATTTGCCCAAATCTGTGGTGCAAATCGAGCGCGAAAATGTGCACATAGTTTGTTCAACTGTATCTCCGTAATGGGTGGATAAAAATTAACGAACAGAACAAATAGATAGATATAGGGCCTCTCTACCTACAAACCGAATTTGAAGCGATTTGATTACTCCTACAGAAAGTTATGGCAGGTTTGAACCCGGTGGTGTGGTATGCAGTGTTGACAATAGGAAGTCGATAGCCTTAACCGTTCAGAAGTTATTATGATTCAAATATTATAAGATTTTATGATTATAAACGAAGGGCCATTTTCTCGGAAACTGTCCCATATAATAATATAAAGGCCAATGTACACAGCGTATACAAACATAATGGAGAAAGGCTGTGTATAGAGTGCATTAAAAATGGCTGAGAGTTGTATCTTGCATGAAACATTAACACATTTGCTTTTTTTAATCACACTAACTAACTGTTAATCTCCAGGCATTGGTCCTAGATCTAGAACATTGGTGGTCCTACATCTAGGACTACTACATTTCAACTTCGAAGTTAATTCAAATAAGCATTGTATATTTCAACTTATCGTCTCCAATCTTAGTTGGATAAATAGTAGTTAAGAAGAAAACACTTTAATGATAGATTGTCACCTACGCATACATGTAGGCATTGCAAACCACTTTTTGTTTTCCAAACAGTGAACAAACAATTTAGCCAACATTTGAAATAATGAGGATCAATTTACCAAAGAAGGCTACTTGCAAAGTGGCGGCAGAAAACAATGCCAACATGCTGCTAGTGCTATGTATGCTGTTGGTGCACGCCCCTCATTTAGCTGGAGTTCCGATTTGCAAAAAACTTACAAGAAGCATTCTTCGCTTTTTTAGGCAGATATAATTTTTAACTCTTTTTGCCAAACACACACGATTTCCTACCTTTCATTAGGAATTGTAGGCAATTTTTGTACACTCCTCCATCTTAATTGTGTATCTAAAGAGCCAATGGTAGAATGAGCTCCAAAGCAAATTAAAAAACGAAGCCTTATGATGTTACATTATTCAAGTTCAACATTTTATATGGTATTGAATGCAAGGACCATAGGTTGCAATAGAACACCTACACGTAGGCTAAAACAGCACTTTTTGTCTACAAGGCTACATGTAGGTGTTTGTTCGATCTACCATTAACAATTCATTTATTTTTCGATATTACTGTAGCAGAATGAGTTTTTTTGTAAATTAAGTGGAGAAAGTGAATCAGTTGTTCTTTTTTTTGTTTTTGTTTTGCTTTTAACTTCACACCCATATGTGCTCTATTTCAGGGGACATACATTGTGCTTCAAACTATAAATGATTGCATTTACATGAAGAGTAAAATTAGCATTCAGGAGGAGAATTTATATTTGAGCTAGCCATAGTGAGTTTATGAGCACTCTTTCCATTAACCAATTACATTTCATGATTTTAATACACAAATGTAGGGTTATTTATCACCGCATCCACGAGAAACGCGGGGAAATTTAGTCTATTTTGGGGCAAACCGAAAAATGATTAATTCCCTCTAGATAGAATTGCTTGGTTTTAAGTGGAGATTTCACTACATGTACTGTTATGAGGCATGTTGCATTTTTTGTATCTCAAACAGACATACCATTGGCTCGAAACATCATTGCATAGTTGATTGGTTCTAGCGTTATCGCGTACGAGGTACAGATTTTTAAAATAACATATTGCTTCTAGAGCATTACAATAAATGCGTAAAAACTGTATGAAACTATGTGAAAATGGTTTAAAATTATGGCTCTAAGTTATCAACTCTCACGGTCAGTGTGATATGCAGTGCAAGGTAATGAAATAAGAAAACGGCATTACCGCGAGTGAATTTTTGCGTGGGCAGACTTCAAGAATCTTTCTTCCTGTTTTACTAAATAACATACCATGACTCTATCCAGACAGGTACAGACTGTATGTTTTGGTAGAACTTGCAAAACCTGCCTTCGCTGGCACTTTGGATAACTTGCAAAACCTGCCTTCGCTGGCACTTTGGATGAGTGGACCACACCCCCTGTCTACTGCGAGCGAAAATGTCTTGTAACTTACTGCTGAAATCGAGTGCAATAGAAGCTTTGGCTTGTTTTTATGTACCCTCCTATAGTTGTATAACCCAGCAATTTTGATTCAGTAATACTCAAGGTGGTGGGAAACATGACCCTGAAAAAAGTGTATGCGAGGGCATTTACCACATCACGTACCCATTCGATATTTTCATGTAACAGGGAGTTATTTATAGAGCACCATTGCAGAAAAAGTATAAATTACTATTTACAAATGGGTGAGCTTTCTGATCATATTTTTTTCCAGTCAAAAAAACGATAGGAGGGAATTATCAATATTCACAAATGCCCCAAAATTTCCCCATGTCTCTCATGGATGCGGTGTTATAAAGTGTTGAAATGGATATAAAATAGTAATTACACATACATACTTTGAATTGGTTAACCCTTTCTCATCACGGATTATTGAATACCATTATTGTGTTTGCAGCAATATTACTGCAACCAACAACAGTAGGAGCATTTCGAATGGCATGCTGTGCACTTTCATTGCACATAAGGTGTTGATTCAGTTTTCATCTGATACATTGGTTGTACATAATTAGTGGTGAGTAGTGTGACCGTCATAGGCCTAAAATGCAGAGAAAAAATAATACAAATACATACATGTACATCTAGAAATAGAATTATAGTTGCCTCCTCAATGACTTCCTCTTCATTTGAATGTCGGCAAACTGTTCGCCCATCTTCTAGATATTCATTAAAAATCAGCTGGTGACCCAGTTTGCCAATGAATGCAATAAAGCTGTCAACATCTTTGGGATCTGAAAAAGCCTGCTCAGACTCATATTTGTAGGCCATATAGGCATCAACAGTGCAGATCCCAAAAAATGTGTGATACCACCAACAGTCAGTGTACCATGTCACATTCCATTGCCAGCGAACCTTGGTGCAATATCGACTACACTAACGTTTTCACAATCATGTGCGGTCGTTTGACATGCTACCTCTTATGGTGACATGGGTGAATGCTTGGCTGTGGAGCCGCAGTTTGATATGATGAATTTGAGGTTCTTCTTGGCCTGTATGGACAGTTGTTGCCTCAAGCAGAATGTGATCACCAATTCATATCCTCAGACTCTCCTGTAGCCCACATGGTTAATAAATGCTTAGGGAAACCTTAAGTTGCTCCATGGCTGTTTAGAGCCTCCAGTGTTTTCACCGAGGAAAAGGCACTATTGACATGTACAACATGCAAGGATCCAAAATAGTGCTATGTTAATCGTAAGGTGCCCCCCCCCCCCCCCCCCCCCACGTCATTGCATCACATGCAAGCCAAGAATTATCTTATTTTACGAGCACTAAAGGAATTGAGGCATTGAGGTTAATAATAGCCTTTGTAAGGATTCTTAAGAGTTGTACTTCAGCGCAATGCAGTTCAATAGCACCTTGGCATTACATATAGCAATCTTGAACATAGGACACCAAGACTAGGTACTTAATATTGCTTCAAGAAAAAATGAGAAAAAAGTGTCCATTTATAATTGGTAGTAAAATCTAGGCTTCAAATTGATATTGGCACGTACTTATCTGTTCCTAAGCTGAATTTGAAAGATAGGAAAGTAGCTATAGATGCCAGCTGTGGATGTAAAAAAAAAAAAAATAGGTCACAAAGGCACTTTGTAGAAAAAGATAATAGTCTTGTTTACATAAGTGGTTAGAATTGTGGTCAACTCATAAAGCATGAAATTATTGAGGTCAAGAGTTAATAATTTATATCCTTACATATGTGTTAGTATGTTTAGTATTTTGTTTCTGAAACTCAGACACATGTTTGATGGATTGGTTAAGATTGACCCCTCTATGTGTTCTGCACTACCACTAAAGTAATTAAGGAAGTAATTTCATTGGACCTGCCCCCCAGTCACAAACTTGTTCTCTTTGATTGCTTGTATCACCGGCTCCTTGTCACTGCTGAGGGTAGTTTCACTTTCCAAATGACTAAAAGAGGCCTTCGGCATCCTCATCAAGATTGCAACACTTCCGCTTTCTGTATTGTCACATCACTCTAACTAAGCCTTCTTTATCAATGCCCCGAACTGTTTCATCCGTGGTTGTGCCATCCGACCACTTTATGCGATTCTGACACTGGTGACCTGCTCCGATGACCTGTGCAACACGTCTAGAACAATTCTGATTCTTTTTATTTCATTTTAAATCTTTCCTACAACAGCATCACCAACGATGAAGTTGTTTCCCATTTTCGCTGTAATGCCCACAAATTGATGGATGTGCAATGTCTGTATGCTTTCATCTTGTAACACAAGATGAAAGATAATGGAAAACCAAGTAGCATGCACTAAATACTAAATAAGACGAAACATTGTTAGAGTTTTAAAAGCAGCCATTTGTTTTTTTCAGCACCTTAGTTAGTCCTAGGGCGATTGGAGATTAAAAAGGTTGAAGTATATTATGACTGAGGTTGCTAAAGATGTTTCAGTAATAGAACAATGCACGAATTTGATCATGTAGGCCCTTTCAAAATGGGTGTGTACCTTATAGGCAAACCAATATGACCTAATAACACTGTATTGTATATATAAACCACATATCCACTGTTGTGGGCAAACCTGGTAAATGTTTTGTGTAAGGCTACCAAAAAATGTACCACCTGCATGGTACAATTTTTGTGTGCCAGACTGTGGATATGAGGATAGCAGGTGTTCAGTGTGGGGAAGCTGTGTTATGAACCTTGTATATGGTGCATGTGTGACAGAGTAGAAGCATACAATGTATGCAATCTCTTGTGTGATGTCATCTTATTCACCCCCTCCTCTCCCGCACAAGCAGTGTTGGTGTAGGGAATTGAGTCCACCTATAACATTGTATGTTGTGACCTGCTGGGCATCTTGAGCACATTCATTGTGCACCAATGGCTACCAATAAAGGTGGATATGAGGATGGTTTTCTGTGTACTAATATTGTGGGGATGGTGTAAAATCATTGATTGGGTAAGGGTGTGCAAACAAATAATACCCATAGTACAGTATAGCATGCATGCAGATTAATATAAAGGATTGGACGGTACTATTGTAGTGTGGGTTGTATTGTAGACGCATACGCAAGTATTATTATATCACCTATTCTCCCCTCTCCCTTCAGCACAGAGATGGTTTTTATGCTGCATCAATGCATAATCATATATATCAGTGAGGATGTCTAGTGGTGCTGTGGGAACCTAGTGGGATCATCCTGGTGTTCACAGTGGATAGATCAAGTGGAGGTGGTAACTACTCTGCTGTGGCAACAGTTGCTGTTCCTGCATCCCCCAGTTACCGTGGTAGCCAGATACTGTAGCTGCAAGCAGCATTGGTTCCACCAACCCCAAACACACAAGTAGGTTTGCAGCATGTCCTTGCCAGATTGAGTAGGCTGTGGGCTTGTAAACTCTTTTTTCTGTGGAACAGGGGTGTATTTATTTCTATGTCTACAAAACCTACTTGCAATTCATGAGGAAAAAAATCTAGGATTTCAATTAGGACAGTTTCAAGGCAGAGGGGAGGGGATATGCCCTCCCACACAAAGTTTTAATGTGATAGTTGGTTTATGCAGCCTCATACTAGCACTAGCTTTGCAGTGCATTGTACTGCGATATTCCACCAATTAATTTTACCTTTAATCCCCCGTTGTCCTACGCTTAGGACACAAGTAAAATTTAATTTTTAGCAAACTCACATGAGCAGAGAACAAATCAAAATCTCATTGTATTGTAGAAATGGTTATCAATTCAGAAAATACTGGTGCTTCCTTGCAATTCAGATTCAACTACAGTCAATAGTGCATTGCTAAAAGATGCATTTTCGGTAAATCGCAAACCAACTTCAAGTACCAACACATAATGTTACAAAGAGCAGAATAACATGTTAATGGAAAACAGCACTAAGCAAATAAAAATGTAGATTGTAGATTTGGAATTTGCTAGCTCGACAAACGTATGAAGGATAGGTATTTGTCAATCGCTTGTTGCTGGAATAGCAAATAGAATGGACAAAATCTTGAAAACGTACAGTGCGTTTTTGGTAAATATGGCAAAACCAATCACTGCCATAGACTGTTTTAAGTAGCACACACATCATGCTTCAAAAAACATTCAAAAAAAGTTATACTTGTTGTACATTTTCTTTTTTCTGTGAGAATTAAATTCTCCAATGCATTTTTAAGAACCACATGCATTTTTTTTACATCATGTAACCAAGCGTGTGATTTAAAAATTAGATTTGAAATTTAGCGCGATAGACACATCAAACAACAGTACAGAATTGGATGCCAAACACCTGCAGAATTTTCAAATATTGGTCCTATGCGCAGGCCCGTTGAGAGCCAGGTGGGGGCCCAGGGAAGGACGCTCACGGGGGCCCCCCTGACCCTGTACCGCTTTCGGCCGATTTAACGAGCAGGGGGGGGGGGTGTGCTGTCCGCTTTCGGCCGATTTAACGAGCGGGGGGGGGGGGGGGGGGGGGGTGCTGTCCGCTTTCGGCCGATTTAACAAGCGGGGGGGGGGGGGTGCTGTCCGCTTTCGGCCGATTTAACAAGGGGGGGGGGGGGGGTGCTGCCCGCTTTCGGCCGATTTAACGAGCGGGGGGGGGGGGGGGGGGGGGTGCTGTCCATTTTCGGCCGGTTCAACAAGTGGGGGGGGGTTGCTTGCGTGCAAAAAAAAAAAAGTCAGTACAGACTAACAGTGGCAGTGAGTGGAAAAATTAAGTGCTCGATTGAAGACAAAAGGGTCGTCGCACACAATTGAAAAATTTTTTTTTTTTCTTAGGGATCGCGGGGTCCCCTTTGTGCCGCAGGGCCCGGGGTAGTGTACTCCCTTACCCCCCCCCTCTCAACGGCACTGCCTATGCGTAGGGACTTGGACCTGGGGATTTAAGGTTTAACACATCTGAGTAGGTCTGGAAGGAGAGGGGACAATGGCAGGGGGCAATCTTGTATAAGATGGTTATTACAAGCTTTTATCATGATCTCATTTTCCCCTTGCAGCTCCTTCTACTGTTAGCCAGCACTGTGTGTTCACTGACACACGAATTTGTTTGACATTCGTGAGCGCGCTGGGACAACCTAGACATCTCCAGATGTATTAGATCTCTGCATGAATATATCTACACAGTTACCAACTGAACACCATTGATGTCTGTAACTGTTTCCATTGGTAAACGAGCTGAGTTATACAGATCGTCGTCATATGCATGTGACTTGCATGGTCAGAACGTACCGTTCCTACGTACTGTCCAATTAGAAGATGCACGGAGAGGAAGGAGCTGAGCGTACTGCCGGCACTCGGCTGATTTAATGTATACTATACAAGCAAAACAAATTCCCTGGATCCAAACCGTAGCCTGGTACGGAACGATGGCAATGGTATTATGCAATCACGACAATAAACGGCTAAGTGATGTCATGTCTGTAACGGAGCTGTAACAGAACGTTCTTACCTAACGTACTGTTACGGAGCTGTAACGAGATGGCACCACCCAAATACGAGACGGCACGACCCGAATACGAGATGGCACGACCCGAATACGAGACGGCGCGACCCGAATACGAGATGGCGCGACCCGAATACGAAAAGCGAGCGCGTGTCGAATTATGGCAGTGATCACCCCCCATAAATAAGTACCGCTATACTAGTACCGCTACACTAGTACCGCTATACTAGTACCGCTACACCAGTACCGCTACACCAGTACCGCTACACCAGTACCGCTACACCAGTACCGCTATACTAGTACCGCTACACCAGTACCGCTACACCAGTACCGCTACACCAGTACCGCTACACCAGTACCGCTACACCAGTACCGCTACACCAGTACCGCTACACCAGTACCGCTACACCAGTACCGCTACACCAGTACCGCTATACCAGTACCGCTATACTAGTACCGCTATACTAGTACCGCTATACTAGTACCACCTCGTTTAACTTACAGCGTTGCTCTGTGTCAGTTTGATGGCTCCATCAATGAGGTACGGCAGCTGTTGTACATTTTACAAAGGAAGAAAACAAAATCTGGCGCTTAAAATACCTCGGCAACGATCAGCCCTTATATCGTACATTTGGAAAATCTAACCCCAGCGTTGGTTTCACCGAGAACCACGCCTCCCGGCTGAAATCAGGAGCTTTTCCGGGGAACAGAGAAAGGAAAGACAACAAGGTTATTAAAACTTCTCAAACAGATCCAGCTATAGGTACACATACGGCCTCCTTGCTCATACGTCACGTTCTCGAATTCAGTTCCCGTGTACTTCAGCAGCAGACGGATCGGTTGGGCGAGCTGAAACATATAAGCCACATATTACACAACAACGCGAGAAGAGCGCTAGCGTTGTATCGTTATGGTTTTACCCCTCGAATCTTCCAGTATCCCAACTTGACAGCCATCTCTTGTCTGAATGTCACTTCACGTGCTTGATAATAAATGCATTTTAAAATAAAAAAACCTTACATCACCACAATGACGCAGTAGTAGGCGTTGCTGTTAACGGCTGAGCTGCATTGCAGCAAACAACACAATTAAACTCAATTGTACCTACATAATTATATATATAGGAACATGGACTGTACATGTAAGGACAACATCATTCACATGCATATGCACAACTCCACAAGACACAATGCGGGAAAAATCTGATATATACATGTACGAAGATGTAGATCAGTATTACCGTTTGCCATGTCATGGGGAAATTTTTTTCTCAACCGCTAGGTATTATACGGTTAGGTTCACTTTCCCTACGTCATGGCCTGCAAAACATATGATATAACAGTTGTGTTCTCCTCCTCCTCCTCACAATCTGCACTGGTAGCTTGTCAAGGAGACGTCCGAATGCACTGACCCAACTATTTTTAAATAAACAATAGGATTTTATAGTTAACAGCTTCCTGTCCCAGTGACCAGGGGAAGTCTTGGGGCTGGGCATCAGGGTGATTGTGGGAGGTGGCCCCATCCAGAGCACCAGCTGGGACCAACAAATAACTCACTTCATTGCTGACACTAAACCTCACTACCCATTTCAGTGCACAGTAGTGAGGGCCTGACTGGATAGCACGGTGGTGTGACCATGTCCCCAGCATGTCACATGATGGTGTGACCATGTCCCCAGCATGTCACACGATGGTGTGACCATGTCCCCAGCATGTCACATGATGGTGCGACCATGTCCCCAGCATGTCACACGATGGTGTGACCATGTCCCCAGCATGTCACATGGTGGTGTGACCATGTCCCCAGCATGTCACATGGTGGTGTGACCATGTCCCCAGCACGTCACATGTTGGTGTGACCATGTCCCCAGCACGTCACATGTTGGTGTGACCGTGTCCCCAGCATGTCACATGGTGGTGTGACCGTGTCCCCAGCACGTCACATGGTGGTGTGACCATGTCCCCAGCATGTCACATGGTGGTGTGACCATGTTCCCAGCATGTCACATGGTGGTGTGACCATGTCCCCAGCATGTCACATGGTGGTGTGACCATGCCCCACAACAGACAAAGACTGAAGAGATGTTTGTGCTAGCTTGCACATGACTGATGTTGCTACCAAGCAGAGATGGGAAGTGTTTGGGGATCAGAGTAGATTAGGTAAATGAAAGTCAATAAGTACATGTAATGTATGCTCATCTCTACACATCAGTGTGGGCTTCGTCATGGTTACATCTGTTTATTACACACAATACTAATTTTAAAAATCCAGACAGCTTATGTTTAGAGCAGAGAACAGGTAGATCTTGGAGGGTTAGCAGTGGTGGTAGGTCTGGGAGGGTTAGAAGTGGTGGTAGGTCTGGGAGGGTTAGCAGTGATGGTAGGTCTGGGAGGGTTAGCAGTGGTGGTAGGTCTGGGAGGGTTAGCAGTGGTGGTAGGGTTAGCAGTGGTGGTAGGTCTGGGAGGGTTAGCAGTGGTGGTAGGTCTGGGAGGGTTAGCAGTGGTGGTAGGTCTGGGAGGGTTAGCAGTGGTGGTAGATCTGGGAGGGTTAGCAGTGGTGGTAGGTCTAGGAGGGTTAGCAGTGGTGGTAGGTCTGGGAGGGTTAGCAGTGGTGGTAGGTCTGGGAGGGTTAGAAGTGGTGGTAAGTCTGGGAGGGTTAGCAGTGGTGGTAGCTCTGGGAGGGTTAGCAGTGGTGGTAGGTCTGGGAGGGCAAGAAGTGGCGGTATGTTCGGGAAGGTACAGCTTCATTCCTGGAAGGTACAGCTTCATTTCTGGTCTTATGGACTTTGCCTTCTCCCTCAATAGTTCTGCACCATCAGCTGAGAAGCGATTTGGTGGCCTGTGGAGTGGAAAGCACTGATGATGCTTTATGCTACATGTATATGAAATAGTATATAAATAGTATATACCAACCCCCTAACTAGTGCCCGCTAATAGATGTCTCCATGCTCCATGGCCACACACAACAGGTATAAGACCACTGCGAGATAATCGATGTATTATTATATGGGACAGTGTCCAGCAAAATCGGGCTTGTGGGATTATAATTTTATCATGATAAAAATTGTACGTTGTACTAAACAACACATCTTCGCGACGGTACTACTTTTTCCTTTCAAATTTCGTACACTTGTTCCCACTCCATTTCTCTGTGTGAAAATCGATTTTTGTGATCTACACATTTTCCGTGCCGTTGATACAACAATCGTTAACCTCGCGGGTTAGAATTCCTCATTTCTCCACGTACGAGTGTTGAAAACGCGTCAAATTCGGAGTGTGCATAGAGGAGTCCTGTAGCTATTGATTTGTTCTGTTCGTTAATTTTTATGCCATCCGTTACAGAGATACAGTTGAACAAACTACGGGCACGCTTTCCCGCTTGATTCGCGCCAATGGTTTTGGCAAATCGCGTCCCGCTCAGTGCATGAATGGGAAGGCGGTGATTATATCATTGGCGCCTTACAACATGGGGGGCCCGGCCCATTAAGTGCTTTCACAATTTAAGTAATACATAAACGTTTTAATATTATTAAGCATAGAAAATAAATTCAACAACACTGCATTTGACCAACATCTGGTCAATAGTACAGTGAGATACCATATATAGTGTGTGCCCCTCCCCCCTGCCATAAAGTAGCCAGGCCACCATTGATAGCCACCATTATGCAGGCCATTGCTAGGGACAAAGCCAGCCTCATCTTGAGGGACCAGGTCAAGGAGTATATCCTTGTTTGGTGTGCTACTTGCCGTCCATTGCAAAACCTTACCATTCCAGGCACCACACCCACCTCCCCACCCACCACCACCAGCACTACCACCACCCAGTGTGGTGGGCGTGGCAATCACATAACAGCACTACACTACTGATAATAAAGACCAGGTCACCTGGCACTGCTGTGTGCAGTATGACAAACCTATGTACAATATTGCTGGAGCCACAATCATCCAAATTGATGTGTGTGATGTGTACAAGGTGTGGTGTGCTTACATGCACATGATGTGTACATGTATATGACTTACCCTATAGAATGAGGATCATCCAACCTGCAAGTGGAGCGGACATGCATGAACACAACCTTAGTTGCCATGGTAATATACACAAGTATGGCAACCAATGACTCAATTCATGTTACCATGGATACTGACAAACAAGAACATGTATACATGTACATGTAAACAAATGACATCACCTTCTAGGGACATACATAATATATGGACATTGCATCCATACAAGGTGTTAGGAAGCTTCAGGGAAGGGATAGATATGTTATATCCTCTGTTTGCATCTGTGACTTCAGGTCACGTGCTAAAATCTGATCGACCGGATTTTAGTCACCAGCACCACAATGCAAACAGTTGATCAAAATAAATAAAATAGACATCCTCTTAGTGCATAGTGTGTGTTATCTTACAGGGTTTTGCTTTGTGTGATAAAATACAGCCATGCATCTGGTAATGGCATACATGTGCCACTACATGCACCAACTTGTACACCAGCAGTCTGCATGAGGTTATGATGTAACTGAAGACATCCACGAGTTTGTTAAATCGTGGCTCTCACAATGGTACCAGCATTCAGTCCTCCTCCAGCACAGGGTCACTTACTACAGTGCTTGGGAGCGATATACAACCTTTTGAAAGGCTGAAGAGAAGGAGGGCAGCACGTAGGGACATGAAAAGGGACAAGATGGAGGCACGTGCCGGAGTACCAAAGATGAAGATATCCTGGAGTATGCCAAATGTGGAGAAATGTTCCCATATGAGTATGTGGCCTTATCTGACCAAACCAGTCACCTCGCTTTAAATTAGATTGGGGGTGAGGGAGGCTTGTAATAAGCAGCTGATCTCCAAGGCTTATCACACTGCTATGTTCAGATGTAGGTTCCCTCCCACATGCACCATGTAGAAGGCAAGTGGGTGTAGCCTTACAGACATGGGTCATTCCCTCAGGTTATGACCTAATGAAGGAGGTCTCCCACTACAGGAGAAGGTCCAGGATTATGGGGCAGAGAAGGGCGTGCCCTGGTGGGGGAGGGGCACCGCCCTGCCCTGGGGTACATGCAAGGGAGGGGGAGGTCCTAGTTACTTTGCAAATTCTGCACACCATACATGTACCAGTAGACAGGTAACTTACCTCAGCTCTTTCAGGGGGCAGTGATTGATGATATGTACCAAGTACTTTACACTGTCATCTGTAAGGTTGATTTCCCTAAGGCTGAATGGATGGACACAAAGAGATGATGTTCACACCACACATCCCAACACCTCCATGATGTCAGGTCTTTATTACTAAGCATTTCAGCATTAACCCCCTCACTAATGGGGGGTGGGTACTGGGAGTGTGGTCAAGGTATCTTAAATAATCAAATCCATATGTACTGAGGACACCACAGTTAGGAGGTGTGACTAGTGTGGGAGGGGTGGGGGAGGGGTATGCCTCTTCAGCAAAGGTGTGGAGAAATGTTGTATGATCCATCATGTGGGTATGGGGTACAAAGAAGATCATAATTACTCATGCAGTTAGATGCCATTAAAGTACAAGACCTCTGTGTGGTAAAATTGTATACAATGTATAAGGATTTTACCATACAGATTGCCTCAGCAGATTAATATTACTTACATACATGTACATGGGTCCACTGCCCCTCCTCCATATGTTCCCACTGCCCCTCCTCCAAATGTTCCCACTGCCCCTCCTCCATATGTTCCCACTGCCCCTCCTCCATATGTTCCCACTGCCCCTCCTCCATATGTTCCCACTGCCCCTCCTCCATATGTTCCCACTGCCCCTCCTCCATATGTTCCCACTGCCCCTCCTCCATATGTTCCCACTGCCCCTCCTCCACATTTTCCCACTGCCCCTCCTCCATATGTTCCCACTGCCCCTCCTCAATATGTTCCCACTGCCCCTCCTCAATATGTTCCCACTGCCCCTCCTCCATATGTTCCGACTGCCCCTCCTCCATATGTTCCCACTTCCTCTCCTCCATATGTTCCCACTGCCCCTCCTCCATATGTTCCCACTGCCCCTCCTCCATACGTTCCCAGAGCCCCTCCTCCATATGTTCCCACTGCCCCTCCTCCATATGTTCCCACTGCCCCTCCTCCATATGTTCCCACTGCCCCTCCCCCATATGTTCCCACTGCCCCTCCTCCATATGTTCCCACTGCCCCTCCTCCATATGTTCCCACAGCCCCTCCTCCATATGTTCCCACTGCCCCTCCTCCATGTTCCCACTGCCCCTCCTCCATATGTTCCCACTGCCCCTCCTCCATATGTTCCCACTGCCCCTCCTCCATATGTCCCCACTGCCCCTCCTCCATACGTTCCCACTGCCCCTCCTCCATATGTTCCCACTGCCCCTCCTCCATATGTTCCCACTGCCCCTCCTCCATATGTTCCCACTGCCCCTCCTCCATATGTTCCCACTGCCCCTCCTCCATATGTTCCCACTGCCCCTCCTCCATATGTTCCCACTGCCCCTCCTCCATATGTTCCCACTGCCCCTCCTCCATATGTTCCCACTGCCCCTCCTCCATATGTTCCCACTGCCCCTCCTCCATATGTTCCCACTGCCCCTCCTCCATATGTTCCCACTGCCCCTCCTCCATATGTTCCCACTGCTCCTCCTCCATATGTTCCCACTGCCTCTCCTCCATATGCTCCCACTGCCCCTCCTCCATATGTTCCCACTGCCCCTCCTCCATGTACCCACTGCTCCTCCTCCACACGTTCCCACTGCCCCTCCTCCATATGTTCCCACTGCCCCTCCTCCATATGTTCCCACTGCCCTTCCTCCATATGTTCCCACTGCCCCTCCTCCATATGTTCCCACTGCCCCTCCTCCATATGTTCCCACTGCCCCTCCTCCATATGTTCCCACTGCCCCTCCTCCATATGTTCCCACTGCCCCTTCTCCATATGTTCCCATTGCCCCTCCTCCATATGTTCCCACTGCCCCTCCTCCATATGTTCCCACTGCCCCTCTCCCATATGTTCCCACTGCCACTGCTCCATATGACGTTTTTATTAGAATGGGCAATAAATGGAATTAGGCTTACTATTCAAATATGGCTGACAGGTATAAGTTTGCTACATGGTGAATATACATTTTTCTGTAGTATGAGGAACGAATTAGACAGAAAATATGCTCCCAGCAGAATATGGAGGAGTAGCCTACATGTACATGCATGTGTTGTGCACCAGGGTACATGTAAGCAATTAGATCTATAAAGATGGTAAGGGGTGTATGTGAATGTGCAGCTGTAGATATAAGGTGATGGGGAGCACATGTTCTGTACAATGAGTCTTCAGCTGGTGTGCGTGTGCATCTGGGCTTGGATATAAGGTTGAGGAATGTGTGTTAGAATCACTCTAGGGGTATTGTGCACAGCCACTGGCAGAGCAACTCCACTTTTTCCCCCTTTATAGCTTCTAATTAATGGTGTTATTAGATGGAAGCTGACAAAGATAAGATTGATATCTTCACACTAAATATTCCTGATGTACAACACAGTAAATCACATGTTCAGGGGCAGACTCATAGGCGGGTAGGGGGTGGGGGAGGAGGGAGGCACCCCTCGTGACAAATAAAGGTAGTGGTGTTACATATCCATCAATAGCATGACTCAGCACACTACCTCATCAAAACTAAGATCAGAAAAAGAGCAATGCTGCCAGAGAAATGAATTGCTTATTACATAATTTAGTCCCATGTAACCTTATGAGGCCAGGGCTTCATGTTATTGTTCAAATGCTTCCATCTACACAAGACATGAAAGCCCATGCATCAAAGTCTGATAATGTTTACATGTATTCCTTTTTCAGTTTGTGCAAAACCAAGGGTCACATTGGTGCACCACACAGGGCACAGGCATGGTTACAGCTCCATTTAGTGCACAACTCATGTACCAATATCGGTTCTACCAACATGAGCTGTGGTGTCACAATGCAGACGTTCACGTATATATACAATAAGACAACCAATCCCATGTTAAATGAATGCATGTACACCATCAAACTTACTGAAGACTTTGGAGGTTATTCAGATGTGAAGCAGCTGCACATAACTCCGTCATTCCATCAGCCCCAATATTATTACAATCTAGGCTGGAGGGAGATACAGGTGTGTACAGTACGTATCAATGTACAAGCAAGTATGTGATGATGTACAATGTACATGTATGTCATGTGTACATGGAAGGAAGGAGGCACCCCTCCCAGGTAGAGTGTATATCTTGTTGCTAAGGTGTTGCTAGGTGAGGGTTGAACGCACCCCCATTGTTTCCATTTTTGCATTGGAAAACCCTCCAAAAGTATACAAAACCTACAATATAATTACACATCCAGTCCCTAAAATAGCTGTGTTGCACAACCTCCCATTAATATGTGCGTGTATGGATTACCCCTCCTCCATATGTTCCCACTGCCCCTCCTCCATATGTTCCCACTGCCCCTCCTACATATGTTCCCACTACCCCTCCTCCATATGTTCCCACTGCCCCTCCTCCATATATTCCCACTGCCCCTCCTCCATGTTCCCACTGCCCCTCCTCCATATGTTCCCACAGCCCCTTTTCCATGTTCCCACTGCCCCTCCTCCAAATGTTCCCACTGCTCCTCCTCCATATGTTCCCACTGCCCCTCCTCCATATGTTCCCACTACCCCTCCTCCATATGTTCCCACTGCCCCTCCTCCATGTTCCCAATGCCCCTCGTCCATACAGTATGCGTCAGATTAAAGTTGGCGCTACGCATTACGGTGTAAAAGTACTACGCTCCGATCGCAAAAAATTACGATCGGAACGCAATTACCTCGTAAAATATTACGTTCCGTTACGATCGGAAAATATTCCGTTATGGCCGTAATCCGATTACGATGCTACTCCCACGCATTGTTTGGACATATGTCGGGTACATGATGAACATATGGAGACATGTTCCGACAGGCGGTGAAATCTCTCGCGCTAGACGTCCAATCATATCGTTGCGCCCCTGTAGTTGAATGAACTAAAGCTGCTCGTAATCCCGCGCTAAGGTATCTAACTTATACAGAAACGCCCCTTGTGTATACGATCAGTTTTTTTTTTAATGAAAAAGGCTATTTTTTTATTTTTGGTTTAAGCTTTTAGAGCTCTTTTATCTTGTCCTTTTGTCTGTTCTGCAATCGCGTCTTCTGTTGGCAACAGTGGCGAGGTTTTGTACAGGCAGCAATGTTATTACTTCAGGTAAACCACAAGCGTACCACAGGGCACATGCGTATGATATCATTAGCCACAGTCCGTTGCAAAGGAGCATTAAATCTACAGATGTTGGTACCGTTCCTCTTTATCACTCGAAGTAGTATGCGAGGGAAATGTACATTGAAAAGTATTCATTGTATTCATTTTCAAGGAAGGTCCCTGCTTTAGATCGAGTTCGCTCGTATATAAAAATGTAAAAGCTTATCTTATGCCCCAATCTTATAGCTAAACAAGCCCTTGCGAATTTTAACAGAAAGTTACTATGTATGTACATGTAATTCTACTTTAAAATTCATTTTGGGACAATCATCAGCATAGTCGAAGGAGAAAAACGTGCTACATGTATCTTTCAAAGTTCCAAATCATGCGGTGAATGTGTTGAATGAACTCTTCCAGCTCTTATAAGAGCCCTGTTTGTGCCCATGGGATGAACTCTCCGGCTAAGAGGGCCCATGGGTGTGGTCAATGGATGAGAAGTTATGGGGTTAATGAACTCTCCGGCTAAGAGGGCCCATGGGTGTGGTCAATGGGTGAGAAGTCATGGGGTTAATGAACTCTCCGGCTATGAGGGCCTATGGGTGTGGTCAATGGGTGGGAAGTCATGGGGTTAATGAACTCTCCGGCTATGAGGGTCTATGGGTGTGGTCAATGGATGAGAAGTCATGAGGTTAATGAACTCTCCGGCTAAGAGGGCCTATGGGTGTGGTCAATAGGTGAGATCAATGGGTGAGAAGTCATGGGGTTAATGAACTCTCCGGCTATGAGGGCCTATGGGTGTGGTCAATGGATGAGAAGTCATGGGGTTAATGAACTCTCCGGCTATGAGGGCCTATGGGTGTGGTCAATGAGTGAGATGTTGTGGGGTTAATGAACACTCCAGCTATGAGGGCCCATGTCATGGGGTTAGGGCCATTTTTATCTGTAAGCATGACTTCATATGAGGTATCAGGGGGGGGAGGTGCCTGTTTACTCTCCGAAAACCGCATCAGTGGTTTTAATAACCGCTATTAACCTACCGCTAACGTACCGCTGTAAACGAGGGGATAGCCAAGTTACTGCGTTCACACTACCGCGATAGAACGGTTCCAGAACCGTTCTATCGCGGAAGTATCATATACAGGTGTGTCGCCTCGGGCACCCATTAGGCCATTACTCTAGCTAATAGGAGGTCGGAGGGGCGTGCCTGTTTACTCTGACGACCTACTCCTCGAATCAACACTTACAGCTGCCCGCCCATTTGCAGTTCCTGGACATGTGTTTTGGACATGTGTTTAGTTGTAAGCCTTTTAGCGACCGTAACGGAACGTAACAGCCTTCGAATTACGTTGCCATCGGAGCGTAATTTTTTTACGGTCATAACGGAACTAATTCCGATCGTAACGCAATTACGGCGCAACGTAATAATCTGAACCGTAATGCGTAGCGCCAACTTTATTCTGACGCATACTGTATGTTCCCACTGCCCCTCCTCCATATGTTCCCACTGCCCCTCCTCCATGTTCCCACTGCCCCTCCTACATATGTTCCCACTACCCCTCCTCCATATGTTTCCACTGCCCCTCCTCCATATGTTCCCACTGCCCCTCCTCCATGTTCCCACTGCCCCTCCTACATATGTTCCTACTGCCCCTCCTCCATATGTTCCCACTGCCCCTCCTCCATATGTTCCCACTGCCCCTCCTCCATATGTTCCCACTGCCCCTCCTCCATATGTTCCCACTGCCCCTCCTCCATATGTTCCCACTGCCCTTCCTCCATATGTTCCCACTGCCCTTCCTCCATATGTTCCCACTGCCCCTCCTCCATATGTTCCCACTGCCCCTCCTCCATATGTTCCCACTGCCCCTCCTCCATATGTTCCCACTGCCCCTTCCTCCATACATGTATGTTCCCATATATGTTCCCACTGGCCCTCCTCCAAATGTTCCCACTGCCCCTCCTCCAAATGTTCCCACTGCCCCTCCTCCATATGTTCCCACTGCCCTTCCTCCATATGTTCCAACTGCCCTTCCTCCATATGTTCCCACTGCCCCTCCTCCATATGTTCCCACTGCCCCTCCTCCATATGTTCCCACCGCCCCTTCTCCATGTTCCCACTGCCCCTCCTCCATATGTTCCCACTGCCCCTCCTCCATGTTCCCACTGCCCCTCCTCCATATGTTCCCACTGCCCCTCCTCCATATGTTCTCACTGCCCCTCCTCCATATGTGCCCACTGCCCCTCCTCCATATTTTCCCATTACCCCTCCTCCATATGTTCCCACTGCCCCTCCTCCATGTTCCCACTGCCCCTCCTCCATATGTTCCCACTGCCCCTCCTCCATATGTTCCCACTGCCCCTCCTACATATGTTCCCACTACCCCTCCTCCATATGTTCCCACTGCCCCTCCTCCATATGTTCCCACTGCCCCTCCTCCATGTTCCCACTGCCCCTCCTCCATATGTTCCCACTGCCCCTTTTCCATGTTCCCACTGCCCCTCCTCCAAATGTTCCCACTGCTCCTCCTCCATATATTCCCACTGCCCCTCCTCCATATGTTCCCACTACCCCTCCTCCATATGTTCCCACTGCCCCTCCTCCATGTTCCCAATGCCCCTCGTCCATATGTTCCCACTGCCCCTCCTCCATATGTTCCCACTGCCCCTCCTCCATGTTCCCACTGCCCCTCCTACATATGTTCCCACTACCCCTCCTCCATATGTTTCCACTGCCCCTCCTCCATATGTTCCCACTGCCCCTCCTCCATGTTCCCACTGCCCCTCCTACATATGTTCCACTGCCCCTCCTCCATGTTCCCACTGCCCCTCTTCCATATGTTCCCACTACCCCTCCTCCATATGTTCCTACTGCCCCTCCTCCATATGTTCCCACTGCCCCTCCTCCATATGTTCCCACTGCCCCTCCTCCATATGTTCCCACTGCCCCTCCTCCATATGTTCCCACTGCCCCTCCTCCATATGTTCCCACTGCCCTTCCTCCATATGTTCCCACTGCCCTTCCTCCATATGTTCCCACTGCCCCTCCTCCATATGTTTCCACTGCCCCTTCCTCCATACATGTATGTTCCCACATATGTTCCCACTGGCCCTCCTCCAAATGTTCCCACTGCCCCTCCTCCAAATGTTCCCACTGCCCCTCCTCCATATGCTCCCACTGCCCCTCCTCCATATGTTCCCACTACCCCTCCTCCATATGTTCCCACTGCCCCTCCTCCATATGTTCCCACTGCCCCTCCTGCATATGTTCCCAATGCCCCTCCTCCATATGTTCCCACTGCCCCTCCTCCATATGTTCCCACTGCCCCTCCTCCATATGTTCCCACTGCCCCTGCTGCATATGTTCCCACTGCCCCTCCTCCATATGTTCCCACTGCCCCTCCTCCATATGTTCCCACTGCCCCTCCTCCATATGTTCCCACTGCCCCTCCTCCATACATGTTCCCACTGCCCCTCCTCCATATGTTCCCACTGCCCCTCCTCCATATGTTCCCACTGCCCCTCCTCCATATGTTCCCACTGCCCCTCCTCCATATGTTCCCACTGCCCCTCTTCCATATGTTCCCACTGCCCCTCCTCCATATATTCCCACTCCATATGTTCCCACTGCCCCTGCTCCATATCACGTTTTTGTTAGAACAGTCTGATGTGGGCAATAAATGGAATTAGGCTTACTACATGTATTCAAATATGGCTGACAGGCATATGTTTGCTACATGGCAAATTGGCATGCAGATGTCACATAGTTTGATGCCACAAAAGTATACATTTAAAGTTATGATGGCTAACTTCTAAAGGTGTGCATCAATTGGAAGGCTGTAAGTTCCACAGACTGAAGCCACCCCTTCCATACTTTAGTTGCTGATTTATATCCTAACAATTGTGTAAGGGGTTTACCATACAGATTACCTCAGCTAATTAATAGATTAATGACAAATAAAGGTATGTCACTGGCAGTGGTGTTACATAACCATCAATACCATGACTCAGCACACTACATTTGTGTACCTCATCAAAACTAAGACCAGTAAAAGAGCAATGCTGGCAGAGAAATGAATTGCTTATTATATAACTCTGTCTCTTGTAATTTTATGAGGCCAGGGCTTCATGTTATTGTTCTAATACTTCTACCTACACAAGACATGAATACAGTGAATAGTGGCCCGGTAGGTTGCGGAACAAAGCTGATGTTGTGCAGTTGACATAGAGCATTGTGAAGTAGACATAGAGCATTGTGCATAGAGTGTAGTACATAGAGCAGTCGACACAGAAACGTTGACACAGAGACGTATTTGGGCGTGGCCCAGCAGAAGTACTATTTAGGCGTGGCCCTTAGGAAGTTGACACGGGTAAATTAGGGCGTGGCCATCGTAACTCGCCTACGGAAGTAGTTGGTAAAATAGGCTAGCGATAATGGCGATCCAACGTGACGATGTGGAAGTTGAGAGTAAGGCTTATACCACACATCAGGCCAACCATGCACTACGCAACTCTGCCATTTTCATTCTCTAGGGATCATAGTGCGGTACTGGAGGCAATATTGGCGTACTTGCGCTGGGTGTACTCCGTGTCAATCATGCAATGCAATCATATACATATATGAGTTCATTGCAATGGACAAACAATATCATCGTAACATATGCACGTATACACACTAGGTTCTAAGAAAGTTATTCCTGGTCTTCACTGCCGAGAGCATACTACTGTGATGCAGTATAACCATCCTTTATTCTCGTGGCAATGATGGTGAAGATGTCCAAGCACATTTAATACTTGTGACTAAACTGTACATATACATATCTATATGTCAGTGGCGTTACAAATGAATAAGCCTTCAATCATATACATTCAAGTACATGCGCTTGCTACATAATCTACCTTGGTGTAAGTAGAATATAAAATGTATGACTTCTATAAAAACCATTGCGTGTGTTTGTATGTATGTACATGTATGTGTGTGTATGTGTGTGTATGTGTGTGTGTGTGTGTGTGTGTATGTGTGTGTGTATGTGTGTGTATGTGTGTGTGTGTGTTGGTGTGTATGTGTCATACATGGTACATCGAAAGGTTACCTATGAAAATATAGCAAATCTTTTATAATTCTAGCTTGGGAGAGTATGTTTAGATAGGGGAGTCGTCAAAACACAGGCGGCTAGACCAACTTTAACCTTAGACAAAGTCCCCTTTCAAATGGGTAGATACATCTAATCAAATTATAGGCAGGGGGTAGGTGCACAATCATTTGGCCTTGTAGAAAATTTAAAACATGGGTACGTTACTCCATAAACTAAAAAACATGTGCATATATGTGTGTGTGTGTGTGTGTGTGTGTGTGTCTGTGTTCATGTGTGCATGTGTTATGGGTATGGGTATGTTTGTGTGTGTGTTGTCATGTGTGTGTGTTAATGTGTGAGTGGTTGTGTGTGGAGGGGAAATGTGCATATATTTGGTGGCGGTATGGGTGTGTGCACATCCATGTGAAAAAAATCATTGGAACTATATACTTGAGTGTTGTGGGTAAATTTACAGTGACATATATGTGTTTTGTACAAAATATTTTTAGGGGGAGGGGGGGGGAGTTGGTATACAAGATAATAATTTGTTTGTGTGTGGTAAATATACCAAATGCCCAAATGTATAATTCGATCCATCTCGGGTTGGCTTACCCAATGTAAGCAATGTTATTTTCACATATAAATGAACACAAGTTAAAACAAATCATAGCATATTCTAAGAAGCTCATGATGTGTTGTGCGTATTTGGTAGTGTTCAAACAGTTATATCATTCACCAAGAAACATATAACACACTGTATCTTATCAATATTTTGTTCTGAAATGTATCATATTCCTAAACATGTATGACAGACAAATATTCATTCACATGCAAAGCCATCAACTTTACCAATGTGCCATATTTTTATAAATATCCTTAATACTGAAGACCTGTCAACAATATAAAATAAGTACGCCAATATATAACGGCAATAGGTTTGCGCTGCCTCCAGTACCGCACTATGATCCGTAGAGAATGAAAATGGCAGAGTTGCGTAGTGCATGGTTGGCCCGATGTATGGTATAAGCCTTACTCTCAACTTCCACATCGTCACGATGGATCACCCTTATCGCTAGCCTATTTTACCAACTACTTCCGTAGGCGACTTCCGATGGCCACGCCCTAATTTACCCGTGTCAACTTCCTAAGGGCCAGGCCTAAACAGTACTCCCGCTGGGCTATGCCCAAATACATCTCTGTGTCGTAGTTCCTATGTCAACTGCTCTGTCGACTGCACAATGCTCTATGTCATCAGCTTTGTTCCGTGACCTACCGGGCCACCGTAAGCACATGCATCAAAGTCTGAAAATGTTTATTCCTTTTTCAAAACCAAGGGTCACATTGGTGCACCACACAGGGCACAGGCATGGTGACAGCTCCATTTAGTGCACATCTCATGTACCAATTAATACGGTTCTACCTACATGAGCTGCGCTGGCACAATGCAGACGTACACGTACATGTACAATAAGACAACCAATCCCATGTCAAATGGATGCATGTACACCATCAAACTTACTCAAGACTTTGGAGGTTATTCAGATGTGAAGCAGCTGCACATAACTCCTTCATTCCATCAGCACCAATACTATTACCATCTAGGCTGGAGGGAGATACAGGTGTGTACAGTATGCATCAATGTACAAGCAAGTCTGTGCACATCCACACTGCATGGAGGTGTGGTGATGATGTACAATGTACATAAATGTCATGTGTACATGGAAGGAAGGAGGCACCCCTCCCACCCAGGTACATGTAGAGTGTATGTCTTGTGGCTAAGATGTTGCTAATGTAGGTAAGGGCTGAACTAAGGGCCATTGGTTTTATTTTTGCATTGGAAAACCCTCCAAAAGTATAAAAAACGTACAATATAATTACAGATACAGCCCCTAAATTAGCTGTGTTGCACTACCTTCCATTAATATGTGCGTGTATGTGCTACCCCTCCTCCATATGTTCCCACTGCCCTCTTCCATAAGTTCCCACTGCCCCTCCTCCATATGTTCCCACTGCCCCTCCTCCATATGTTCCCACTGCCCCTCCTCCATATGTTCCCACTGCCCTCCTCCATACGTTCCCACTGCCCCTCTCCCATATGTTCCCACTGCCCCTCCTCCATATGTTCCCACTGCCCCTCCTTGATATGTTCCCACTGCCCCTCCTCCATATGTTCCCACTGCCCCTCCTCATGTTCCCACTGCCCCTCCTCCATATGTTCCCACTGCCCCTCCATGTTCCCACTGCCCCTCCTTCATATGTTCCCACTGCCCCTCCTCCATATGTTCCCACTGCCCCTCCATGTTCCCACTGCCCCTCCTTCATATGTTCCCACTGCCCCTCCTCCATGTGTTCCCACTGCCCCTCCTTCATATGTTCCCACTGCCCCTCCTCCATATGTTCCCACTGCCCATCCCCCATATGTTCCCACTGCCCCTCCTTCATATGTTCCTACTGCCCATCCTCCATGTTACCACTGCCCCTCCTCCATATGTTCCCACTGCCCCTCCTCCATATGTTCCCTCTGCCCCTCCTCTATATGTTCCCACTGCCCCTTCTCCATATGTTCCCACTGCCCCTTCTCCATATGTTCCCACTGCCCCTCCTCCATATGTTCCCACTGCCCCTCCTCCATATGTTCCCACTGCCCATCCTCCATATGTTCCCACTGCCCCTCCTCCATATGTTCCCACTGCCCCGCCCCTTCTCCATATGTTCCCACTGCCCCTTCTCCATATGTTCCCACTGCCCCTCCTCCATATGTTCCCACTGCCCCTCCTCCATATGTTCCCACTGCCCCGCCCCTTCTCCATATGTTCCCACTGCCCCTTCTCCATATGTTCCCACTGCCCCTCCTCCATATGTTCCCAAAGCCCCTCCTCCATATGTTCCCACTGCCCCTCCTCCATATGTTCCCACTGCCCCTCCTCCATATGTTCCCACTGCCCCTCCTCCATATCTTCCCACTGCTCCTCCTCCATATGTTCCTACTGCTCCTCCTCCATATGTTCCCACTGCCCTTCCTTCATATGATCCCACTGCCCCTCCACCATATGTTCCCACTGCCCCTCCTCCATATGTTCCCACTGCCCCTCCTCCATATGTTCCCACTGCCCCTCCTCCATATGTTCCCAATGCCCCTCCTCCATATGTTCCCACTGCCCCTTCTCCATATGTTCCCACTGCCCCTTCTCCATATGTTCCCACTGCCCCTCCTCCATATGTTCCCACTGCCCCTCCTCCATATGTTCCAACTGCCCCTCCTTCATATGTTCCCACTGCCCCTCCTCCATATGTTCCCACTGCCCATCCTCCATATGTTCCCACTGCCCCGCCCCTTCTCCATATGTTCCCACTGCCCCTTCTCCATATGTTCCCACTGCCCCTCCTCCATATGTTCCCAAAGCCCCTCCTCCATATGTTCCCACTGCCCCTTCTCCATATGTTCCCACTGCCCCTCCTCCATATGTTCCCACTGCCCCTCCTCCATATCTTCCCACTGCTCCTCCTCCATATGTTCCTACTGCTCCTCCTCCATATGTTCCCACTGCCCTTCCTTCATATGTTTCCACTGCCCCTCCTCCATATGTTCCCACTGCCCCTCCTCCATATGTTCCCACTGCCCCTCCTCCATATGTTCCCACTGCCCCTCCTCCATATGTTCCCACTGCCCCTCCTCCATATGTTCCCACTGCCCCTCCTCCATATGTTCCCACTGCCCCTCCTCCATATGTTCCCACTGCCCCTCCTCCATATGTTCCCACTGCCCCTCCTCCATATGTTCCCACTGCCCCTCCTCCATATGTTCCCACTGCCCCTCCTCCATATGTTCCAACTGCCCCTCCTTCATATGTTCCCACTGCCCCTCCTCCATATGTTCCCACTGCCCATCCTCCATATGTTCCCACTGCCCCGCCCCTTCTCCATATGTTCCCACTGCCCCTTCTCCATATGTTCCCACTGCCCCTCCTCCATATGTTCCCAAAGCCCCTCCTCCATATGTTCCCACTGCCCCTTCTCCATATGTTCCCACTGCCCCTCCTCCATATGTTCCCACTGCCCCTCCTCCATATCTTCCCACTGCTCCTCCTCCATATGTTCCTACTGCTCCTCCTCCATATGTTCCCACTGCCCTTCCTTCATATGTTTCCACTGCCCCTCCTCCATATGTTCCCACTGCCCCTCCTCCATATGTTCCCACTGCCCCTCCTCCATATGTTCCCACTGCCCCTCCTCCATATGTTCCCACTGCCCCTCCTCCATATGTTCCCACTGCCCCTCCTCCATATGTTCCCACTGCCCCTCCTCCATATGTTCCCACTGCCCCTCCTCCATATGTTCCCACTGCCCCTCCTCCATATGTTCCCACTGCCCCTCCTCCATATGTTCCCACTGCCCCTCCTCCATATGTTCCAACTGCCCCTCCTTCATATGTTCCCACTGCCCCTCCTCCATATGTTCCCACTGCCCATCCTCCATATGTTCCCACTGCCCCGCCCCTTCTCCATATGTTCCCACTGCCCCTTCTCCATATGTTCCCACTGCCCCTCCTCCATATGTTCCCAAAGCCCCTCCTCCATATGTTCCCACTGCCCCTTCTCCATATGTTCCCACTGCCCCTCCTCCATATGTTCCCACTGCCCCTCCTCCATATCTTCCCACTGCTCCTCCTCCATATGTTCCTACTGCTCCTCCTCCATATGTTCCCACTGCCCTTCCTTCATATGTTTCCACTGCCCCTCCTCCATATGTTCCCACTGCCCCTCCTCCATATGTTCCCACTGCCCCTCCTCCATATGTTCCCACTGCCCCTCCTCCATATGTTCCCACTGCCCCTCCTCCATATGTTCCCACTGCCCCTCCTCCATATGTTCCCACTGCCCCTCCTCCATATGTTCCCACTGCCCCTCCTCCATATGTTCCCACTGCCCCTCCTCCATATGTTCCCACTGCCCCTCCTCCATATGTTCCCACTGCCCCTCCTCCATATGTTCCCACTGCCCCTCCCCCATATGTAGGTGAGCATCAATTGAAAGACATAACGGAACCCACTGCTATTATTGTCTGCTATTTTCTAAGTGCACATATCCTTATAAGGTATGATTGCATATTGCATTAGTACTATGTCATGATATGCATCAAATTGGTACATGTAAGGTAAAGTTTAGGTACAGTGGTAGTAAACTAAGTTTAATGCAGAGAGTTGCTCTGTGTTATATAGCGTTACTAAGCTGACTATAGTGACGTTGCTAAGGCCAGATGTAAACATATGTTTTGGCAGATGCATGCAATGAACGATCCTACCCAATCCTATGCTGTGCATGAGTGCCCAATAGCATTGCAGGGCGTCCTTCTCCCTATAACACCCTCTATCCAATCAAATCATCCCAAACTGTTTTCGATATGGTTACAGGATTGTATTGTATTTAAGCGAGGGCTCCATGGGGGCAGCACTCCAGTCATAGCCTTGACTGCGGCCAGTTGCTCACCCGCCCTCCGCTCTTCCCCTCTCTCTATTATGTATTTCAATGTGTACATGTACATGTACATATATGCATTTTGATCAATGGTGGGCGACACCCTCCGGGCTTCTACCCTGGGACAGCCACCAAACCATGACCAGCGTCTTGGTTTGGGACACAGGCCGACCCAATGGTGACCAGCGTCACCCATTGGTCCCTGTAGGCCCAGTGGTATGAGGCACAGCTGCTACATGCCTGGCTGCGGCTGTCGCCTGCCCCCATTATGGGCCAAACACACCACGATTCTTAGCATGGGGTAGGGGGTAAATTTACTCAGCCTGTAAGAGCAATTAGATGGCATTAATACATAATTCAGTCCCTTGTAACATTATGAGGCCAGGGCTTCATGTTATTGTTCAAATGGGACACAAGACATGAAAGCACATGCATCAAAGTCTGATAATGTTTATTTCTTTTTCAAAACCAAGGGTCACATTGGTGCAACACACAGGGCACAGGCATGGTGACAGCTCCATTTAGTGCACATCTCATGAACTGCGCTGGCACATTGCAGACGTACATGTACAATAAGACAACCAATCCCATGTTAAATGGATGCATGTACACCATCAAACTTACTTAAGACTTTGGAGGTTATTCAGATGTGAAGCAGCTGCACATAACTCCTTCATTCCAACAGCACCAATCCTGTTACTAGATAGGCTGGAGGGAGATACAGGTGTGTACAGTATGCATCAATGTACAAGCAAGTATGTGCACATCCACACTGCATGGAGGTGTGGTGTTGATGTACAATGTACATGTATGTCACCAGTGGTGTTACATAACCATCAAGCCTTTTAACAGGCCAGCTATGGATAACAGCCTAGCATGACTCAGCACACTACCTCATCAGAACTAAGACCAGCAATGCATGAACATGTATAAATGAACTGTTCCCACTCCCCCTACTCCATATATTCCCATTGCCCCACCTCCATATGTTCCCACTGCCCCTCCTCCATATGTTCCCACTGCTCCTCCTCCATATGTTCCCACTGCCCCTCCTCCATATGTTCCCACTGCCCCTCCTCCATACGTTCCCACTGCCCCTCCTCCATATGTTCCCACTGCCCCTTCTCCATATGTTCCCACTGCCCCTCCTCCATGTTCCCACTGCCCCTCCTCCATATGTTCCCACTGCCC
>OX442415.1:16891268-17010268 GCA_949361645.1 Spongilla lacustris
TGCCCCTCCTCCATATGTTCCCACTGCCCCTCCTCCATATGTTCCCATATGTTCCCACTAACCCGCCTCCATATGTTCCCACTGCCCCTCCTCCATATGTTCCCATATGTTCCCACTAACCCTCCTCCATGTTCTCACTGCCCCTCCTCCATATGTTCCCACTGCCCCTCCTCCATATGTTCCCACTGCCCCTCCTCCATATGTTCCCACTGCCCCTCCATATGTTCCCACTGCCCCTCCTCCATATGTTCCCACTGCCCCTCCTCCATATGTTCCCACTACCCCTCCTCCATATGTTCCCACTGCCCCTCCTCCATATGTTCCCACTGCCCCTCCTCCATATGTTCCCACTGCCCCTCCTCCATATGTTCCCACTGCCCCTCCTTCATATGTTCCCACTGCCCTACCTCCATATGTTCCCACTGCCCCTCCTCTATATGTTCCCATTGCCCCTCCTCCATATGTTCCCACTGCCCCTCCTCCATATGTTCCCACTGCCCCTCCTCCATATGTTCCCACTGCCCCTCCTCCATATGTTCCCACTGCCCTTCCCCTCCATTAATATGTAATATCATGTCTTCAGTTGACCTGATTAACCTGTACCCATGATACCACATACATCACCCGAGGACTGTACTTACTCTAGGGTATGTAGATGTGGTGTTGCCTTCAGAATATCTACTACCAAAGACCAATCACTGCAACCTCTCTTATAGAAGCACAAGCTCAAACTGTACATAGGAAATGTGTGCATTAGAAGAGGTCTGATTAGTACCATGACAACACCACACATTAATCAGATCTGGAGCTATTGGATGCTTAGCCTCACCTAAGAGGTTACAGTGACCACACCTACCATTACAGATACATGTGCTGGTGTGTTTGTTTCCAGACATACATGTTCAGTACTTATTACCCCCTGCTCAACGATCACTTTAAGTGCTCTGAGTTATTAATCCCCCTCATACCCCCACCCTTTCATGCAGAGGGATACATTAACTAGTGGGAGGTGGTCTATTTCATATGCAGGTGTACACTGCATGACTGCACCCAACTGCACCATGAGCCCTCCAGTGGTGGACCACTGCATCATAAGCCCTCCAGTAGTGGACCACTGCATCATAAGCCCTCCAGTAGTGGACCACTGCACCATGAGCCCTCCAGTAGTGGACCACTGCACCATAAGCCCTCCAGTAGTGGACCACTGCACCATAAGCCCTCCAGTAGTGGACAACTGCACCAAGAGCCCTCCAGTAGTGGACCACTGCATCATAAGCCCTCCAGTAGTGGACCACTGCACCATAAGCCGTCCAGTAGTGGACAACTGCACCAAGAGCCCTCCAGTAGTGGACCACTGCATCATAAGCCCTCCAGTAGTGGACCACTGCACCATAAGCCCTCCAGTAGTGGACCACTGCACCATAAGCCCTCCAGTAGTGGACCACTGCACCATAAGCCCTCCAGTAGTGGACAACTGCACCATAAGCCCTCCAGTAGTGGACCACTGCACCATAAGCCCTCCAGTAGTGGACCACTGCACCATAAGCCCTCCAGTAGTGGACCACTGCACCATAAGCCCTTCAGTAGTGGACCACTGCACCATGGATAAGGTCGTTACGATAATGGAAGTGTCTGATGGAGCAGTTAGAGGAGCGAGTGTTCGAGTCAGGTCTGGTGGTACATGTAGCTATGCAGTCCTCAATCACCCAGTTCAACGTCTTATTCCTTTATAATTGAATGTTGATCTCGATGTTGGAAGTAATCCTCCGGTTGGACCTCCACTACCTGAACCCTGAACAAGTGTCAGAAACATTGAGGGATGGGTCTCAACCGTCTCATGAATCTAGGAATTATATCTCAACGTACAAATTGGAACACCGATCAGTCGATGTCACTAGTATACTGGTAAGAGCATTTCAAACGTTGCAGCTGCCCAATTTGAGCGAGAGTTTACGGAGAAAACCAAAGTTTTTTTTGGTTGTTTTTTTATTTAAGCAATCATTCCGTAGGGTAAAATCAACGTATGTCAGACCTAACAGCAAATTACAAGATCTATGCCCTTTAGGGTCCACTGATGCTGGCTATATGGACCTTCCAAACACAGTAGCACTAATTGGAAACGCACTGGTACCCAATCTCGGTAGAGACTTACTAGTATATTATACTACACGTGCAACGAAATACGCGAGAATAATATTACAAGTGAGATGCACTTACGCGATACATTTCAGGCATTTTGCAGATGAACAACACGACACCTTACATGCATAGTCACGCGATAAACTCGTCCACAGACCCGAACAACAATAAGCGTAACGCGAATCACGTTAAAATGTACATGAAATATGGGCTGATGCGTTGCGGCAATCATCTCTTAATTTGCTTCCTTGATAACAGCGCAATTGGTGGAATGTGCGAAGTAGATTTTTTTCTTTGAAAAAATGGAAACGCGAAGGTAGATATAGCAGTAGCGGTTCCAGCATTATCAGTTAGGTACTTGAACAATTTTTTCAAATCGCATCAAATGCGGCGATTTTAATATCAAATGAAAGAGGAAAATATGTGCATTAAAATGATACCTAATTTGTATTTATAGGTGCAGTATTTCAGAAGTTGCGGCATTTCAAACACACATTTTGGCATGTACGCGGTGTGATGCGAGAGGGAAGAAAAAATTGTGACGGTTTGACTTTTTTTTGCTACAGTTGTTGTAAAACAAATAGTTATTAAGCCAAACATTGCTATAATTTTGAGTACACATTTCTACTGAATTACTAAAATATAGTAGGTTCGTTGATCTGTAGATCACCAGTAATATAGTGTACTACAATTCAATCAGTATCATTTTAACGTCTTCTCCTTATTCCTCCGTTTCTTCGTATTTCCAATAGGTAACTGTAACTTTAGATGTTGTTGACTTTCTGAAGTATTTTACATTGATAACATGACCTTTGTCCTGCTGGCTACCAAACCATGCACAAGTGTTCACACTGAGTACAGTCCATTTTCAGAAGTACTATCCATCATCTGGTCATCAGTTAGGTCTGAAAAGTCTACAGACAACTCAGATTTGCCCTCTGTGCAACACTGATTAACTTCTTTTGTATTGTTTTTTGGAATGTAGCTTGGCAGCATATTGTTCTTGTGTTTCTATACCTTAATTGTTTTATAAAAAAAATCATAACATTGTTTTGCTCATCCAGCTGTGTTTTGTCAGAAAGCTAATTAAGAGGTTTGTAACTCAACTGAGTTGTAACTTTCAGATGCAGGTCTAAGACTTATCATATGTGATGCTATCGCGATCTTTTGATTTGCATACATGCAGTCCAATTTACCTATAATACCATGCTAGCTAGTGCTTGCATAGTTTCTCATGCAGTTTTGCTATGCTGATCATAAACTATCTGCTAGTTATTTAAGAACAGCTCTGATAGTGTGGCAAACACTGCAAGTTTATACATTCAAGACAGTAATGCGACATGCTGTATTGCTTTTTCCCCATCTTTACACTAGTAATGCATTTTGGTTCATCTCTTTCTACTAATTGACTTCATTCTGATAGAAGTAAATCAGTCATTAGTTGCTTCAGCTTATGATTCTGTTCATTTCTGTGCAAAACAATTTGAAGCCTTTGTTTAACTACTCACTTTGATATTGACAATTGCTTCAGTAATAATCGTGTACATGTACTTGCATACAATCATGTACATGTACTTACAACCACTTCTTGGTTTCGTCACTATACAGCAGGGATAACAAATTGCTGGGTCCTGCTTGAGCAGGAGGAAGATCTACAACAGTAGATATGTATGTTGTGTCAATAATAGCGGGTTGCATAGGCAGAGCGAATTGTTCACCTAGGAGTTGGGTAATATAGCAACCCAATTAAATGTTAGATTCTTCTTCAATGTAGCCATTGCTGTTAGGAAGTCTGAATTGAGGTCCTTTATATTGCATTCATATTGATTCTATTTCCTGAATCAAGAAGTGCAACCATTTTGGCTGTTTGGGTGCATGGTGTTCTTGTTTGTCAAATTGATATGTATGTACATTAACAATCATTTAGTCCTTATCATTGACACCTGTAAGGTGTTATTTTCACTGATGTCACTCTAGAAAATATCAATACACTTCTTTAAATCAGCTGCAGACTTCATCTTAATATAAAATATACATTTGGTAACCAAATCTTAAACCTATTCCATCGAGCTCTCATGTGCACTATATTGGTCTGGGGACCAGACCACCACTAAACAAGCCTTGCGCATCATCCAAGAGTTACGAAAAATTAATGTCTTGTCTTCTAGTGCTCAAGCAACATGTAACTGAAGTCAAAATTCCTGCCTCTCAAAGGATTAGGTGCTTTTTAATTACAATCGCTCGACATAGAACCTTAGCGGTTGAAAGAACGATGCTGCTTTTCGTTAAAGCATAAATTCAAATGCAGAAAACACTTCTTAAAGCATATTGGTCCTTTCATATAATAAGGGTTCACCTGACGCCAGTATCAAACGAAAAGACACATCCCATCGTATGACCCCTTGCGCATCAACCAAAGTTGATACCATTTTAAAGGCAGCTAGATTATGACCCTTCCTAAGTGGTGAAAACGTTTTTTTCCCTGCCTCTTAACATATGAAGAAAATGTTCAGTGTCTAAAAAGTACCTATTTTTCAACGTGCGTAGGTAACTAGACGAGGAAAATACGATCTGTTTCAACAGTATCAATTCACTTACTCAACTACCATAGGAACACAGCTGAGTTCAAAATTGCAGATAAACAAACACAAACAAGCTTTTTTTCCCGCACGGTGCACACCTTCAATAGACAATTCTAGTCACAATTTTCATCGCGTTATTAGATCATCATTTTTTGGTACGCGTACGTTAAATGTTCAAGTACCTATATCAGTTATGGGAAGTGATTTATTAATATAATGCAATCGTAGTTCCATCTGTCTAGGGTTTGTTTCATGTTTAACGAGTTTAAATCTTAATGTTCATCGCACTGCGTGCATGCGTAATATAATATATACAGTGATGCCGCGGCCAGCACGACCGTCCGTGACCGTATTCATTTGACGGTTTTTGACGGCCGACCGCGACCGTGACCGGGAAGCTTACCGATCACGTGATTAAACCGTGAAAAATAATTGGCCGTCTAATTTATTTGCTGGCCGTCCGTGGCCGTCAGAACTTTTGACGGTCCATTAAGCCTATCACATCACTAGCGTCACGTGCAGTGGATTTTTTCCCTGCGTGGCAAATGTCGTCTGTCCAAGAACCTTTGAGGATAAGCCACCTGATAGCGCGGTGAAGTCTGCAGCAAACCCACCCGACTGTCACCAACACGTGGCTATGGAACAATTTAAATTTTACTTTGTCCCCCTCGCCATGACATAGTCTCGTCCCCAGCCTGATATGTATTCGTAATATGCAATTAATCCATCCGCTGCTGCCGAATGTGGGTCTGGGGACGCGACTTGCCATGATTATGAAGATGGAGGATGGATCCAGCCAGGATTGAATCTGTTCTCTTTCTCAGCTGCAATAAAGCCTTTAGTTAATTGAATCTGTTCTTTCACACTTGTTTTGCCATGCCCATGCATACCGTTCATGAACCATTTCTATTGATACGTGCATGCCAAACTTCAATAGCATAAATAATGACCGTCCGTGACCGTATTAAAATTTTGACGGTTGACGGCCAGCCGTGTACGTGACCGTATTGAAATCATACGGTCCATCTTTGACCGTGAACGTGACCGTCTATATCCAAACGGCCAGCCGTGAACGTGGCCGGATTGTCAAAAGCTGGCCGCGGCATCACTGGATATATACTGTAACGGGTATTGGAAACTGTATAATTGCTATGTGCGCATGCGTATGATTACATATATAGGTGTCTGTAGTGAGTATTCGTGTCAGTCTTTGTAACCTTGCTGCTATATAGATGGAATGGATGAGGCCGCTACAAATGGTGTCAGAAGTGGGATCACGTCCCTGGGTAGTGAGGACGTGCAAAGTCATCCCACAGGGGGCGAGGTCATGCACTCCTCGCGCGGTCCGAATGAGTCTGCGGCCACCGGCACGGTTCACGGAGAAAGCTGACTTCGCGCTGTGGATAAGAAGGTTCGAAAGGTACGTGCTCGAGGCAAAAATACCAGATGAGAAGAGGACTAGCGAGCTGTTTCCATTGTTGGAGGACGAGCCTTTTCGGGTATAGTGGTGCAGCAGGGACTCGTTGACTCTACCGACTACGACGAAGTCGTACAGTGCCTGCGCCGGCAGTATGACCCAGAAGGTAATGAATTGGAGTTTCACTGCAGGTTTCAACAGCGGGTGCAGTCGTCTGGTGAGAAACTGACGGAGTTTGTAGGCGCCCTGCGGTTTCTCGCGGACAAAGCCTACCCTCAGTGGTCCGGGGGACAGCGACTAGAAGTGGTGAGACGTCAATTTATTCAGGGTTTACGTTCCTCGTCCATGCAGATGAAGCTCATGCGGGGGAACCCTGAGTCCTTGGACGAAGCCGTGCGGTTGGCTTGTCAGTGGGAGACGATTGAAGCTGCTCAAAGGACATTTCAGAAGGAACGGGCAACGGTCGCCGAGGCGTTGGAACCTAACCATTCCGGGGACAGGAAAGGAGGAGAATTGTGTGCTGGGCATGTGGGCAGGCGGGACATACGAAACGATTCTGTCCACGGCGAAAGAAACAGTCTAGTCCCGCGGGAACGGCAGCTGTAAGTTCTTCTTTAATAGTTAACGGGTGTATATATTTCCGGTCGCAAGACCCGAATGTTGGTGGATACGGGTTCTGCAGAGTATCAGTCAGTGGATGAGTACAGTACTGCATTAATAGAACGGCTGCAACAGAGCTATCAGTGGGTTCAGAAATATGCAAGTAGAAAACAGCAGCGCCAAAAGGTTGTTTATGATTTAAAGTGCCGTGGAACATCATACAAGGTAAATGACTTGGTATTTCTTCACAGTCCAGCCGTGCCGAGGAACAAATGCAAGAAGTTCCACAGGCCATGGCGAGGGCCATTTAAGGTAACAAAAGTGGTAAGCCCGTGCGTCTATCGTATCGTTGACTGCTCTAACTCGAGGAAAAAGTATGTTGTTCATTTCAACAGATTAAAGCCTGCTCCTTCTAAGTTAGTCTCGGAACGAAGGCAACTCCCTGAGCCGTTCGAAGAAGACAGTAGGGATAACACCGCTGAAAATCATGAAGGCGACGAAGAAGAGGATTATACTGTGGATGAATCCACGGAGAGGGGAGAGAGAGTAAGACAAGGGCCGGTGGCCGAACCCGAGAGGAACGTAGAACAAATAAGAGATGGGGATCATTTGTCCGTATTGGGTGACTCAGACGGGGAAGAGAGACAAGCAGATGGGGCAGAATCAAATGAGGAGGCGCAACCGGTATTGAGGAGATCTACGAGAAACAGAAGACCGCCGGACAGATACGGAAACCCATGGAGTCTACCGGACGATATTTGAGTGTGTGGACCCACTCCCTGAAAAGGGGGAGCTGTGTAACGGGTATTGGAAACTGTATAATTGCTATGTGCGCATGCGTATGATTACATATATAGGTGTCTGTAGTGAGTATTCGTGTCAGTCTTTGTAACCTTGCTGCTATATAGATGGAATGGATGAGGCCGCTACAATACCATTTGACGCACCTCTATGCAGTCAGACTACAGTGCCAAGCAGTGTTGCCGCGGCCAGCCGTGACCGTCCGGTAACCGTCAAAAATTGCCGATTTTTGTGCTGACCGTCAGTGATCGTGAACCGCCAACATGCCTGGCCGTCTGAGCCGGGAAGTACGGTGGCCGTCTGAGCCGGGAAGTACGGTGGCCGTCATATATTTGGCGGCTGACCGTCAAAAATATGAGCCGGTCTTTGACAGTTATGATTAATTAATTCTTAATAAAACTGCAATTATAGCAGACATAATTATTAAGATTATACTTTGCCGGTTACATAAAGCCATGTGTAACACACTGCTACATCCCATAAAGTGTTTTGAATACACCCCTAAGGCCTTGTGTGTAGTTTTGAAATACAGAGATTTGACCGTCGCGTATAGTATAGCGCGCTGTATTATGGCCGACACGACGATCGTAAAGAACCCGATTCTAAGAAAACTGATCCATCTGCCAACTCCCCTAGTTTTCACAGATTTCCCACATTCCCACAATATCCCAAACAGTCTCTAAAATGACACTGAAGTATCTGGCTATTCCAGCATCAGGTACATCATCAGAGCGAACTAAACTAACGCAAAAGATGGAGAATGGACTCTGCCCGGCTAGAAAGAGTTTTGCTGGTTTAAACTTTAAACCTATACCCTTCCTATACCTATAATGCCAGCTATTCAGCATACCTTTTCTGATTACGCGTACATGTAAGCTTGTACAGGTAATCAATTCCCAGCCCGGCTTGACGGTTGACCGCCGACCGTGACCGTCAAACTCGAAATTTGACGGTTTTGGCGGTCAGAAATGGCCGTGACCGTGTCGGATAGGCTGCTAACGGTTGGCCGTGGCCGTGATGCTGGCCGTGACCGTGACCGTCAGGAGTCTAATCCGGTCAGCCGTCAGTCCGGGACTTGTTCCAATTAGTCAGCCGCGGCAATACTGGTGCCAAGGTTTTGGTTAAAGTTGCGTATACTTCAGATATCTCTGTATTTAATAGAAATTAACTCAACCTTGACAGTTTTTGTTTAGCGCATCCCATTCATTCGCGTACATTACCGATCGATTTTATTTTGATCTTTAAAATTACGTGGTACCTCGCAGGGAGATACATCATCGAGCAAGTAAGGTATCACGTGAATGCTTTTGCTCTTTCCAGTGGTATACAATTTATGGCTGAAAAAGTGATTTGAAAAACATTGTCAATTACCTGATTTACACCAATAATTGAAGTGGGGAGTGGAAACTGCTCAAGTGCCGATGGAAAATATTCAGTAAGAATGCGTTGAATCATTTATTGATTTGACGAAAGATAGATAATCCACCTTCACTGATTTGCATGTGTGACATTAAAATAAAACTTAACTTTCGTCTCGTGGGACAACCGAGAACGGATCGCTTATCTGTACGTAGCATTCGATAGACAACACTAAAATCTACAGCATGTCATTGATTTCGGGGCAGGAGGCGGAGGGGAGGGTCGTCCCCTTGCTCTAAGCCAAATACGAGTGGAGGGGGGGTCCCCCTTCGATGGGCCAAATACGAGCCTGGAGGGAAAAGAGGGCGGTCCCCCTTGCCGGTGTCACAGGATAATTGGCACCCCCATTCCATTTTTCCTAGGAATTTTGGTACCCCCACTCCAATTTTCCTAGGAAATTCGGCATCCCTTCAGGAAAACAGGCATCCCATAACATAGCCTTTTCTCCTAGGAATTTTGGAACCCCCACTCCGCATCCCTACGCAAAATAATGGAATAAATTTTAAAAAGCTATATTCACTGGCACATAAGAAAGTCAGGAACCATTTGAAGGGTTTTTAAAATGTACTGTTACGTAATTATAATAATAGTAAATGTATGCACCTAATATTAGTAAATGTTTTAATTCATGATCTGATGCAATAAGAATGAGCAGCTCACAAACACAACACACACACATTGATGTTACATCTTTTTAACTGTTATAAAATGTTTGGAAGTTAGTTATATACATGTATAGGCCTTCATCTTGATGCAAGCCAGATTTAGCTTCCTGCGGTCAATGCTTGAGCCATTTGAATGCTTCTCCGCATTTGGCATATATACCGGTACTTGTATTAAGCAACAATGCTGTTAAAATGACCTCCTATTCTATAGCTGAAGGGCCCAGAGTAGTCTGCATCCTTATATAACTTTCCATACAGTCATATGGGGGATCAAAGGGAGAATAACATTGGATTTGTCGATTTGTGTATCATGTTACATGATACACAAATCAACAAATGAATGTATACGCTGTGATTAGCAGACGCAGTTCTTCATGAAACTCCTGTGACCCTGTTACAGCAAGAGAAACTGACTGAAAGAAACAATTTCCATCTGCTGCAATCCTAGCTGTTGCTAATGGACGGTGTGACACAGCAATGATTGATGGCTGTGTCCAGTGAGAGTGATTCCCACGGACTAATGCCAACAGTGGTGTATCGAGGGTGTTGGGCGCCTGGGGGCAAAATGCACTAATGGCGCCCCCCCCCCCCCCCCCCCCAGGCCCAAGAATACTGGGGGGGGGGGGGGGGCAGTGATACCGCTGTTCGCCCGTCAACCGTCAAGACCGTCAAACTAGGCGATACGGTTGGCTTGACCGCATTTATTTCTTGCTTGGATCGTTGCTTGGATTGTAGTTCTGTGAGTCACGCTGTATCATATAATTCTCATTGCAATCAGTTGCCTTTGGTTTTCAAGTGCAGGCCTATACTAGTACCCGCGCGCGCGATTTCTGACTTCCGGCTGAATTTAATAGTATGTCTGCTGGGTTTAGCCTGAGTCCTGATCGACCGGTTCATAATTCTGAAGCAGAAAAACTTGCTATCGATCGATTGCACGAGTCAAAGAACCACCTGCATCGAAGAAAAGTAAGCTGCGAAAGTGCGGCCAAGGGTGCAGTTCATCCCAGCGGTCCCAAATTTACCAACGCCTGGCTGTGGAAGCACTACAAGCTCTCGCCTCGTTCTGATCATGGGGTCTGTGCTTAGTGTGCCAAAAGGCTGGAAAAATAACGCGGGTTCCTCGTGTTGATGGGTCGACAACTCGAATGAAAAAGCATCTACTTGAAGCCCACAAAATGTATGCGCCTCAGTGCGGCATGCATGATACATACATGCCATGCTGTCATATTATCGTTTTGTAACATTATGATTATATGCATGAAATCTCTTTGTAGTGAGGAGCCGGCAATGAAATCTACTTCTTCTGGTACCTAGCTCCCTTCAAAAGTATATGAGTGTTTTCTGAGTCTTAAAACTGGGTTCAAAACCAGATTTAATCCATGCATCATCCTTGTTACTCAACTTTGCTGCACTAGTCCACTCTGGCCACAAAAGCTTGAGTTGGTTGGAACCAACTATAAATACAGCAGTTTAAGGACGAGCTGCTTATTGTTGCTGGGATTTAAAATGATCACTGTCCTCATTAGACACTCAGGAAGATGCTGTGCCCAATGACAAAATATCAGCTCTGGATGCATTTTTTGACTTTGACATAAGTCAGACTATATTTTGGTAACTTTTTAAAAACAAGTGCGAATTTCAACCGACTCTGTGCACTTTATGCATTCTATTGCAGTCATGTACTGCTACCAAAAAGATCCTTGGGGTGGCAAACAGGAGAGTGAGGGACAGCGTTGAAGCGCTATATGCTGGAACCACAAACCAACTGGCGTGTTAATAACGTCATGCAATGGTGCATGGAGCGACCACGAAGCTAACTTCCCTCACATCGCTCTGCTAACCCTAAATTAAGTATTTAGCTGTATGATTTATAATTGCTGTGGTTATTACTTTGTGCCGTTAATTGCAATCGGGTATCGACCGGGACCGTCTTGAATCCAGACGACCTCCGTCAAACCGCCAACGTGACCATATTGCTAAGATACGGTCAGTGTTCGTCCGTGAACGTGACCGGGACGATAATAGCCGACCGCGGCCCCCCTCGAGTTTGGCCAAATCCGACTACTTCCCCTTGCGTTTGGCAACGGATACATGATATGGATACGAGGGGGATCCCCTTGCGTTTGGCCAAGTCAGGGGCGGATTCAGGATTTAGGTGCGGGGAGAAAATGATGCTGTGGCGGGACATGCCTACCCCAGCAAGCGGGGTCTGGGGCACAGCCCCAGCCGCTTTGCAACTTTTGCACTTTTAAAGTCACAAAACATAGCATAATTGCGTAGAACATGCTAAAACCAGTTAGAATAGTAAATAACTTGCTTCCAGACTTTCCTGTAGTCTTGCACGCCACGTTATTGAACCGATATTAGGCACTGCGGAATCCTTGATTCTAGACCGTAAAATCCTAGACGTCAGAAGAAAAATTTTCTGTTTGCTATTTAATTATTGACACCATTTGGTAAAAACGATCTGGTAGCTTCATTGTGCTTCATTGTGGCTTACTATGCATTCAGAACGACTGCCGAATGAGTGAGCAATAGACCAGACTAGTTTTTAAGTTTTAAAACACGCACCGTATTTATTAAGTGTTGTTCAAATCGAATATAGTTTTCTGGCCACGATTTTCGACTCCAAAACGCTGCGTCCCCTCCACGGTAAGTACTCTCCCCTCTAGATAATTCATCCTTCTATCTTTTTACGAAGTTTCATAAAGATTTGACGAAGCGCAGGGTACCTTCTACGATGCGCCAGTTACTGAACATCTTTGGACCGATACATCAAATGGTACTATACACCAGGATCTACAGAAACAGCATTTTTTATAACTTAGATCATAACTTTTGGGTTTGTATCATTAAAAATGTCGGAATTCCTATCTGACACTGAATTTTCAGTGTCAAAACATTAAGGTATCTTCAGGTTAAGGTTTTTGGCTTACAACTCAACAAATAGTTCGACTTAAGAGCTCCTTTTCGTTGCACAGATAGCTCATTATAGTAGCTTTATATGTGGAATGTTTGAACACTTAACTCCAATTCGTTGTGAAGTTAGGATTGTTTTTATAAGGTTTTTGATATGAGTGCTGATTAACATCATTACGGCCGAATTAATTCGACTTAAGAGATGAAAATCATGTCATGCTATTCAGAGGTCCCTAAAGTAACCATATAATTTTTAATAATTTATTGGACATTTGCTAACCATACTAAACATTGCTATAAAGGCAGAAAAGCTTAAAATTTTAAGAAATTGTATTAAATGTTAGGATTCTTCAGTAAATGTATTTGATTACGTGACGTCACTGAGGGTGTGTGTACTACAGATAGCCAGTTATCCGCGTCAAACGCCACGGGTTCTTTTCAGAAATCAGAACCAGTGCAGCTTGGCATCCCAGAGGGACCACTCTGGAACAAGAACCACGAGCCTAATCCGAAAGATCGTGATATGACGAGTCTATTAGCGGAAGATCTCAGAGAGGAGACAAAAGCATGGTGCTCGTTAAACGAATCAGAATTTCAGCTGACGCTTATGACATAGATTGCAGCAATATAATAATATACATACATGCATATATAATCAACAATGTTGATGTCAACCGAACAGCCATAGCTGCATGCACTGGTACTGCAACGAGTATACAATAGTCAGCCAGGTGAGGGCCTTTATACACAAGATATAAAAAACATTCTCTCTGAGAAAGTTAGTGGTATATAGGATTTGAAGGCAATGGTGGTGTAAAAAGAAAGGGAACAAGGGATTCAGTGGAGATACAATGATTATTCCTATATTTAGCAACATCATTGTAATGACGTTCTATACAGTGCTAAATATAGGAATAATCATTGTATCTCCACTGAATCCCTTGTTCCCTTTCTTTTTACACCACCATTGCCTTCAAATCCTATATACCACTAACTTTCTCAGAGAGAATGTTTTTTATATCTTGTTTCATTCATTTTTTTTAAATAAGTGCATGACTACTAGTATATCGGTATACATACATGTAGTACAATGTAGAAGTAACTGAATACGATTGTACGATAAAAATCCAGCCCACGTTTATTGCCTAGCAACACAAAGTTTACAGTTATGTTACATTTGCAGCTGTTCCATTAGTTTGAAACTCGCGCGCAAAGCTTTCCCTCTTAGAAGTTCGTTTCTCGTCTGAGTTCAGTTCATAACGTCGCTTCTTAGAAGCTCGCACGGTCGCACCGCAACAGAATTCTTTTCCTGTTGCCACCTCTTAGAAGCTCGGTTCGACTCCAGATTTGCTCTGTACATATCACGAGCAGACGCCCGCCTTTGTTCAGCATCAGCATCGTACCGAACTCGGGAGGACTCTAACTCATAGTCTCGATTTAGGAGGTATTCCCCTCGTCGCTTACCTTTCCTCTTTCGTAGCCGTAAAGGCATTTTGACAAAAACAACTTCGCTAGCTAAAAGTAGTGAGCAAAACTAAAAATACAAACGAAACTCACACCTGTTCCATGCCAATCATACACAATCCACAATTCTGAAGTATTGTCATGGAAACGGTTTTAATATAGCTAACTCTCTATATATTACGTGAGATTACGTACTGATATCTTGGCGCGAGAGAACAGCTGCAAATTACGTATATTGGTTACATGCTTTATTTATATATCTGATACGTGAAGATGTATTGTCAGAATTTTCTACGATTTTTGGTGTAACTGGCGCTTTTTTAAACCTTTCCTATCTCGAGTTATACTCACCCATAAAGACGACGACGACGACGACGACGACTATGGACAAATTACGGTCTGGGAACGAGAACTACGAGCTTTTTTGTTCTCTTAAAGTACACGGTCTAGTGACTTGAACAAAACATGAAAATGATCGTCTTTCCATTGTGGATCGATAGCAATAAAGAGCTGCACTATCCGTTTCTCGGTTCGTGAGTTATACGCGGGACGCGTTTTTATAATGATATTCATGATACGGCACAAATCCTATATGAGAGTTACTGCCGTAACTCTCGATAGTATACCACCACGTTCTACTATGGTTTTCAAGTGTAGCTGTGAATGATTATGGTTACATGCTTATAGCCTCATAAGATGACGACTATACATCTTGCAAAATATATATACTATGACAATTCCACAGGAGCAGCAAACCTTCATTTCCAGAGTATGTGCTAATTTAATTGTCTCTGCAAGGTGCATGTAAATTTCACCTACGTACTATACGATGGGCAGATAACTCATAAAGCAAGTTACCAAAACAAAAAGTAAAAAAATGAATGATGGATGAATCTGAAGAATAAGGAACTGATGGTCATTGACATGCTCGTGGACTATTTAATTGGTGATTTAGTGTTTGTGGCCAATGAAAATAATATTCTTCAATGCTAAATGATATTGTACTCAAGTGTATGCATGCTAGTCAGTTTTGTGTTCACAATTTAAAAATATACATGTGATGAATTTTAGTAAAAACCTTCTAAAAGTCTCAACAAAGTCAGAACCACTTATATGCAATGTTTGGAATTAATATCTTACGAAATGGCAAGGTTATGCTTTATTGTTCCTCAACCGTCACAGTTTTTATTGCGATTACGCATTGACCGCTGTACTAAAAAAGTTGTCACTTTGGTGCTACATATCTCCGGCGCTAAATACGCTACGGTGACGCATAAAGTACTTTAAACGCAGCTTTTTTTGCTCTTTCTAACGATAATAATATTATAATCTTTTGAGCATTTTTTTTTTTAATTCCACAGTGCCTACCGATATATGGTATATCCGCTCGACGATCCCAATATTCCCGATCGCGGAATATTTAACTACATCAATTCATGTGAGTTGGGACATTTATAACAACCACTACATGTATTGGAGGATCGTTGCACCGTTAAAGCGATGAGTATCGATAGGTTTTGCCGGGCCAGGGGGGGGCGCCCTCTGCTTAATTTCTTGTTCCAAAATTCAGCTCCAATTATACGAAAACAATTTCATCAACAGTATGCGCGGACTTGCTGTTTCTAATCAATAAACATAAGTGCATTAACATAAGCCTTTCCTCGGCTTATTATCCGGTACGCATTGCAATGATATTTATAGTAAACATCTAGGCATTTTGGCGCCCCCCTTAGGTCAGTGCCCAGGGGCAATTGCCCCCCCCCCCCCCCCCCCCTGCCCCCCCCCTCGCTACGCCACTGAATGCCAACCCTAGAAACAGCATGAAGTAACAATATACAAATATAACTTGCAAACACAATGAATTAATTATGTTACACAAATATAAAATTCAAGGACCTAACATTGTTTTAATATTACAAATTTTATGTAAGTGCCATTTTCACAGTAATTTTTACGCACATTTTCACAGTACTTACACGTGGATGGACATAACTGATTACAAGATTCTGTCCCTTGATCGGAAAATGCTATATCAGGGCACCCATGACGACGAATAAAGTCATTTGGGAACTCTGCAACATTAATGGCTACTTTCGTTGGAGATGCCCGTGCTTCTGCATGGTCACTTAGTAAAGCTATCTGTCACAACTATTAGCATTTGTAGTTTTTGCAGGGCAGAGGCCGAATGAGGTCTATTCCTATCTGCTTCCAGCTACTGTTGGGAACTGGTACTACAGGATCGATGCAGCCCTTCAGCTGGATGATCAAACCTTTTTTTCGTCTTCTGACATGGTAAAACAGAAATATATATATTTAAAACAGAAAATAGAGGAGATGCTGACAGTAAGTTTAAAGGGTAAGAAATATACTTAACCAACTTTTCATATCCTTTGATAACCATGGCCAGAAATAATCTTCCCTCGCGGCCTTCGTGTCTGGTCCGATATGGCAACCATTAAAAATCTGCTTCCTTGTCTTCGCATCTTTGATATAAAGAGAAAGCGCATCCCCTTTCTTAGAATTAGTATTAATGACTCGATAAAGCTGCCCATCTTGCAATTGGTACTGCTTTTGCGAATGGCACGCTTGTCTTTTTTGGTTGCATCCTGAGGGTAGCTTCCATGTGCGATGTATAGATTAGAGTTATATCGCATACATCCTTTTCGTCTTCGCGATCTGCCCTCTTTTCTATCGTAACTTCTCCCTACAACTACAAGTACACTATTCAACTTTTGTCGCCTCAAACACGAGGGGTACTGAAAATCCTAAAGGATGCCAAAAATCCCGTAGGAAATTTGGAATGGGCATACCAAGAATCCTAGGATATTTGGAATGGGGGTGCCAATTATTGGGGGTGCCAATTTTCCCATGACACCGGCGATGGGCTAAATACGATATTACCGGTGTTGGAGGCATGGCTGTCCCCCTGGAAAAAGTGTCACCCCGGACATTCATTCCTAGGCACGATTGTCCCCCCGACATTGGTGCCTAGGAACGAATGTCCCCCTCTAAGAAATACTGCCCCCCCCATGCCAGACAATTTTTCCTAACCCATAAACTGATGTGCGCACGCGTACGTGGAGGTTTCCTTTTAGAATAGCGAGTGTTGCTGGCCATGGACGACGAAAGCATTTAAAACTCAGTTCTTGTTAAAAGGAAGGTATCCATTTCCAGTTGGATTTTCAAAATATCAGAAACATTCTTTTAGCCGACAAAAGCGCGTGGAAATTGCAAGGTTGACAATGGCGCCGCTCTTTATTTAAAAATTGTTCCAAGATATGAGTGGCGTCCAACATTGTACGTCAATCGAATATGAGCAGGGGGGGGGGGGGGGGGAATCACCCTTGCAATAGAGCAGGGAGGGGAATTGTAGGCCAGATTAATACAAGTGGGGGAGGGGGGAAGGTTAGTAACAGTTAAGTTTAGTAAATATTATTCTATGGGGGGAGGGGGGTTCAGGTAACTCTATGGATACGCTCCTGATCGTTGTATAGACCCCTTGCCGTGTCATCCTGGGAAGGATCAAAACATTAGCGGCCATATTGTTTTGACCCAAAATGTGTGCGTTATTTAGAATTTGTGTTTTCATTACGTACGAATGATGTAATAATAACAGCTTAGACTGGTGGCCTAGTTAATTGTATTCATAAGTTTAAGCACGGATCATATACTTAGAACCGAATTAAATGATTATGGATTGTTGCGGGCGTACAATTATATTGTAGATTTATGTCATCGTCGTCGTAGATACACAAATTTCTAAGTAACGCACACGTTTTGGTCCAAAACAATATGGCCGCTAATGTTTTGATTCCTTCCCGGGATGACACGGCAAGGGGTCTATAGCATGGGATCGATCACCATGTATAGAAGCATGACTGTAACTTTGATATGACACATGCGTTTCAAGAGTCAGTTGGCAAAGGTGTTTACAAGCTACTGAATCCTTCAACTGGAAAAGCACTCAAGAAAGACTGAAGCCATGCAATGAACGATTTCACCAAATCTGCAAGAGCATCCCAGATGCATGAGTTTGGATGGATAGGGCTACATGCACTGCATGCAGCAAATACCTGTCTGACACATGAAGCATGTTTTTTGTGATATCATGGTACCAATCATTATTTTATGACCACATGCACGCCGACAAGCTAAATCATACTTGCATGCACATGAATTTTCATAGTCTTTACATTTGTGAACATTTACACAAGGATGCTTTTCATTGAAATGAGAGCCTTTAGTAATAACTACTCGTAACTACCCAAATAAGCAATTAGACTGAATTAGTCTTGTACACTCGTACCAATCTGATCAAATCTTTCACATGCATGCAAGGATGCAGACGCGCACATACACGCATGTAGTACAAAATCTCATGGCACGCATGACGTTTGTAAATACATGCATGTATAAAACTTATATGTATATCGATCCGATTTCATTGTATTATACTTGTGCTTGTACATTCCAGGCCTGTATTTAAAGTGTAGGACATTCTATCCTAGGCACCAGTGTCCCCCCATGGGAGGACACAGGTCCCTAGGGTAGGACAATTATGCCTAGGCACAAATGTCCCCTGTGGACAAATATGCCTAGGCATAATTGTCCGGGGGCAATGGTGCCTAGGAACTAGTGTCCGGGGGACAGCGGTGCCTAGGTATGAATGTCCGAGGGGCCATTTTGCAGGGGCGGGAACAACCATGCCTACGACACCGGAAGCTTTTGACTGCATGTATGCGCAGCGCATAAATGATGCAACGAAGCTATAGTAATAGTACTAATTATATGCTGCATAATTCATGAACCATACATAAAGTTTTTCTAAAATGTCTTCACGCAGTCACTGAAAGGAAGAGAGCGAAACAACAAGTGGAATATCTCCAAAAGCGAGACGAAATTTTAAGCAGAAGAGAACAAGGACAAACGTCGAGCGACCTAAAAGTGAATCCAGAAGAAAAGGCCACTGAACGCGAATGACATATTGAATCTAGGCGATCTGATAAGAGGAAGCTATATCAACAGGACCTTAATTGAGGAGAACTGTGCTGATGAGTACAATAACAAAACTGCTTCTATATTGTTTAGGAGTCGGCATTGGAAAGACACCGAACCTGTCCGATATACCAAATGAATGCATTACAAACAGGCGTAACCCTGGTCTTAGAACTACCAACAAAATTACCACCAAAAGGTAGGTAATCGGAGATAAAATATGATCAATTAGGTGGGTATGTAGCAGAGATGGAAGCTTTAGTTACAGTATAATATCGGGTGTGTAGATGAACTAATCATGCCACAAAAAAGTAATATTTATGGGGAAGAATAAAAAGTCTCAAGAATTGACCACATCCATTTTGCATGCCGAAATGAACCCCCTGATCCATCCTGTACAGATACTACCACTGGGGAAAATCAACTTATGAAACACATAATAAATAAATTCTCTAGGAGAAAGGTGGAGGCATATAGGATTAAACCAAATTGAGAGAGAATGCATGGTACGTGTAAACAGCACATTAAGAAAATTGGACTGACTAGAAAAATGAAATAGGTCTATATTTAACACCCCCCCCCCCATCTGATGTATTGGACATTATCCATGAATTGCATTTGCAGGAGCAAACATTATAAATATAGTAAAGGAATCGGATTTTTGTAAGGAGCTTGATGTTCAAGGCAAACTTAGGTACCATCAGAAGCTCCAAATCATTATGCAGCAATCCTTACACTACTACATATGAGAACTGGGAATCCTATACCATACTGGTGCAGCCACAGCAGCCAGCAGGCCTTCTCACTGACAACATTCAGAAGCTTGAATGATGGCGAAGCAGATCATACCCGTTATCCCCTGACCCACCCATCTGACACCAGAACTATGACCACACAGTCACGATCACCCAATTGAATGCTAAACAATGCTTTATACCCTATTCCTCATTGTCAAAACCTGAAACAATATCCAAATGGCCAACCATTTTTTGTGTTTTCACTCCAATATGCAAACTGTGGGTATTGTATTTGGCTGGATCGTGGACAGGTAAAGCTGCTGTGCTGGTGTGTGGCAGGAAGATGAAGGATGTGGTGGGTCCCTCCATCTTTGGTTCGTACAGGGTGAGTGTGCATGTGCATAGGAAGGGTTGTAACATGATCTAAGGAGAGAAAAAACCAGTGTAACCAAGGGATGGATACACCTTCATCGATGCCATCAAACAATCAGGTAACCCAGGCCTTGTCTGGGTACAGAAGATGTAGTTCGTGCCCACGTGCTGCCCCAGTGGCCGGTATTGGCCTGCACCACAGCCTGTGACCCAGCACTTGTAGGCACAGTAGCACTCTGCCCCCTTTGTTGCACCTGCCGATTGGTTAAAACGCCTGCAGAACTCCTGGCCTGCGTTGGGTGGCTCGTTCTGGATGGTGGAAACACACTGCAGTGGTAATGTCGGTAAGAGTGGTGATTGCTGGTGTGGTTGTGGGCATACTCAGAATTGACTGTTTATGTGAGGATGTCCTCCTTGAGCATGTCCCATCGGAGCATATACAGCTTGTCCCTAGCCAGGTGTCACACCGCTTTCGTTAAGTACGCTGAAAAGAACTGGCAGATAATGTCAGTTTGTGATGCAGTCTAGATGTGAGTGGCCACAAATATGTTCCAGGCCTCCATCCAGGAGTTAGTGTCTGAGAACTGTGCCCCTCTTGGCTTCTTACCCAAATTGCCCATGGTCTAATGGGAGGAGTTTGTAAAAAAGGATTGCCCGAGCCAAACCTTGAGGATAACTGTGGCAGTGTGTGGAGCTATGACAAGATTAAGGCGCCACTTAGGCCTCCGTCTTCGTCTGTGTCATCTGTCACTGTCCGACAAGGCATCTTCCAAATTGCTGGACTTTGAAGAGCTGTTGGTCGACATGAGCAATGATTGTGATGAATTGCTCAATGACTGCAGGGAGAGCGTTTATTCCCCAAAAGACCAATGCCAATGAAGGGCCACATAGCATCAAGCTGTGCAGCTTTGACCACTGCAGATGCAATGCCACTATGAGCTGAGCTCGCTGGGGCAGCTGGTAGTAAGTACACTGGTGCTACACCTCTGGTGAGGGTCTGGTTTCTGGTCGCAGGTGTGCTGCTTCACCCGATTTGTCGAGGATTTGCTGCCCACTTGCTCACATTCCTGCAAGTGCTGGAACAGACACTCTACCAGTACCCCTTACTTTCCGACCTGTGAAAGATGCTCCCGGGCGATTGCCAAGCATACAGTGTCTACAAACTACAGCTATGAGGGCCAGAATGCTATCCAACCAGTGTCACTATTGATCTGTTTAAAGATACACATTATCAGTTGTTTTGCCCAGTATTTTTGCTTTGTCCTTCCTCTATACTGACCACAGTGCATGGGTCTCATGCAGGGATAGGATTTACAACAAATCATTGTATCAAAACATTTAACTACATTCTCACTTTAATGATTCCACTTGTGGGTGTTTACATATTAATCTCTTCAACGCCACTAACTTGTCCTTGTCATGAAGATCATCAGAAATCCTGAAATTGAAATGATTTAATATTGCACGAACCTCTCAACTAACACTTACTTAATGCTTCTAACACTGTCCGTCGTATGGGTAAGCTTCTCGGTAATAATGTCCAGTCCTTCAGCAGTTAGTTGACATCTCAATTCAATCTCCTTCACAAGATTATTTGCTGCTTCTATACAATATCCTACAGCACAGTAATCGAGCAACGTTAGGGTTTCATTATTAATTACTAACTTTCCACCAGCTTTGGTAAACAGTTCTCTACATCTCTGATCATTTTGTGACTCAAATATGCAATGCAGTGCTCTAAGGTTCACCTTCTTGTCACCTCGATCCTCTATCAGTGCACTGTTCATTATCACAGACCAGTGATCATCATTCTGTAGTTTTGTTAGACCGCAGAAGAACTTCAAGACCACAGCCATATGAGGTTGGACAACATGTTCCCTGATGGCTTTAAGCTGCTCATCAGGAGGCAGTCTGCTGACATGGTAGGCAGCTAGGAACTCCTGGTTGGTTAGGTGGACAAAGGAGAAGATGGATTCTGCGCCTGACTCATTCTCCTTTTTATCCATCACAAGGATACCTAGATTGGCTATGTCATCGGCTGACCATCCTCCTCCCAATGACATCACATCTTCTGATAAAATGGATGTCTTTGAAGCAGAAGTGGCGATGTATGCAAGCTTGAATATTCCTCTAGCCAACACTAACTCTGGTGACGGTAGTAACTCGAGGTCTTTGATTTGAATTTCTCTGCCCTTTTTTCTGAAGTACCTAACCAGGGACATTCTGGTAAAGATATGATACACATCTGCTTCTGTCTTAGGAAGAGCCATTGCATTCTCCTGACGGTTGTTATAAATGAAGATGATCATGACAAGATGTAACGGTATATAGCACATATGTCTTATGTTTTGGTGATCATGGAGGTATGCTTTCACCTCAGCAGCCTTTGGGGGATTGGTTGGATAGCTCCTGTTAATGTACTGATCAATTTGCTCCTTCAGGAACCCAAGAACTTCACCTCGTGAGTGGACACTTTCCCTCAACTCAAGAGAAGCATTTGGTCTGGAAGTTATGATGACTATTGAAGAGGAAAGAACTTCTCCTCGCAAAAGCTGTTGAAACCATGAGTGGCCATCTTTCGTATACTTTTGAGAGTACTCATCTAGACCATCAAACACAAAGCAAACACCATGGCCAACATTTTCCTCTATTTCTGTTTCTAGCTCTTGCTTCTTCACACCAAAGTACTCCAGAATGGTATGTATTGAAGTAATTGGTTTTGTATAAAATTGCCGAAGAGGGATAAGGAACAGATATTTTACAAATGTCAACACCGATCCTTCCCCCCAATCCTTGCTCAGTTTTCTCATTAATGTAGTCTTGCCACAGCCTGGCCTTCCTTCTAGCAGAATTATTCTATTCTCAGAATTCACACTTTCCAATAGGCCATCATAGGTAATTGTGACCTTAGTTTCAACGACATCATCCAGTGATCCTTGAATGGTATTGAAGTAAAAGTCACTCTTGCCTACTTCTGTTGTGTCTTTGACCAGTGCAAGATTGATGAAGGAGAATGTTTGAATAGGAGGAAAGTCTACTTGGGCAGGTTTATAGCTGCGATATCTACCCTTCAGGGTTCTAGTAGGTGCATTTTCACCTGAAATATACCAAGTAAATGAATGACATCAATGTAACTTATAGTCATGCAATATAAATTTACAATAACAATCATATCTGTGAAGTAATGTGTACATCATCACATGATTTTGTATACTGATGTTCCATTATGTATGTGGTACTCTACAGTACTCTGGTCAAACACTGTATAAATTGAGTTATATATAGAATGAGAATCCAAGTTAATATCTAATGATGCATTTATTACATACATGTAATCTCATTTAGTAAGACCTGTGGGGGTGGGTACGGTAGGGGGCATGCGCACTGTTAGCTCACCCAGTGAGGCCTGGGGAAAAGCCACAACCACTTTTCTGACTTTAGCATGAAAATGCACATACATGTACTTTTGACAGTGATATCAACTTAATATTTATAACTACTACCAATGATTAAAAGAAGCCTGCATGGATAGCGACGAGAAAACTCTTCATTCACACTGCTCAGCAATTAAGATCGATGCAAAGCCATTGTGACCGCATGGCGATGCTGGTCTAAACAAGTTACAACACACACGTTTTATATACATATACTTAACATATATAAGTATGTTAACGCGTATAGAGAATGCCTCACTGCATTGCCAAAGGGTGTATGAATCGTGATAATAAGTGCCCAAAGGGTGTTAGTTTTCATCGTTTGCCCCCAAAAAACCCATCTCTGCTTCATCACGTAAGTTTTGTCATGCTTTTCAACTAGCATTCGTAAATACGACATGTTGTGATAATATCGATCGCTCGTTTCAGTGGTTACTTGTACTCCATTTGACGGATATCTCCATAAATGACGCAAACGCTCGTGTATGTAGCGAGCATTTCACCCCAGAGGACTATACATCCAGCTTGTTATCATGTGTACATGGCATGCGCATGTGTAGGCCCATACCCCCGGTATGTACGTTGCATTAATAAGACAGTTACAAGTGCAGTTCGCGTAACACAATCTCCCGTTACCTACAGTGTATTGGGAATAGGATGATGTATAGGATCGATCCTATACATCTCTTCCTTTTCCCAATAGGTAACGGGCGATTGTGTTACGCGAACCCCTCTTGTCGCCATCACACCTACTAAGGCGATGCGTAAAGTCAGTGGATTGAGGCATGCTCCCAGGGCCCGTGAGAGCCGTAGTGAGGCCCGGGGTAACATATCATTTGAGGGCCCCATAGGCCCGAGTGGGTGGGGGGATGTCGTTGCATTATACTGTAAGCGATAATGCTTACGTACGTTTGGGTCTGGGTACGAGACTAGGTGGGGGGGGGGGGGGGGGGGGTCCCTTGAAATTGGCCAAATACGAGTTTTTATACATCCGTAGTACATGTACGTTTAAACTGCATACCACTTTTTAGTCATAATACAACACAATTTTGGACCGCCGGGCCCCCTATTTTACCCTGGGGCCCGGGGTACCCTAGTTGGGCGTGGCCCGCCCTTCGCGTATTGGCGGAATGGCCAATACGCGAAGGGCGGGCCACGCCCAACTAGGGTACCCCGCTTACCCCCCCCCCCCCCCCCCCCTTCACTGGCCCTGCATGCTCCAACAAACTCAGGAAGATCTGTGTTGCACTGGAGACCCTCCACATCACTAAAAATGTGCCTTGTGTGTGCCAGTTCCCTACAACAGCAACACACGCGTTCGGTTTGGAGAGCAGCGCACAAGCTGTGTTATCGACACGCGTACGTGCAGCAAGGTCGGCTGGTAATACACTGTCACTATCACTCTCGCTGGAGGTGTCGGACTCATGACTTTTTGGCTCAAAACGGTTTGGTAGCATGGGCGTCGGAACAGGTCCGGCAGGTCCGGCAGGTCCGGCGGCCACCGGACCAATATTTTCCAAAAAATAAAAAAATTAAAAAAATTCATTAGCAAATATGGGCATGATGACCCGCCCTTTCGTCTAACTTGCTACGATAATGTATAACAATAATATACATCGTCTAAAAGAGAAATGCCCTCGCTCGACATTATTGTCCGTTCCTTCTTTTTCTGTGACTGCCGTGGTGCCAGAGACATCTAAGTCGCCGGTTTCCCTTTCCAAAACGTTCGTTTGGATCGAAGGGTGAAGCAGAGTGGTGTGAAAAGCACGGCCGCGATGCCAGTACTGATGCATGCTGCTTTTTGTTACTTATGCATGATGACAGAAGTAGAGAAGAAATTCAAGGCAAGTACCAAACGTGAACTTACTTTCATTTTGAAAGTCTAATATAAGAACTGGAAAGATGCTTGTGAAGCATTTCAAAAACACTTTTAAAAGTGATTGTCATAAGCTTCTTGAAAGTATTGAATTTATTACCTTTGAATACCGGTGATATGAAGTGGGCGACGTAGATATTTGAGGAAACCTCTCACGTGATTGATTACGACTCGTACTGTATGCGTTTCGCTTTTTTTCGGTGCGTGGGCGTACGGTTATCGAATAGCATTTTCGTGCACTTAACGCGTGCGAGCTAGTGAGATTTCGTATGGTTTAGGGCATTCAACTTGCAAAGCTTCTGGGCCTCCGCCCCAGACCCCGATGGGGGAGCTTACAGCGCTCCCCCGTACCCCCTAGCTGGGCGGGAGGGGGTCTGACCCCCTCCCGCACCCACCCCCTCCGGGTCCGCCCACTCATTATTTATTCATTTGCCGCGGCCGGACCAATGCTTTTTACCTTCCGACGCCCATGGGTAGTAGACGCAAACATCTGAATCGCTCATCATATTGGAGACCAGTGACGTCACGCGGTCCTTAACTTTAATTTATCATGGCGCCCATTATTGTCAACTTTAAACCAATATATCTTAACATCAGAGCATAATGAGACGTTGAAATTTATAAATTACATACAACCTGATAGATACGTCATATTGACCAAATAAAATTAAAATGTATAAAAGTCGTGGCAGTATGTTTTTAGCTACATGTACATGTACCAGTTTCCTGAGGACATCCCATTCACGACCTTTGATTGCTTACATATACTTCCTGCTCACACCATTCCATCTCGTGGTAATACTAACAATAATACTAAATTAACCATGTATGCAAAAGTACTTGGAGGGTCTTGGCTTTAGACCCACCCCCAACCCCCTCCGAAAACTTTGAAGCATGGAATGCTAACTCGTGAATTTACTCACGTTCTACTTGTTGAAAACTTTGTTCTTGAACATGTCAATAATAAATTTAGGCCATAGGGGGCCACCACTGCCTCCCTAGACCTCCTACATGTAGACATGGCTAAATTGGTATAAAAATAACTACAGTATATGAGGCAAGTTTAGAGAAACTCTCCAATGAGGTTTCTTCGCCCCAAAGAATAAAAGTACATGTTTAAAGTTTAAAGTTCACACAAACACACTCATCTCAAAGATGAATGACTAAGTCATCCTCAAACTGGCTAGCATTTGATGTTGTCATAATAGTGCTAAATTAGGACATACCAGGTGCATGTAATCTACATGCTACCTTTACATCAGAGCATGAACCACAAACCTGGAACAGATATCCCAGCTGCTGCTGCTGAATTGCTGGGTGTAATTTGTGGTGAATCTACATGTAATGGAAATAGAAAACCAGCTGTCAATCATATTAGGTCAAATGAACAATAGACAATTGAACAAAGACTGGTGATGTATCGCAATGCCTTCCTTATGTGGAGTACTCATGCCCATGAAAAGTTGGGGCAAAAGTATACAGTTATTGATTATATGGTAGATCACCTTAAAACAAAAAAAAACAAAAAAAAAAAAAAGAAGAGGCGGGATAAAAGGGCGTAGACTGCTCAATTTTTGAACGGCCAGCCGGTTTTAAGCGGCCAAATATGGCGTTCTGTGAACCGTACTATAGTATCCGGGTCCTGCTACACAGTGACACGTCTACTAAAACACACAGTCCAGTAAAACTAATCGTTAAGCTCATAACTCGAACGCGTCCTTTGTACTATTAATGTAATTACCGGGCACGTGAAGATAACTGGTAAATATGGCGACAGCTGGATGTAGGTTCTCGCTTGGAATGACTTTCTCATCTGAGGCAGAGAAGGATGCCTTCAAACTCCGTGTAGACAGTGCCAGGCGTATCCTTTTTCCTGATGAAAGTACCTCCCAAAGGCCAGATAATGCCGCCCTGTTGAATGCGATGCTGGACATTGTGCTTTCGATCCCATCGACGCCCCCCTCCACCATCCAGTCCACTCCTTCCTTCTTGGACACAGCCGGTACGTGTACTATACTTTTATAAATGTGTCGAGGCCTAATAACTTCATAACGTACAGTAGGCATATCATACGCCGGTACGCGTATACATAGGTCCAATGGACACTCAAGCACGTGACCAAAATCAATGAATATTAAATTTGGTTGGCAAATTTATTGTCCGTGCCTAAGAAATGGTTGGTAGTTGCTGTGCGATTGGTTGTAGAAGTCGCCATGGTGAACGTTCTAGCCTTGGATTTTATCGTTTTACATCAAAGAATCATCCCTGACAACAGAAATGGATAAAAGGTAGAACTGGTTGGCTGTAGCAGACCGTGGCGTATGGTCGGGCTACGCCCAACTACTGGATGCCCAGCGGATCTGTGGTGACTATATATTGTATCTGATATGTATGTGTCATTCCCATGTGGGATCGAGCGCTTCAGTTTCACTGTGTCAGTTTACGCTCAGGAAAACCTACTAGTAAACATCCTTCGGGTCCCCAGACCCAGCAATGATGTAGACTTCGTCCTGACTGTGTTCTCGTTTAGGAAGCAACACTTACCCAGCCATGCATGTGCAGTGACCGAATAGAACCGTCAGGTCTGGCTTAGCTATCATCCAAGCTTCGCGTCATCGTGCAACATCAGCCAGGTGAGAGCTGGCTAGGGCTTAATTTGACCCCTATACCAGTGATACCACGCAGTACGAATGCCATTACGTAGACAGAAGACTCGAAGAAATTGTAGGCTTCGAGCTGCTGGCATGAAAGCAGCTGCTCCTGGGTATACGTGCCAGTTCTTTAATGAAAAATATGCCCATACTCTTTCCTAGTTCATTTGTTTGGGTACCAGGTTAACTCTTTCCGTGGCCACAACGACATATCGCGATGGCTGTTAGATTCCAAGTATGGGACACAACTTAACTGTAGACCAACAGGTTCCAATTTCTGCTTGTAACGACTTTGGCAGCCAGATTTTAGTACGCCGCCATTAGCATATGTACACACTTGCCAACCAAATTAATAAAACATGAGCATCACGTGATCCGCTGGACCTATGTATATGCACATACATGCATAGTTATAGAATAAAAGGCCTGCGTGCATTGGCTTTTATGCTGCCCTTTCTTATATAGGCATGTACACAGGAGATGAAGACAAAGACGACCAGAGGTTCTGTGTGGTTGAGCACAAGGCTATTAGGTGTCTCTGTCAGGGCTTGGTACAGCAACACTGCTGTAGACCACGTCCCACTTGGCAGCTGGAGTCCTTTGTAAAGGTACATAAATCCTCCTATGCTGGTTGCATTCTATTCGTTTTAATGTGTAGAAAGGAGGCATTGTGCGAATTCGCTTTGTCTGCCCACACTGCAAAGTGGCTCGCACTAGGGCTTCTTCAAGAGTTCTTGCGGGCCACTACTTGGCAAGCCAAAAGCAAGTAGCTATGCTCATGTACTGCACAACATGATGTCAACATCTAGTAATAATTTTGCTTGCACTCCATGCATGCAGGCTCATCCATGCCTTTACCTGTGCTGGCATGTTGCCATCTCAGTTCATGAACGTTTGCAAGTTTGCAGAGATAGGTGTAGTGTCATGTAAATACATCCATTCAGGTAGGTACAGATGACTAACCAGTAATACGTTGGTGATTGATGTAATGTTGTAATCTGGTTCTTAAGTATACATAGACAGACAGTACCAGCAAATTGTAGCAGATTCAGCAGAAGAATCTATGAATGCAGCAGTGCAACGTGTGAAGGCAAACCCTGAGTACGCCACAAGTGGAGAGGTATGATGTGTTTTCTCATGGTTTATACAATCGATTTAATTTATGTGTTTATAACAGTGGGTCATCACTGATGCACGGCATGATTCTAGTGCGAATGCATACCACTCAACAGTACCCTGTATGGTTGGCAGGTGTGTGTATGCATGTTTGTACTCTGTGTTCATATATTTTTGCAAAGCAGTACACGTAGGATTGTTGGGATCTCCACTCTCTCTAGACCAGAGCATAGAGTAGCACAGACTAGAGAGGTGGCATGTACGAAAGTTGTCTTACCCCAAGTTATAGCCAGAGGTTTGTGTTATTATTTTAAATATTTACACATACATATATGCATCCAATTTATAATGTAGGGTTGAACGTCACAGAGGTAGCCCATGACTACCAGTCCACCATAAAGACGTATGTTGAACAACTTGGATTGGTCAATTCTTATGACGCATGGTATGGTATCAAATTTTATTTGGTGTGTATTGATTGCAATCATTCAGGCACGAAGAATGTGGCTAAAGAGCTAAAAAAGATCTGTGCAGGGACTGTTAAAACTAGAGATAAGACGTGGTTTGCAGAACTTTCAGACAAGGGTATGAGCTGTGCTGTCCTTTTTTTTCCAGCAAGGAGTACCAACGTACACCTGTAATCATTTAATGTATTGATCCTTTTTTTTCTCAGCAAGGAGTACCAAAGTACACCTGTACTGGTGCATGAAGAACTGTGCTGGCAACCCTGACATTCTATGCAACATGATTATGAATATAAGCCAGCACTTTCAGGTACTAGGTGCATGTGCATGCATACATGTGGAGTGTGCATTTTATACATGCAACAATGATGGTCCGGTCGTTGTGTGTGTGTGAATGTTTTTTTTTTTTTTTTGTTGCTTCCACTAGGGTCACCACCTTAATTGCCACTCAGAAAGTCGTTGTCGCCAGCCAGGTTACCACCCAAAGAGGAAGATTCTGACTATGCCTGAAGCCATTCAAGCATATGAGGATGCACTGCAGAGAACCCTTATCTACCGCTTTGCTGAGTCATTCTGTCGTGTATGCAGCTTTATGAAGGCATTGCTAGTTATATCTAAATTAAGTCCTTTTTCCAGTGTCGAGACACCTTCTGGATGGAGTCATTTAACCACCAGCTACTAACCTACCTGCCCAAGAGGATACACTTCCATACTAACACCTTTAAAATGCGGATGAACCTGGCTGTGATGGATTGGGTGAGTTTTGTGCATGTGATGGTTGTGAACAATATGACCACTTCTTTTAGAATGAAAACACACAACGGGCATCAACAAGTCATGGTGAATAACTTGATGTTCGCCGACCGGACCATCATAGCACTTACAATGTATTAAAGAAGAAAACCTTTCAATTCGTACGTAACATCTGGAATGCGTACATCCTGAAGAATATCTCATCTTTACAGTAGGTTTACATGTAGCTAATGATGGCAACAAATCCTTATACAATTCACCCTTATACTAGGTCACTTGAGGAGGAGGATGATGCAAATGACGAGTTGGTGTCACCCGATGATGCATCTTTATTAGATGAAGAGTATGTGGACAGTGAAAGCGAAGAATACCAAGAGGATGATGATTATGATGCATGAAGTTGTAAGGTATGGATATGTATTGTGAAATTGTACATGCTATCCTATATCTGTAAGGTGATATATAATACACTTGTAGCTGTGCATGTACTGCTCCGAGAATATGTTCATATGTGTACCATACATTGGGATCACCCACATTCACACTTCCACCCACATTCACATTCACATCCTCTACCTCTCACACTGGGCTTCACCTCAACGATCTGCTGTCTGAAATACCTATATACATATCCTTACTTGTTTCATTTTGTGGAGCATCAGTTATCAATGTTTGTGCCGTTGCCAGCATACCAAACGGGGAAAACAACTGAAGCACGTGAAGATGTGGCTGGAGATAGCAAGCGAATCAGGGCCAGGGGTAGCAATACGTAACGCTGTTTGTTACAGCCTTCTTTTTGTGTTTCATTGTGATGTTTTGTTCGTTTATACCTGGCCTGGGTGATGGTAATATAAGCCGGGCGTAAGAGTAAGAGAGACGTATGCGGTTTACAGCGCACATCGTTACCGCTTCAAGTAACAGTTCTAGTACTCGGTGAACAGATTTGAAGATGAAAGTAAAAGTCTATATAGGATCAGTCGAGACTCAGTACAATGAACTAGGCCTATATAGAACTCGCACGTCCTGTTGTAGCGCACAACGTACGTGTGGCATGGATCGCAGAGAACTCGATCACGATCGGTCTATACTGGTGTATTTCTTTTGTGAAAAGCTACATAGATAACCAATTGCCTCTGTTTTTTGGTCCAAAAAGTAACAGGGTAACCGATTGAAAACGCAAGTACAAAACGACCAACCTTTCGCCATTTAGTCATGACGTATTTGAGGAAAGTCCCCGAGCAGTCTAGCGCCTTTTATAGCGGGTTTTGCGCATCGGTTCGCGCAGCGCAATCGTAACTATTTACGTGGCAACTTCTCCTCTATTAACCCTAACAAGACAACAAGAACAGAATGTGGGGGAGGTCATAGTAAGGACAGGGGTACCATGCATATCACATTCCCATACATGTACCAGCATACTATCAACATGTATGACATTCAAGCTGACCTTGGTACATTGGGCAATAGGTAGTTCTTATTTCTTCAGCCAATACTGATTTGCCAATTGACTTGAGGGCATCAATCAGCTGCTTCCAGGAGCACGATACATCTGACTCAAACCAGAACTTTACCAGAGCATATCTGCACTCTGCCACCTGTCCTCGGTTATTAACATCAATCTCATCTATCTTTGGAGCACTGATATCCAATTGGACTCCTAGTGACTTCCATTCCACCACATCTTTTAAAGCATTCAGCACATTTTTATGTGTTAACGTGGGATCTGAAGAGAAACACATCACCAATCCATGGTGAGAAGTCATACTGTAAAACTAACACTTGTCAACATGCACGTTGGTACGATAGTATTCTATACAAATTATACAGCAGTGACAAAGGTCACCTTACCTTCACCGTGCTGTCCCAAAGGTCCGGGGTTCAATTCTACATCTCCAGCTAATATTAGTAGCTGCCTTAGGGACATTAATGACGTCACCACCAACGCCAGTAGGATCTTTCCAGCCACTGTGCTCATGTGAGCATCACCCTGATGTGGTTCACAGGTTTGCTGTGTGGAAATAACATGCATCACCAGATATTCATAATTGAATAAAACCAAACCTTGTTTGACCTTGATCGCCATTTTCTAACAAATTCAACACTAAGTACGTCCAAAATAAGAGACCTCTTCTCAAACCATAAGGTGATCCTCGCTATCACGCATTTGAGGTTGTCAAGATTACAACCTCTATCGGATACTTTGCATATATCCTTTCCTCTCCACCTTCGCGTCACGTTGACTGGACTATGCTTCTCGTCCACACAGCAAACGTTTCTTCGGCTAATAAACGTCCCGATCCTCGCCCTGTATGTAGCAAGGTCGACTCCCATCTTGTCAACAGCCTCCCCCACAATATCCGGGTCCGCCTCCTGATTTACTAATATTTGTAGGATGTACAACAGTAGGCCTATATCTTTTGTTCATAATCACTATATCGCTAAAACTGTATTAATGAAATCAATTTACTTTACAACAGTATTATATACATGCAGCACAAAATGATAAATTAATCTCTGGTGACTTTGCGATCGCTGATTCCGTATGTTTTGTAGTACAAGTGGGTAATTATAATCGTTAATATGGCAAATCGGTCACAGAAAGGCGGTGCTTCGCAGCTTGATATTAAGCGCTCCCGATCGTCTTCTGCTACATTGGAACCACACCACAACACCCGGTCACTTCTACAACTGTGGAACATTCCAAGCTCCAGCGACCATTCCTCGGCAGCTGCTCACGTGTCTGCGCCCACTGGTCCCAGTTTTGAAAGTACTTCGTCTGTCGCTTCAGTTTCATCGTTTGCACAGACGCCCAAACCTAGAGTAGAAGAGACACTTGCAGTCGAGAACAGACACGAGTCGAAGCAGCGAACACTGTCACGTGATGGCCGCTCGGGTCAAGCTGGAGCGACCTTTAGTCTAATACCCAACGAGGTGCTGGAGATGGTTCTCTGCCAGGTGAACATACGAGACATTTACTTCAGTTGCAGGCTTGTCTGTAAGAGGTGGAATGACATTGTTACAAAGGTACATGTACTCATGCATAAGGATAGGCCTACTAGTACTTTACAATGCTGGGCGGGTACATGTACATCTTGATTCATGGATTGATAGTTTTCCCCTGCATAATTTAAACATACCCAAGGTAAGGTACATGTACATGTACATCCTGTTTTCTCCCCCTAGGTTGGTTGAACCTTCGAAGAGCCTGTGAATCGATTGATGTTACATATAAACGTTCCCTTTGTTGTGGGTTATATTATCATTTTGTCAGCACTCACCTCCCCCTTACCACTCCCTTCTGATGCACAGTTCATGAAGTGGAAGCGAACCTATTACCTTCAAAAGAGCGGCAGTGATTGTTTCCATGGCATTGGAGTAGGCTGGTGTGGCCACACCTGTGTCCTGGACATGGCAAAGTGAGTCCCTCCTCTTGCTACCAGGTAACTCTTAAACATACCATCCTTCTATATTGGCTCTATACTTCTATATGCACATGTGTTATAACACTCCATATTCGTTCCATAGGTTTGTATGTGATGCATTTGAACACTTCACCACTGATACTTGGGTTCATCAGCGACTCCAGAAGCACCCTAGATATAGCTGTGTGGTTAGGATCATTGACTGCCTCCCAATGTCAAAGCAGGTACAACCCTCCCCTTCTCTCCTCCCCACACCTGTCCCACTTCATACATGTGTACCTTCATACCCCACAGTGGTCTTCATACATGTGTACCTTCATACCCCACAGTGGTCTTCATACATGTGTACCTTCATACCCCACAGTGGTCTTCATACATGTGTACCTTCATACCCCACAGTGGTCTTCATACATGTGTACCTTCATACCTCACAGTGGTCTTCATACATGTGTACCTTCATACAGTGGTCTTCATACATGTGTACCTTCATGCCCCACAGTGGTCTTCATACATGTGTACCTTCATACCCCACAGTGGTCTTCATACATGTGTACCTTCATACCCCACAGTGGTCTTCATACATGTGTACCTTCATACCCCACAGTGGTCTTCATACATGTGTACCTTCATACCTCACAGTGGTCCTCATACATGTGTACCTTCATACCCCACAGTGGTCTTCATACATGTGTACCTTCATACCCCACAGTGGTCTTCATACATGTGTACCTTCATACCCCACAGTGGTCTTCATACATGTGTACCTTCATACCCCACAGTGGTCTTCATACATGTGTACCTTCATACCCCACAGTGGTCTTCATACATGTGTACCTTCATACCCCACAGTGGTCTTCATACATGTGTACCTTCATACCCCACAGTGGTCTTCATACATGTGTACCTTCATACCCCACAGTGGTCTTCATACATGTGTACCTTCATACCCCACAGTGGTCTTCATACATGTGTACCTTCATACCCCACAGTGGTCTTCATACATGTGTACCTTCATACAGTGGTCTTCATACATGTGTACCTTCATACCCCACAGTGGTCTTCATACATGTGTACCTTCATACAGTGGTCTTCATACATGTGTACCTTCATACCCCACAGTGGTCTTCATACATGTGTACCTTCATACCCCACAGTGGTCTTCATACATGTGTACCTTCATACCCCACAGTGGTCTTCATACATGTGTACCTTCATACCCCACAGTGGTCTTCATACATGTGTACCTTCATACCCCACAGTGGTCTTCATACATGTGTACCTTCATACCTCACAGTGGTCCTCATACATGTGTACCTTCATACCCCACAGTGGTCTTCATACATGTGTACCTTCATACCCCACAGTGGTCTTCATACATGTGTACCTTCATACCCCACAGTGGTCTTCATACATGTGTACCTTCATACCCCACAGTGGTCTTCATACATGTGTACCTTCATACAGTGGTCTTCATACATGTGTACCTTCATACCCCACAGTGGTCTTCATACATGTGTACCTTCATACATGTGTACCTTCATACCCCACAGTGGTCTTCATACATGTGTACCTTCATACCCCACAGTGGTCTTCATACATGAGTACCTTCATACCCCACAGTGGTCTTCATACATGTGTACCTTCATACCTCACAGTGGTCTTCATACATGTGTACCTTCATACCCCACAGTGGTCTTCATACATGTGTACCTTCATACAGTGGTCTTCATACATGTGTACCTTCATACCCCACAGTGGTCTTCATACATGTGTACCTTCATACCCCACAGTGGTCTTCATACATGTGTACCTTCATACCCCACAGTGGTCTTCATACATGTGTACCTTCATACCTCACAGTGGTCTTCATACATGTGTACCTTCATACCTCACAGTGGTCTTCATACATGTGTATCTTCATACCCCACAGTGGTCTTCATACATGTGTACCTTCATACCCCACAGTGGTCTTCATACATGTGTACCTTCATACAGTGGTCTTCATACATGTGTACCTTCATACCCCACAGTGGTCTTCATACATGTGTACCTTCATACAGTGGTCTTCATACATGTGTACCTTCATACCCCACAGTGGTCTTCATACATGTGTACCTTCATACCCCACAGTGGTCTTCATACATGTGTACCTTCATACCCCACAGTGGTCTTCATACATGTGTACCTTCATACCTCACAGTGGTCTTCATACATGTGTACCTTCATACTCCACAGTGGTCTTCATACATGTGTACCTTCATACAGTGGTCTTCATACATGTGTACCTTCATACCTCACAGTGGTCTTCATACATGTGTACCTTCATACCCCACAGTGGTCTTCATACATGTGTACCTTCATACTCCACAGTGGTCTTCATACATGTGTACCTTCATAGCCCACAGTGGTCTTCATACATGTGTACCTTCATACAGTGGTCTTCATACATGTGTACCTTCATACCCCACAGTGGTCTTCATACATGTGTACCTTCATAGCCCAGAGTGGTCTTCATACATGTGTACCTTCATACCTCACAGTGGTCTTCATACATGTGTACCTTCATACCTCACAGTGGTCTTCATACATGTGTACCTTCATACCCCACAGTGGTCTTCATACATGTGTACCTTCATACTCCACAGTGGTCTTCATACATGTGTACCTTCATACCTCACAGTGGTCTTCATACATGTGTACCTTCATACCCCACAGTGGTCTTCATACATGTGTACCTTCATACCCCACAGTGGTCTTCATACATGTGTACCTTCATACCCCACAGTGGTCTTCATACATGTGTACCTTCATACCCCACAGTGGTCTTCATACATGTGTACCTTCATACCCCACAGTGGTCTTCATACATGTGTACCTTCATACCTCACAGTGGTCTTCATACATGTGTACCTTCATACCCCACAGTAGTCTTCATACATGTGTACCTTCATACCCCACAGTGGTCTTCATACATGTGTACCTTCATACCCCACAGTGGTCTTCATACATGTGTACCTTCATACCCCACAGTGGTCTTCACACATGTGTACCTTCATACCCCACAGTGGTCTTCATACATGTGTACCTTCATACCCCACAGTGGTCTTCATACATGTGTACCTTCATACCTCACAGCGGTCTTCATACATGTGTACCTTCATACCCCACAGTGGTCTTCATACATGTGTACCTTCATACCCCACAGTGGTCTTCATACATGTGTACCTTCATACTCCACAGTGGTCTTCATACATGTGTACCTTCATACCCCACAGCGGTCTTCATACATGTGTACCTTCATACCCCACAGTGGTCTTCATACATGTGTACCTTCATACCCCACTGTGGTCTTCATACATGTGTACCTTCATACCTCACAGTGGTCTTCATACATGTGTACCTTCATACCCCACAGTGGTCTTCATACATGTGTACCTTCATATCCCACAGTGGTCTTCATACATGTGTACCTTCATACCCCACAGTGGTCTTCATACATGTGTACCTTCATACCTCACAGTGGTCTTCATACATGTGTACCTTCATACCCCACAGTGGTCTTCATACATGTGTACCTTCATACCCCACAGTGGTCTTCATACATGTGTACCTTCATACCCCACAGTGGTCTTCATACATGTGTACCTTCATACCTCACAGTGGTCTTCATACATGTGTACCTTCATACCCCACAGTAGTCTTCATACATGTGTACCTTCATACCCCACAGTGGTCTTCATACATGTGTACCTTCATACCCCACAGTGGTCTTCATACATGTGTACCTTCATACCCCACAGTGGTCTTCACACATGTGTACCTTCATACCCCACAGTGGTCTTCATACATGTGTACCTTCATACCCCACAGTGGTCTTCATACATGTGTACCTTCATACCTCACAGCGGTCTTCATACATGTGTACCTTCATACCCCACAGTGGTCTTCATACATGTGTACCTTCATACCCCACAGTGGTCTTCATACATGTGTACCTTCATACTCCACAGTGGTCTTCATACATGTGTACCTTCATACCCCACAGCGGTCTTCATACATGTGTACCTTCATACCCCACAGTGGTCTTCATACATGTGTACCTTCATACCCCACAGTGGTCTTCATACATGTGTACCTTCATACCTCACAGTGGTCTTCATACATGTGTACCTTCATACCCCACAGTGGTCTTCATACATGTGTACCTTCATATCCCACAGTGGTCTTCATACATGTGTACCTTCATACCCCACAGTGGTCTTCATACATGTGTACCTTCATACCTCACAGTGGTCTTCATACATGTGTACCTTCATACCCCACAGTGGTCTTCATACATGTGTACCTTCATACTCCACAGTGGTCTTCATACATGTGTACCTTCATGCCCCACAGTGCTGTGATCAGAGCATTCCTGCTGTGGTCACACTCTTGGTGCTGTGCTCGAGGAGCGTGATGGAGGTCCTCTGGATCGTCCGTGTGCTCCTTAGTGGCCCAGGGGGGCTCCTCCCACCCAGCTGCTCTCTTTATGAGGTCCTGGAGCTCTTCTTTTGCCTAGCAACCATCTGCTTTGTCCTCTGGCATGACTTGGGCATCCTACCACCAAATTAAGGTACATGTACACCTGACCACACCATGGTAATGAGGGAGGAGATAGGGCCCTCCTCTGTGGTCATTGTATTTATTACCCTTACTGAAACCACCTGTACCACCCCTTACCCTGGAAGTACCAACCTTATCCACTTGGGTTATTTTCTATTTGTATCTATCAGATCGTATGCACACATTTCCTAAATGGTAGCTTCCATTTATGGTATGTTTCCATGTATGGTATGGTTGGAAATCGTGCACGTAGTTTGCTGAACTGTATCTCCATAACGGATGGCATACAAATTATTATAACGAACAGAACAAATCAATTCAAGGTATACGACTCCTCTATGTACAGCCTGAATTTGACGTGTTTTAAGCACTTTTAAGAGGAAAAATGGGAATTCTAACCCATTGGGTTACATGTAGCAATCTTTACACTCACGGCATGGAAAATAATTAGAGCACCAAAATCAATTTCTATATATGGAGATGTGCGAAGATGTGTACGAAATGTGAAGGGAAAATGTAGTATTGTTATGAATACATTAACATTGTGTATGTGCTGTAGTGTTTATTCTGCTGGACATTGTCCCATTTACATGTATGACATGTAGTATTATTATTGAAATGAACATTGTCACCAACATAATACACATTGTAGGTATATTGATCCTAATTTAAAAGCAGTTTGCAAGGGTTTGTAGACATATGTCCCTGGGTACAGGGATGAAGGGGGTCCAAAATGGATTTAACGTTTTCACCACCATAATAGAAATATTGGATGAAGGAAAGGGGGTCCAAAATGGACCAGAGACAATTATCGCCTTGACACGAACGGGTTCCTCCAGTCCTTGCATTCAACATCTGCATGCATGCAAACTTTGAAATCATGGACATTGAAGTTAATGTATACAATCATCATCACTGTTCATACAGCATAAATCTCTGTATTGCACTACTTAGAATTGCTGTATCTAAATGTATAGCCAGTTACGAACATGCTAGCAAATAAAAAGTAATAGTATTCGTATTTTGCTAATAGCGAGGGGGACCCTATATCACTGGGCGTTCAACAACCATCACTACGACACTGTGTAAAAGTACACAAAAAAAAATGTGGCAAACCACTGCCATACATGGTATGTTTCTATGTACATGTACTTATGGTTAGTTTCCGTGTAGGTACATTGTGTACATGTCATTGTGTATGTTTCCATGTACAGGTACGTGTATGTTCATGTATCCTATGTATCTATGTATGGTATGTTTCCGTGTATGGCATGCTTCCATGTATGGTAATGTACCATATATGGCATGTTTCCATGTATGGTAATTTACCATGTATGGTAGGTTTCACTACTTCCTGTTCTACTGTGTGAACCACCTGGAGAGGAGCTCACGTAGCACAGACCCCAGTCAGCTGGTGGTCCAACATGGCAGCTCATCGGGAGGCTTGGAGCAGCAGTCCTTGTTCAAGTACTGGTTAGTTGTATTTTGTGCTGCGTACTGGAGTACTGTATTGTAAGGGAATAATTATCTTATTTTCGCGTAGCAGCACCTGTAAGTGCAGATACATATAGATCAATACTACAATGTATGATAGGGCGCATTAGAAAAATATTCAAACACTGGATTGCAGAACAATTTGTTATTCGTTTAACTGCATCACAAACTGTGATGCAATACCAGTTAAATCATTCCTTGATGGTCACTTCACACAACACCACACCATGCCTCCTACATGTACATGTAGCTCTGGGGGTAGCTCCCTGAAGTTGACCAGTGAACTTGTGAAGGTGGTGGCTTTTGCTGGTAAGTGAGCACTTTTTGTGTGCATCAGTGTGTGTACACTGTATTTAACGTATTAGTGTGAGTATCTGGGTATCTGGGTGTTTGCGAGTATCTGGATGTATGTGTGAGTATCTTGGTGTTTGTGAGTGCACATGTACATGTATGTGGATGTGTCTGTGTCATTCCTTGTTTATCCATTACCCTAAGTGACATTCTACCAATTTGGTGTCTCTTTCGTAACTGATATGCTCCTTAGACTCCCAGTCAATCAAGGGAGCATCTACTGGGTTGTTGCAACCTGCGTTGGGTGATGCGACTGAGGCTGGGGACAGCCAGCCTGCCAGCATGTATGGCAACCCACCAGCCCCACCGATGGTTGCTCGGGATCCCTCTGCCCTAGACCCATGGGCCCTTAATGAGGATGATGACATGCTGGGTGTTGTAGGGGACGATGAGCTGCTCTACGGCTCAGCTTACCGTCTAAGATTTGACCAGGATCGTGGCGCCATCCTTGATGGGGATGAACAGATCCTCGGAGGAGGGGAAACCACCCCACCTCAGGATGAGGAGTTGCTGCCAGCAGATCCCCAAGCCATGGACTGTCAAAACTCCACTGGTATGTCCAAGTTTTAAATTAAATTGATGATTCCTTCTGTGTGTTGGCCTGTGGATGACGCTGTGTACCCCATGAATGATTATATAACCCTAATTTTCCACGCGACTCCCATGGTTCTGGCAGGTGCTCAGTCGGACGAGCCTTGGAGGGAAAGCTTAAACAGCTACTTGGAGCGGAAGTCCTGGAGGCATACGAGGCCCTATTTTTGGCTTGTCACCAGGCGGCCCTCCTGGGACAGTACATTGTCTCAGGAGTTGTACCGTCTGGTATGGTTCACCAGCAGGCAATCACCATTAAGGACCCCACCCCCAATTTCATGAAGGCCTGGAGGGCCATAGAAATAAAGGCGGCTCTGGAGAAAGTGCACCTCCTTGAGGGGCATTGGGAGGAAGTAGCCCTACGTTGGCAGGGGCGATCTATCAGGTCCCGCAGCGAGAGGGTGAAAGCCCATAAAGCCGACCTGAGTGTGGACGAGAGGGCCCTAAAAGGCTTTATCGCACTACTCGAGGTGGAGGATGGATCCTTGGCCCCCAAAATAAAAAAATTGGAGGTCGAACAAGAGAGGAATACTGAAGTATTCCTGAATAGGATTGTATCCAAAGTGGCTTGGGCGAAGCAATTGGGTAATGAGCAACCCACTGGATCGCATGGGGCAACCCATGTTAAGACAGCAGTCCCCACTGGGAGAGGCACGTTTGTTGCACCTAGGACTATGCCCAGGTGGCCTCGCATAAGGGTAAGGAGAGGGCGGGTTCATTTGCGCAGGGACCCATAAAGGTTGCCCCCCCTCCTACCTTGCCTGCTATTACTCCGCCAAAAAACGCGGACGACCTTCTCCCTCTGCAAACCCCCCCCCAAGGCCCAAACTACAGAAATCACTGGAACCAGTAGTGGTGGACCTTCAACTGGGATTGGAGAAGGTCATGAGAGAGCTGTCGGTCTTGAAGGAGGGACCTTCCCCCCTACCCAACAAAATTAAGGGGGCGAAAGAAAGACCAGAGGCCTTGGCAAGATCGGGACCGATACCAGGACCCTGGATTGCAACAGGGTCGGGGTTGGAGGGGCCGAGGCCGCCAACAGAGACCTCGCCCTTATCCAGCCACACCCCCAGAGAAGAATAGAGGAAAGATGGGAAGGAAGACGCAAGTCGCTACAGAGATGCGAGAGAGAGGCGCTGAAGGCACTTAACGGTGCCAGATGCCGGCGCTCTCAGACTAAAGCGCATGAGAGATTCAAACTTTCATGTAATGTATCTGATGATAATTTTAACATTAAATTTGTCAAACCGGATATTATCCCGGCCCCTCAGAAATTAAATTATTGAGTCGGGGTTTATCCTTTGTACCAAAGCCCAGACTCATCTCAAAAGATCGTCTGCTTTCTGACTATAAACATTTTGTCAGAAAACTGAGGCTTAGGTATTGGTTCAGGGGCCAGCCTAGATCCGAATCTAAATTTAGGCGTAAGAGCTCGTTCCAGCCCAAACTTACCAATAACGCCACGTTGGAATATGTTATAAAGCAGATGCGGGACCAACTTACTTACGAGCAATCGCAGCTAGGGTCGAGGGAATCTCACCTTTGCGGAACGTAGAGCACTGGATGATCTATCTGTAGATAACCAGATTGTCATTAATAAAGCGGATAAGGCCAATGCAATAGTCGTTCAAAACCACACTGACTATGCTGCGGATGGCTTTCAACACCTCGGTGACACGGCTGTCTATAAAGAGCTGTCGTCTGACACCACCCTTGATGTAGAGCACGCTGTAGTTAATTTTGTCAAGATATTATACAAGGACGGTCTTATTAACAAAGAGATGGCTGATTTTTGCCTCCCTAACAAACTGCTGAGGACGGCCAGGATTTATTTCCTAAAAAAAGACCCACAAAACACCCATGGGAATCAGACCGGTGGTCAGTGGGATAAATTGCCCTACTGAAAACTTGTCTCAGTTTGTGGATGTCTGGCTTCAGCCAATCATGAGTCAGCTCCCATCATTTGTTAGGGACTCCACACAGTTTATTAACACTCTGGAAGGGATGACATTCCCACCAGACTGTCTCCTTGCATCCATAGATGTCACCTCGCTGTACACAAATACATTGCACACTGAGGGAATAGATTGTGCCATCTCTGCGCTACAACAGGCGTATGAGCGTGATCCAGACCATCCCCCACCTACAGTGATAGGAGAGATGATAAAAATCGTCCTCATGAATAATGTCATAGAGTTTGAAGGCCACTTTTACCTCCAGATCCAAGGATGTGCGATGGGCACTAGATTGGCACCCTCTTATGCATCTATATTCATGGGACACATGGAGGTAACCCTCCAAGCAATGGCTGGAGCAGAAAGGATACTTCTCTGGCGAAGGTACATTGATGACATCATTCTCTTCTATAGGGGTGAGAGAGAACAGTTTGATCAATATATGGTGAACATAAACCAGATTCACCCAACCATTAAGTTCACGTCAGAATGTAGCCCACAACAGGTCACATTCTTGGACCTGACTGTCTATAAGGGGGAGCGATTTGAGCGTAGTGGCGTGTTAGACGTTAAAACATACGTCAAGGCTTGCAACAAACAGTTGTATGTCCACGCTAAGTCGTACCACCCTAAAGGTACGGGAAAAGGTATAATCATTGGTGAAGCCCTCAGATATCTGAGAACCAATTCAGACCAACGGCACTTTGACCAAATGATACTGAAGCATAAAAAAATTCTTCACAATAGAGGCTACAACCCTGAGGTCTCGAGTAGACTTATAGAACCTATAACTTTCACCGAGAGACAAACCGTTCTCTCTAAACAAGCTAGGTTGGGTGTTGAAGGGTTGAACAACCCATCACTTTTGTAACCACTTTCAACGACTCCGTGCAAGAGGTTAGCAGAATAGTATGTGACCTTTGGCCTACCCTGCGGGCAGATGCAACCTTGGCTGCACTTTTCCCTGAGCCGCCCACTTTTGCTCTCAGGAGGAATAAAACCATCGCTAATAGGGTGGTGAAAGCTAAACATGCCCCCATCTTTGCTGACCACACCATATACAAAGGCGATGGAAATGCACCCTTCAGGTTGGAATCATCTGAGTTGTTGACAACAGTGCCACTGGTACCTATCTATTCGGACACCTACGCTGCTACTGAACCCGTTCCCCCCAAGTCAGCAACTAAAGTGAGTGATGGCACACACCCCAGTTCATCTGGGTCTGCTCTGATGCATAATGGGGTACAGATGGACTTGGGCAGTGGGGAGAAGCGGGTTGACATGCCGTTGTTTGGGGGGGGGGGGGGACCTGACCCTAAAAGGCCTAGGTTGCACCCAGATGATGAGCGTATGTTGGCGATGTATCAGCCCCATGGGCTGGGAGGGGCTGCCCCTAGGGGTATTGGGCCCCGGGAGCCATGTGGGAGGGGTCATGTGTCGGATGTTCTGGGGCCTGACCATTGGGCCCCGCGGGTATCTGGCCTTGCCCCGTTAATTGGGGAGCGACATGCGGGCGGGGGGGAGTTGGGATATCTGGTACACCAACCAATAATGCACCCTAGTCCTAACCCGCTAATCAAGCTAGCCCCTAGCTCTAGTTTGTCAACTAAGAAGGTACCTGTGATTGGGTTGAGTGTAGGCCTGGAGGTACACCGTCCTGTAATATGCCCCATCCCTAAATCGCTAATCACGCTAAGCCCTAATGCTAATCCCCTAACCAAGATGGTATCTGTGATTAAGGTGGGAGTTGATAAAGGGGTAAACCATCCAATGATATCCCCTGATCCTAACTTGCTAATCAAGCCAACCCCTAGTCCTAACCCGCTAACTAAGAAGGTACCCGTGGGTGAGTTGAGTGCGGGCCTGGGGTTACACCGTCCTGTAATATGCCCCATCCCTAATTCGCTAATTGCACGTGATGCAGTGTCAACCGTACACCCTGGGACCCGACTGCCCACATCTTGTGTGGCCACCCTGTATAGTCCCCCCGATGTCCCCTGTCAACCCCATGGCGTTGACACACAATTGGTTGTGGGGGACCTGGCACAAAAGCCGTGTTACTCTACATGTAAAGCTACTACGAGTATTAGTCTCGTACCCAGACCCAAACGTACGTAAGCATTATCGCTTACAGTATAATGCAACGACATAGGGTCTGGTAAACAGCCTAACAAAAGTCGTTCTGGGCATCTGCAAAAAAAAGCGTACAATCAGAATGCAGAGCACCCGTGACGTCACAATCAGGGTGCAATCTGTTAATAAATTACATGGTTATCTAAACAGTAGAGACAACGGTACTGTGTATTTCGCTTACCAAAGGTCCTAAGCGAAACGAACCAAAGGAGGGAGTAAAAATGGCTGAGCTACACCGCCATACATGTACTTTCAACAAACTACAAACTGTTTGTAAGCGCGCGCATGACCCACGTTAACTCAAGTTAAACGAAGGTCGTTACGTGCTGCTGCCTGGTTGTTGGCTTCCGTAACGAGTCTTACTGCCACGTTGTGTTTGACAGTATGGCGGCGAAGCTCCGCCCTTTTTACTCTGTTGTTGCTATTAACAAACACCATTAATGAGCTTACACCCATTACGTCACTATTGGCGCGAAACTGCCTAGAACGACTTTTGTTAGGCTGTTTACCAGACCCATTTCTCGCGTAGCGGTGATGTAATCCATCCGCTACTGCGAGTGTGGGTCTGGGTACGAGACTATACGAGTATGGGGTTAGTAAGGGATTCTGTTCCCCGCCCCTTGGTACATGACCTCGCCAGGGTTGAGAAGTGTGGCATCCCATCATGCATACTTTGCCCAATCCTACTGACTTATAACCAGGTCACTAGTAGGCTTAGTAGGCGAAAGCACTACATATACGGGCATTTCACCTGCCAAACCAGGCGGTTGGTCTATTTAATTCAATGTGTCAGGTGCCATAAACAATATGTTGGGCAAACGGTAAACGAGTTTGCCCAAAGAGCACATAGACACATATTGGTTTTCTCTAGACCAGGAAACATGAGTATGCAACTACACTTCAATAGGGATGGCCACTCACCGAGAGATGCTAGATTCATGCCGCTTGCTCAAGTAAATCCGGACCTCTCGCAGGAGGCGGCTGAAGACCAACTCAAGACATTGGAAACGATGTGGTTTCCCGACTTGGAACAATGCAACCCTTAGGTTTTAACTATGTCCTTGTTGACAAAGAGAAGCGGGTCATGGCTAGGGAATAAACAACAGCCTGATCTCGTACCCGAACCTTTCGGTGAAATGGCAATTTACCAGTGCCCAGACCCGTGTGCGGTAAAACCATTTGAAATTAAAAACTGATATTCTTTCTACACTCGTGCTCGGACCAGTTTATGGATCATCCCATAAGATGTTGTCGACCGCAACAACAGATAGAGCCCCTCCCTCCACGTCGGAGTTATGTAACCGCTGGCAATATTCAAACTTCAACGGAGTATAAAGATTGACAACTTTGCCGTGAAAACTCACTCTTTGAAAGCTGGAGCTTGTTTTGAAGGTACGAAAAATATTTCCGCCACTGATGATCCCAAGGTGCGTAAAGGGTGAAACTAGTACATATGGCTATTGGCATTCTGCGTGATGGTGCATTGGGAAGAAAACGGGGAACAACGCCGATAGAAATGGTTCGGCATGTTTCCCTTCCATGCACTCGCAGCCTGGTTATATGACGTACATATCAATGTGCAGCTCCCTTGGATACATGAACTACCCTTCCTGTATTGGTCGTATGAGAGTGTTGGTGTTGTTGTTGTTGTACGTTTATCCTATGTGCAAGAAATATGTGTCTTTCTTTTGCTCAGAACTCTATTGTCGATATACATATATATATATATACACATATCAGTACTGCAAAAACATCCCGGTATGGAGAGGGGTCAGAGGGCGCACGACGGGGGTGACCTACCCTATGAAGAGCCTTGGCAAGGTATGGCACTCGCAGTTTTGGGGTTGTGCTGTGTATACGGAGAGATCCCTGCTAGAAAAAAGTGTTGGGGTCCCCTCATGACTTGGTACACAGACTAACACCACCCTTGAGGTAAACGTACTCCAAAAAAGTAGGATCTCCGTTTTTGCACGCGAACCCATGGGGGTGAAACCATAAACCTATGCCCCACCCTCCATGTGATCATTTCAGTAGTATTGAACCCACCCTACCTCTGGGTTCATGTATAGCACATAAAAGTGCGGGGTCACTCGGAATAGCTGAATAGGTATAACGAACCTGACTCAGCACGAGTATAGAAACTTTACTTGCTTCAGGTCAATCATTAACAGATGGTACTAGCACAGTGCCAGGCTGTGTACCTTTGGGGATTGTAAATAAGTGACAATCTACCAATTTGGTGTCTCTTTCCTAACTGATATGCTCCTTATAGACTCCCAGTCAAACAAGGGAGCATCTACTGGGTTGTTGCAACCTGTGTTGGGTGATGCGACTGAGGCTGGGGACAGCCAGCCTGCCAGCATGTATGGCAACCCACCAGCCCCACCAATGGTTGCTCGGGATCCCTCTGCCCTAGACCCATGGGCCCTTAATGAGGATGATGACATGCTGGGTGTTGTAGGGGACGATGAGCTGCTCTACGGCTCAGCTTACCGTCTAAGATTTGACCAGGATCGTGGCGCCATCCTTGATGGGGATGAACAGATCCTCGGATGAGGGGAAACCACCCCACCTCAGGATGAGGAGTTGCTGCCAGCAGATCCCCAAGCCATGGACTGTCAAAACTCCACTGGTATGTCCAAGTTTTAAATTAAATTGATGATTCCTTCTGTGTGTTGGCCTGTGGATGACGCTGTGTACCCCATGAATGATTATATAACCCCAACCCTAACAATGACTTTCATACAGCATTATGAATGATAGGCCTACAGGTGTACATGTACATGTAGTAGTATATAAATATGATTACCCATATCATTAAACACAGTAATAACTTGATAGTACTGGCATGGGGACCAGTATGTAATGATAGTACTGGGGACCAGTGATAATGATGCAATAATAGTACTGGGGACAAGTGATAATGATGGTACAGAGGACCAGTATGTAATGATGGTACTGGGGACCAGTTGTAATGATGGTACTGGGGACCAGTGATAATGATGCTACTGGGGACCCCCCACAGAGCTGTGCAGGAACATGCTGCTAGTGCTTTCAAGGGACTCAAGAATGTTGAATGTCGAACCTTTCACTCTTTAGCATATGGTGGTGTTAGGTAAGTCATGTGATGTTGTATGTACATGTGTAAGTCATGGTGATGTGTGGCCTTGATTTGTGGTAGGAATTTTGTATAGTAAACACACATACATGTACATGCATGTGCATTGTTTGTTTTGTGGCAGCTGGAATGAGGGGGAGAGAGAGGAGGGGGGAAATGCAGAGTGTATACATATGTAATATACAGTGCATAACGTGATATTTGAACCTAAAAATTATTTAGTGGTTTGAGGTATCCAAAATTTAAAAACGGAATAAGCTTAACTAGCCATCTAACAATAAGTGCAATTGAAAATGAAATATGTCACGTTATTTTCGGGCCCGCGCTCTTATTTTCCATTATTGCTTCAAAAACAAAGTTTTTAGCCAATTTCGCCGCTGTTTCACAACAGATTCGCTGATCATTGGTACGCAACTGCAATCTGATTTGAAACCTGGGACACAGTGTGAGTTCTGCTTGTCTACTAAGGCCAATTTGGTGTTAGCTTAGGATTTTATTTAGGCGCATTTTATCCTACATAAAATTGAGCATGTAGGAACTGAAATGGTACCTGTATCTGAAGCAGGTCTAGTTATAGCATTATAAATCGTTTTTACCCTCCAATATACGCTTCAAGTCAGAAGGTTAAAAAACTGTGCAGGTTTTGAAATGAACAAGATATAAAAAACATTCTCTCTGAGAAAGGTAGTGGTATATAGGATTTGAAAGAAATGGTGGTGTAAAAAGGAAGGGAACAAGGGATTCATGCAGAGGAGATACAATGATTATTCCTATATTTAGCAACATAATAGTAATGACGTTCTATACAGTGCTAAATATAGGAATAATCATTGTATCTCCTCTGCATGAATCCCTTGTTCCCTTCCTTTTTACACCACCATTTCTTTCAAATCCTATATACCACTACCTTTCTCAGAGAGAATGTTTTTTATATCTTGTTTCACTCATTTTTTTAAATAAGTGACTAGGTATACATGTAGTACAATGTTGAATACGATTGTACGATAAAATCCAGCCGTTGTAATTCCCACGTTTATTGCCTAGCAACACAATGTTTACAGTTATGTTACATTTGTAGCTGTTCCATTAGTTCGAAACTCACACGCCAAGCTTTCCCTCTTAGAAGCTCGTTTCTGGTCTGAGTTCAGTTCATAACGTCGCTTCTTAGAAGCTCGCACCGCAACAGAATTCTTTTCCTGTTGCCACCTCTTAGAAGCTCGGTTCGACTCCAGATTTGCTCTGTACATGTCACGAGCTGAGCCTCAGCAGACGCCCGCCTTTGTTCAGCATCAGCATCGTACCGGTACCGAACTCGGGAGGACTCTAACTCATAGTCTCGATGTAGGAGGTATTCCTCTAGTCGCTTAGCTTTCCTCTTTCGTAGCCGTAAACGGTAAAGGCATTTTGACAAATACAACATCGCTAGCTAAAAATGGTGAGCAAAACTAAAAACACAAACGAAACTCACACCTGTAAGTGTTCCATGCCAATCATACACAATCCACAATTCTGAAGCATTGTCATGGAAACGGTTTTAATATAGCTAACTCTCTATATTACGTGAGATTACGTACTGATATCTTGGCGCGCGAGAACAGTGTATATTGGTTACATGCTTTATTTACATATCTGATACCTGAAGATGTATTGTCAGATTTTTCTACGATTTTTGGTGTAACTGGCGCTCTTTAAAACCTTTCCTATCTCGAGTTATACTCACCCATAAAGACGACGACGACGACGACGACGACGACTATGGACAAATTAAGGTCTGGGAACGAGAACTACGAGCTTTTTTGTTCTCTTAAAGTACACGGTCTAGCGACTTGAACAAAACATGAAAATGATCGTCTTTCCATTGTGGATCGATAGCAATAAAGAGCTGCACTATCCGTTTCTCGGTTCGTGAGTTATATGCGGGACGCGTTTTTTTAATGATATTCATGATACGGCACAAATCCTATATGAGAGTTACTGCCGTAACTCTCGATATCATTTTAACAATTACATGTACATCATTGGTAAACTTGATTGAAAGTGGGTGTACTGATCTTAGTAAAAACGGTTCTTTTCATGATGAAGATGTGCAAGCTTCTACCAGTGGGCTGCAGCGACATACCAACAATCAGTATATCTTGAACCACTTGGTTATGAAAATTAGAAGAATTGCTGAAAAAAGTGGCATGTTACGTACTATACATGTACAGACCCACCTATCACCAAGGGTTCTGCCCCTCTCCCCCCCCCCCCCCCCCCCCCCCCCCCCCCCCCATTATGCACAGGTTACAGTACGGACATAACATCTGCCCCCTCCCCCCATTATGCACAGACATAACATCTTTCCCCCAATTGGTACAGGTTACTACTGTACAGACATAATGTGTGCCCCCACATCACCCCCATTACCACAGGGTACAGTACAGACATAACATGTGCCCCCATATCACCCCCATCACCACAGGGTGCCGTACAGACATAACATGTGCCCCCACATCACCCCCATTACCACAGGGTACAGTACAGACATAACATGTGCCCCCATATCACCCCCATCACCACAGGGTACAGTACAGACATAACATGTGCCCCCACATCACCCCCATCACCACAGGGTACAGTACAGACATAACATGTGCCCCCACATCACCACAGGGTACAGTACAGACATAACGTGTGCCCCCACATCACCCCCATCACCACACAGACGTAGCATGTGCCCCCACATCACCACAGGGTACAGTACAGACACAAGTCATCATGGGGCATGAAGACCTATGATGTGTCCAGGTGGGTGGAAGCCCCACAGCAGTGGCCGCTGCAGATGAACAAGAGAGGGCAGCCCAAGAAGGAGGACCTCTTTGTGTTCTCCAAGTATGTCCTCCAGACAGTGGAGACCTTCATTGCATCAGAGGACCAAGAGGTGGGGCCGGACCATGTGCCCATGTGCTCCAGCCTCGACATAGCAAGTCCTGCAGAGATGTACCAGAAGGCTGTGCGTGTGTTAGGGGTGGGGACTGGGCGCCCTTATATGAAAGTGTGTTGTGGGGTCTGATCAGGTGATCTCTGAGGCGGTTAAGGTGTGGAAGAGAATGGAAGACAGAGATGACCGTGAAGTTGGGATGACACCTGATGGTGAGTGTGAGGGGTGGGTGATAGGAGGGATAATTTAGAGTTCTGTCTTCCCTTGTAGGATACCTGAAACTCTTCCAGCTCAACAAACCAACACTTGACTATGGATGTCTGCTTGTTGATGAATCACAAGACTTGACCCCAGGTAACCTATCCAATTAATGTTATGTAGAGTGCTCCTGGGTCTAACGATGAGCCGGGTATTAATACAAATACAGATTTAACACTTCTTTCAGCAATATAACAATTCTCTTGATTTTCATACCCTGGTGGTTTGATTTCAAAACAGATTATGCCTTACTAACCATCTAACAATAAATACCATTGAAAATGAAATGTATATGTATCACGTGATTTTCATGCCCGCATTCTTCTATTTTGTATTATTACTCCAAACACAGTTTATTTTTGCCAATTTCTCAGCTGCTTCCCAATGGACTGTGTTGATCGTTGGTGCACAACTGCAGTGTTGCGCCTTGCACCTACAATGTAATCGCGCAGTCTGATTTCAAACCCGTGACGCAGTTTGAGTTCTGCTTGCCTAAGAAGTCCAATTTGAGGGTGAATCAAACAGCAGAGAAATTGGCTAAAAACTGTGTGTTTGGAACAGTAATACAAAATAAGTGTGCGGGCCTTGTAAAATGTGGCTTTCATTGGACCTTCCATTCAGAAGTACTTGTGCATGCAACTAGTCAATATACATGTGGAGAATTAGATCACATTTGCTCACGTATTGCACAAGCTACATGTATGCATCGTATTCAAAAATGCATGGCGGAAAATTTTCTAATAGAGTCTGCAACTCAATTAGCATCAATAACCTGCAATGCTGATCATTCTGGAACCCATGGTACTCAAAACATCACTATTAGTAACAACGTTTATATGCTTCATGGTACGTAAAAAAAAAAGTATGCCCAAGACTGTGGATTCAATTTTTGTTACTTTTAGCCTGGCTGTGTGAAAATCCAGGTAGATGTATACCAAAATGTATGACGCACGATAGAGACCAACTTTATTATAGAGCATTATCAATTGTAAAATCGTCCATAACAGAATCTGTACAATCCAGGACTGTCAATTGCATGCAAGTACATGTAGCTGAAATCGCTTTCTGTGACACAAGCGTGTGATTGCAGATTGGCAATCTCAGCAGCAGTCTGTAATCACATGCTTGTGTCACATAAATTGGTTATACAAAGTGAAATCCAGCATTCATCCTCAATGCAATACAGGGATAGATATAGATGTACATGTCTAATTCATTTTTTTAAATTAGCCCGGAGCATTCTATGAGCTGATCTTATAAATTCTACTTGTATACTGTACCATCTACCACTTTAATCAACCCAGCTATTATCAGTATCTTGCTGAACCAGTGGTGTCCTAAAGTGATGGTTGGTGACCCTCACCAGCAGATCTACAGCTTCAGAGGTGCCTGCAATGCCTTCACTAGCGTCCAGGCCACTAAAACCTTCTGCCTGTCAGAGGTAGGTGTGGACCCCATAGGTGTCTGCTCATCATTTTACCCTACCCTCTCCCTCCCCCCCCTCTCTCCCGGGATTTGGCATCAATGTGCAGTCCTTCAGGTTTGGGACGGAGATAGCATATGTGGCCTCCTGCCTGCTGGATGTGCTGAAGAGGGTTAGGAGGAGCACCATTGTGGGGGGACTGCAGCCAGGTTAGTGGTGGGAGGTGGGAAGGAGAGGGGAGAGAGTTGCATGAGGAGACCATTCAGCATGGCCAGGAGCTCATAATGGATTGATTAGGAGGGGAGAGGGAGATGGGTACATAAGAGAACAGCTGGGAAGTGTGGTGTCACAGATGATGGGTTGGGGTTAGAAAGGGCATGTACAGTGGATGTATGCGTACATGTGACTACACGTAGTCTTTCGTACTCAAATGAAGGTGTGTTAAACATTTTATCCCAAGGAGGTGTGGAGGGAGTGAGAGATGGACAGCTGGCTGTGATAGCAAGGACCAATGCTGTGCTGTTTGACTCCATGGTGGACCTCTGCAACCAACAGGGGACATGCAAGTTTGGATTTGCTGGGGTTAGTTTAGAGGGAGGGGCATAATAAATATACATGTACATGTAGGGGAGGGTTAGTATTCAGCGCAGTTAAGAACAGACTCCAAAAATGGCTTATTTCAATAAATTATTTTCACTTGGTATTTTCGTATAAGAACAGAGGTACGTTACTAGCCATTTTAGTTACCATAATGTGGGTTAAAAAGGTATACAAAAGGTATAAAAAGGACTTTTTCTAGGAAAGAAATGGTAGTCCTACAAAAGTTTGAAAAAGGTAAGCGCTAGCGTAAGTGGTTACTGAGATACGGTGATTTTAAAAAGTACCCATTTTTTTCAATCTCTCGCGTTGGGGGCGGAGGGGGGGGGGGGGGTTGTGAGAGGGATTCTACGGTATCTGTATCATCAAATGACCAAATACATGTAGCTGAGTAGAAGAAAGCCGTATTTGATTGTCATGACTCGCATAAAGGGTACAGGAAGATCCACTGTCTATCGACATGCATGTCATTTCTCTTTTCAATGCCGCCATTCTGTGAGCTACATGTACATGAACATGTAGCCACAATTGGGACAGTTTCCGAGAAAATGACCGATACTTTGCACATACATTATATATAAAATGTGATGACATTCCTTTGCATTTGGATCATTATAACTTCCCAACGGTTAACGCTATCAACATCATATTTCAAATACTTCATAAAATACATTTAGGGGTCTTGTACTTGCTCCATGCCAGTATTGCAACGGCCAATACCTCCACCGGGTTCAAACTCGCCATAACTTGCGGTAGGAGTAATCAAATCGCACAGTTTATAGATAGAGAGGTCCCTTAGCTATTGGATTGTTCTGTTCGTTAGTTTTTATGTCAACTGTTACAGAGATACAGTTGAGCAAACTGTGTACATGTTTTCCCGCTTGATTCGTGCCAATGCTGTAATCCCCGCCTCCCCATACATTGAGCCGGACGCAATTTGCCCGAATCATTGCATGAATCGAGTGTCACGCAGTTTGTTCAACTGTATCTCTGTAATGGATGGCATAAAAATTAACGAACAGGACAGTCCAATAGCCAAGGGACCTCTCTATCATTTGAAGCGATTTGATTACTCATACCGTAAGTTATGGCGAGTTTGAACCTGATGGGGCATCGGACGTTGCAATACTGGCATGGAGAAATGGTGTGGTAAGAAGTATTACATGTAGTTGGTACTGGTAACTGAATTGGTGGGCTTTAAGTACATTTGCTAAACTGTTGTACATGTATGTGCACTCTCCCTACCTCCTCCATTCAATTCTCCCCTTCCCACTCCCTCCTCACACACACCACACTCTCAGGGCATCCAAGGATATGAGTTTGACACATGCATGTATCAGGCCATCTATGATCTCATGGTTGGGAAGAAGCCCAAACATAACTTCATATCCAAGTTTCCCTCTTTTGATGCACTGTGTGGCTATGCTAAACGTGCCGAAGACCCCGCCCTCTCAGGAAAGGTGGTCCCCAACCAAGAGGCATTGTATTGCCATAGTGACCAATGTGGTTGTGGGCCAGGTGTGTGAGCGCTATGGAGACAGCCTTCCCCTTGCAGGTGGGAACTGGGTGTGGGTGGGGATACAGAAGTGGGGATGGGTGGTGAGGGGCTGTTGTACCGGTTTCTTTGGTGCAACCAGATGTGGTATTCTCCACTGCCCACAAGAGTAAGGGACTGGAGTTTGATACTGTTAGGATCTGTGATGACTTCCTCAGCTTCATTAACAATGAAGACTTTGTTGAGACGATTCCTCTTGGTAAGGGAGTTACATGTAGGTAGTCATGAAAGGAGGAGGGAAGGAGGGGGAGGAGGAAAGGAAGGGAAGGAGGGGAGGAGGAATGGAAGGGAAGGAGGGGGAGGAGGGAAGGAGGGGAAGGAGTAAACGAAGAGGAAACAGATGCAGGAAGGGAGCAAGGGAAGGAGAGATACACATCACTTGTTGTGTACTGGTCCCCAGACAGGTTCCCACAGGATGAACTCAACCTCTTGTATGTAGCTGTCACTAGAGCCAAGAGGCAGCTAATTATGACACCCACACTTGTAGCAGTGCTGAGAAGAGCTAAGGTTGGTGTCTGGCAGAATTGGGCTGGCCCATGTTAGGAGGTTATTTTTAACCACATCCAGGAATGTTACCTCTATCCAACTGGTGTCCCAGCCCCCATGTCAGAAGTGGTAGGCCGTTTGTGTGATGTATGTGCATGACTTTGTGTATGAATATTTACTTGTATCCTGCATGCACATGCAGTGCACGTGTGTTACCAACACTGCAACTTTGGATCAACACATACATGTACATGTTGTGTGGTGTGTGTGTTGTGGTGATTGTATATGTGTCCCTCCTACATGTAGATCTCCACAGGAGGTGGCTGCAGAGGACACACCCAGTCTACCTGAGGATGCAGTTCTTGTTTCCTGGTCCACATCTCTTCCACTTGTTCTGTTGCTATGGACACAAAGAAGCAGTACACACCTGCATGGAGATAAGTGTGGTAAGGAGGGAGGTGCCTGTTGAGCAGGGCTGGGGACCAGTCAGAGGCAGAGTGTCTCCATGTTATGTATGGGAAGGTTCTCACAAACCTGATGCAGCTGATGGGCGTGGCCACACGGGAGCAGATCAGGTCTATACGTGAACACATCTGCTTAGAGATGTGCTTTTATTAGAATACATTTCTCCCATGTCAATATGACCCCACCCACTCACACAGCCCAGTACCAGATGTCAGGTATCTGAGCACATTTTGTCTCTGTTGGAACGTCGTCATGGATACCAAGTTGACAAGTGGACAGCCAAAGGAGCTGAGAAGATGGCTTTGCAAGGTACATGTACTCAGTGTTGGCAGGGTTTGGCCTAATACTGGACATGCCCCTCCCCTTTATAATGTCCTGCTGCTATGTATGTCCACCATGAATGATTATTCCCCTCTGGTTGCTATGGTTACATACCTCAGGTGTGGTGACATATTGTGAACTTCCGATACTCATGTGTGTGTGTGTGACCATTAGGTTGGACTAGATGCCCCGGTCATATCACTACATGTCTGCTCAGCTATATATGAGTGCTGTGTCTATGAAGCCATGCATGGAATGAGTAAGTCCCACTGTACCTCCATGTTGTGTTATCATGCCCCACCCCTTGTAGTTCAGTCCAAGTGTTGAATGGCCTGCTGTTGTGGTAGAGCTACACACTCACACCCTCCCACTCTCCTTAGCTGACTGTGAATGTTGTATTTTGTGCACAATATTATTTTAAGTCACCAATCACATATTGCACCAATCATGTAACAGATCTAGTCTGTAGTACATGCACATCTGTGTAATGCAACCACATACTGTGTGTTCAAACTTCGTCATGGTTACATCCATTTCTTACATACACACCTATGTACAATAGCTGCTAAAATAGGTATAGGGTCAATCCACTACTATACAGGGGGACGAGGGGAAGTCTTGGAGCTGGGCATCAGGGTGGTTGTGGGAGGTGGTCCCATCTGGACCAACAGATAACTCTCTTCCACCTCCCGCTGAGGAGGATTGCTGACACTATACTTTCAGTGCACTGATTTTAGAAAGGGTAAGTGACACACAACCGAAGACATGAGACTTTGTTGTGCATGTGTACACACACACATACATTCACCATCACACACACAGTGCACACATCACATAAACACACCTCGAACAGAGTTACATGTAAGTGTTTCATCAGCTTTCAGTTTCAGTAGCTGCACTTCTCTTCTGACAGCTGTGCAATGATTGGTGGGAGGAGTGAAGTGATTGTGTGTGTGTGTGCAGTTAATTAGCCACATGTACATGTACAGTGCCGTCCACCCACAAGTTCACACGCGCGCGCTCTACACGCGCGTGACTCAATCGAGTGCAATAATGACTCACGCGCATTAACTCAAAGCAAAACAGCTGGAACAAAAACATTTACTATTAGATCTAATAGCTTGAAACTAACGTAATCATCTGTAGCAATGTCGTAAATCAATATTTGAGTGACGCTCGCAACAGCGCTCATATCGAGGGCTAATTGCACTCGCGCGCGACACGCAATACACTCATGTGCAAGTGTGAACTTGTGGGTGGACGGCACTGTATGATCATATCACACCACCCCTCATCATACACCAGGGTGTCCAATCACACTACTAGGGTGTCCAATCACACCACTAGGGTGTCCAATCACACCACTAGGGTGTCCAATCACACCACCAGGGTGTCCAATCACACCACTAGGGTGTACAATCACACCACTAGGGTGTCCAATCACACCACCAGGGTGTCCAATCACACCACCAGGGTGTCCAATCACACCACCCAATAAAGCACACTTCCCCTTAAAAGTGCAATCACAGAGAACAACACATGCATGTCCCTGCCCCATAACACATGTCCCCTGTCCCATAACACATGCCCCCTGCCCCATAACACATGTCCCCTGCCCCATAACACATGTCCCCTGCTCCATAACACATGTCCCCTGCCCCACAACACATGCCCCCTGCCCCATAACACATGCCCCCTGCCCCATAACACATGTCGCCTGCCCCATAACACATGTCCCCTGCCCCCATAACACATGTCCCCTGTTCCCATAACACATGCCCCCTGCTCCATGGGGCTGGTAATCTTAATGGTAGTGGCCTGGGGACGGGTACTGTTGGGCTGCATATATACATGTACATGTACACGAAATCACCCTACACACACCCTAGTCCCCACCCCTTACATCCTAATCCCCTACCCTTACACCCTAGTCCCCAGCCCCTACCCCTAGTCCCCAGCCCTCTATACCTTTGCAGTGGTCTCACTCTTCTGCTTGTCCTCCATAGCTCTGGCTAGCTGCTTCTTGAGGTCATCCTCCTGGGAGTTCTGAAGTGGGCAAAGGCAACATGTGGGTATGGGGAGGAGGAGGGAGTTCTAGCAGGCAATGTGTACAGTGTAACAGCATGAGGGAGGGGGATGGGAGGAGGGGAAGGGAGGGGAGGAGGGGAGGAGGAGATAGGATAAAGGGAAGGAGAGAGGGAGGGGGAGAGGAAGGTGGGAGGAAGGGGGAGGGAGGGGAGGGGGAGGAGGGAGAAGGGGAGGGAGGGAAGAGGAGGGGGAATGTACATGTACATGTACATGTATACCGGTATCTATTTTACCAACCAGGGGTCACAGGGTTAATGACTAACTTTTATTTCCTGCACACAACAAATCATTCTGCCTACACGTATGTGTACAATGTAGAAGCGCGGTGGAGAGGAGTGCATACACCACAGCCATTATGCATGTACACATCATATATATGTACATGTACATGTGTGCTGTATTTTAGCACACAACTCATGCTAAGCTACACACACACCTGGAGGTATGTCTTCCTTTCTCTCCTGCAGAGGCCCCACTCCCTCTGGAGCAGGGCTGTGGTGCCCGTTGAGTGCAGGGCTAGCAGCTCCCAGGGCCAACGCCTTCCTCTGCTTCTCCGTCTCCACTATCACCTTGTACCTGAACAGCTCATCCTGTGTCTGCTCTAGGCGTGCTGTGGGATGGGGAGGAGGGAGGGGAGGAGGGAGGGAAGGAGGGAGGAAGGAGGGAGGGAAGGAGGGAGGGAGGAGGGAGAGGAATGGAAGGGACAATGATACACAGGACTTCTATGACGGGAGACTTCTACATGTATGCAACACCACACACATAGTGCACACATACACACACCCCGAACAGAGTTAAGTTGCTGTTTTGTGAAATCCACATCAGCTTTCAGAGTCTCAGTAGCTGCAGTTAGCGTGGACTTCTCTTCTGACAGCTGTGCAATGATTGGTGGGAGGAGTGGAGTGATTGTGTGTGCAATTTAGCCATATATACGCATACATATATGATCCCCTCATCAGACCACTAGGGTGTCCAATCACACCACTAGGGTGTCCAATCACACCATCAGGGTGTCCAATCACACCACCAGGGTGCCAATCACACCACTAGCACACCTTTAGGGTGTCCGACCACACCCCCTATAAAAACCCATCTTTCCCTCTACAATGCAATCCCAGAGAACACTGAATACATGTATGATCGCAGTTCTAAGTACACATAATGCCACACCCTCTAGTGTACATGTATGTGTGAAGCCTTTACATTCTACACCTTCATATTGCTATTACATACATGCACAATACACACACCCATGTACATGTGTACAAGTAAACCTAATGCCACAGGGTCAGATGGATCAACTTTTGCCCTGACATTGTCCAATGTTGTTTATCACTCTACCACATTGATGACATCATATTTAGATGTGCATACATCCATTTTGAGGTCTCTGTTACTAACCACTGATAAACTGTGAGTGATCTAACACTTAGCATGTTTAGCAATGCTTATGTAAACAGGGGGGCATTTTTGCTTACAGATGGGCTATTCTTTGTGGTAAACACTATAATGCAACTCCATCTGGTACCATGTACATGGGTGGTGGTTAGGTGTAATTATTGTAAAAAAAAACGAAGCCAACATGTTGAAAGGTAGTTTATAAGGTGTGGAACTTCTATTCGACCCTGGCTAAAAGTTCCTTAAGGTCCTGCCAACAAACCTATACCAGCATAATGCTCCAGCTGTTAGCTACCAGGATCAGCAAGTTTCAGGTTGGGGACTCTGCGGGCTTCTGAGATATGAGGCGAAATATAAATGCCAATACAAATGTTAACAATGTTCACTGCATAACTGCCATATTGGGCAGTAGTTTACACAAGCGGTTTGCACCACCTACCACATTAAGCAATGAATTTTCATATGGCAGTTATGCAGTGAACATTGTTAGCATTTGAGGGAGGAGGAGGTAAGGGAAGGTGTGAGGGAGGAGGTAAGGGAAGGTGTGAGGGAGGAGGTAAGGGAAGGTGTGAGGGAGGAGGTAAGGGAAGGTGTGAGGGAGGTAAGGGAAGGTGTGAGGGAGGAGGTAAGGGAAGATGTGAGGGAGGAGGTAAGGGAAGGTGTGAGGGAGGAGGTAAGGGAAGGTGTGAGGGGGGAGGTAAGGGAAGGTGTGAGGGGGGAGGTAAGGGAAGGTGTGAGGGAGGATGTAAGGGAAGGTGTGAGGGAGGAGGTAAGGGAAGGTGTGAGGGAGGAGGTAACGGAAGGTGTGGGGGAGGAGGTAAGGGAAGGTGTGAGGGAGGAAGTAAGGGAAGGTGTGAGGGAGGAGGTGAGGGAAGGTGTGAGGGAGGAGGTAAAGGGAAAGTGTGAGGAAGGTGTGAAGGAGGAGGTAAGGGAAGGTGTGAGGGAGGTGAGGGAAGGTGTGAGGGAGGAGGTAAAGGAAGGTGTGAGGGAGGAGGTGAGGGAGGAGGTGAGGGAAGGTGTGAGGGAGGAGGTAAAGGACGGTGTGAGGGAGGAGGTGAGGGAAGGTGTGAGGGAGGAGGTGAGGGAAGGTGTGAGGGAGGAGGTAAGGGAAGGTGTGAGGGGGGAGGTAAGGGAAGGTGTGAGGGAGGAGGTAAGGGAAGGTGTGGGGGAGGAGGTAAGGGAAGGTGTGAGGGAGGAAGTAAGGGAAGGTGTGAGGGAGGTGAGGGAAGGTGTGAGGGAGGAGGTAAAGGGAAAGTGTGAGGAAGAAGGTGTGAGGGAGGAGGTAAGGGAAGGTGTGAGGGAGGAGGTAAGGGAAAGTGTGAGGGAGGAGGTAAGGGAAGGTGTGAGGGAGGAGGTAAGGGAAAGTGTGAGGGAGGAGGTAAGGGAAGGTGTGAGGGAGGAGGTAAGGGAAGGTGTGAGGGAGGAGGTAAGGGAAGGTGTGAGGGAGGAGGTAAGGGAAGGTGTGAGGGAGGAGGTGAGGGAAGGTGTGAGGGAGGAGGTAAAGGAAGGTGTGAGGGAGGAGGTGAGGGAAGGTGTGAGGGAGGAGGTGAGGGAAGGTGTGAGGGAGGAGGTAAGGGAAGGTGTGAGGGAGGAGGTAAGGGAAGGTGTGAGGGAGGAGGTAAGGGAAGGTGTGAGGGAGGAGGTAAGGAAAAGTGTGAGGGAGGAGGTAAGGGAAGGTGTGAGGGAGGAGGTAAGGGAAGGTGTGAGGGAGGAGGTGGAAGAGGAGGGTAGTTAATGGAGGAGGGGTGATGGCCCACAGCTCTCTCGTTGGTCAGGGAAGGTGTGAGGGAGGAGGTAAGGGAAAGTGTGAGGGAGGAGGTGAGGGAAGGTGTGAAGGAGGAGGTAAGGGAAAGTGTGAGGGAGGAGGTAAGGGAAGGTGTGAGGGAGGAGGTAAGGGAAAGTGTGAGGGAGGAGGTGGAAGAGGAGGGTAGTTAATGGAGGAGGGGTGATGGCCCACAGCTCTCTCGTTGGTCAGGGAAGGTGTGAGGGAGGAGGTAAGGGAAAGTGTGAGGGAGGAGGTGAGGGAAGGTGTGAGGGAGGAGGTAAGGGAAGGTGTGAGGGAGGAGGTGGAAGAGGAGGGTAGTTAATGGAGGAGGGGTGATGGCCCACAGCTCTCTCGTTGGTCAGGGAAGGTGTGAGGGAGGAGGTAAGGGAAAGTGTGAGGGAGGAGGTGAGGGAAGGTGTGAGGGAGGAGGTAAGGGAAAGTGTGAGGGAGGAGGTAAGGGAAGGTGTGAGGGAGGAGGTGAGGGAAGGTGTGAGGGAGGTGAGGGAAGGTGTGAGGGAGGAGGTGAGGGAAGGTGTGAGGGAGGAGGTAAGGGAAGGTGTGAGGGAGGATGTGAGGGAAGGTGTGAGGGAGGAGGTAAAGGAAGGTGTGAGGGAGGAGGTGAGGGAAGGTGTGAGGGAGGAGGTAAGGGAAGGTGTGAGGGAGGAGGTAAGGGAAGGTGTGAGGGAGGTGAGGGAAGGTGTGAGGGAGGAGGTGAGGGAAGGTGTGAGGGAGGAGGTAAAGGAAGGTGTGAGGGAGGAGGTGAGGGAAGGTGTGAGGGAGGAGGTGAGGGAAGGTGTGAGGGAGGAGGTAAGGGAAGGTGTGAGGGAGGAAGTAAGGGAAGGTGTGAGGGAGGAGGTAAGGGAAGGTGTGAGGGAGGAGGTAAGGGAAAGTGTGAGAGAGGAGGTAAGGGAAGGTGTGAGGGGGGAGGTAAGGGAAGGTGTGAGGGAGGAGGTGGAAGAGGAGGGTAGTTAATGGAGGAGGGGTGATGGCCCACAACTCTCTCGTTGGTCAGGGAAGGTGTGAGGGAGGAGGTAAGGGAAAGTGTGAGGGAGGAGGTGAGGGAAGGTGTGAGGGAGGAGGTAAGGGAAAGTGTGAGGGAGGAGGTAAGGGAAGGTGTGAGGGAGGAGGTAAGGGAAGGTGTGAGGGAGGAGGTAAGGGAAGGTGTGAGGGAGGAGGTAAGGGAAGGTGTGAGGGAGGAGGTAAGGGAAGGTGTGAGGGAGGAGGTAAGGGAAGGTGTGAGGGAGGTAAGGGAAGGTGTGAGGGAGGTATGGGAAGGTGTGAGGGGGAAGTAAGGGGGAGGAGGTAAGGGAAGGTGTGAGGGCGGAGGTAAGGGAAGGTGTGAGGGAGGAGGTAAGGGAAGGTGTGAGGGAGGAGGTGAGGGAAGGTGTGAGGGAGGAGGTGGATAAGGAGGGTAGTTAATGGAGGAGGGGTGATGGCCCACAGCTCACAATCATGCTCTCATTGGTCAGTGCCCTGGCAGCATTCAGAGCTTCCTGCATGAGGGCCAACTTGGTCTCCAACTCCTGCTCCCTGGAAAGTGAGGACTGGGGATGAGAAGAGGAAGGTGGGAGGGAGGAAGGGTGGAGCAGTGAGCATGTGATGACTTCAAAGCAATGCTAGGGGTGGGGAAGGGTGGGTGTGGTCATGCAGATACACACATATAAGCTCCACCCCCACACATGTATGCTCCACCCCCACACATATAAGCACACATGCACAAAACAACACAATCCAGTAGACTCTTAATTAGATCATTGGTGGAGGGAGAGGGAAGGGAACAAATGGAACATATACACTGCACAAGCTATCTGGAAATTTTTTTTAAAAAATCACTCGTTTTTTAAACAGCATTAGCCACACATCTCTGTAATCATGAATTATTGCATAGGATTTTTTATAATAATGGTGAGAGTGCTGCAAAGTAATTACTGTATAATGAAGTATTAATGGATGCACCCCCCCCCCCCACCATTTTCAATGATTGTAGTGCCCACAATGCCCACAATGCCCACACACACACACACACACACACACACGCACACACACACACACACACACACACACACACACACACACACACACACACAGTCTCTAACGAACTGGCTTGTGTCCAAATTTCTATCTCCATAGTCAAGTCCATACATTGGGAAAGGTGGTGTTGGTGGTTATGGAGATTCATGCGTACACTCACTTAGATTTTATATTTTCAATGGGGTGGAAGGGTGTTGTACATGTATGTACTACACAACATCAATGAGAGGCCTGGGCACCACACCCCCTCAAAGAGAGGCCTGGGCACCACACACCCTCAATGAGAGGCCTGGGCACCACACCCCCCTCAATGAGAGGCCTGGGCACCACCCCCCCTCACATACCTGCACAATTTGCATGATCTGGTTATGTGTGGCAACATAACTACAATAGTCACCTAACAGCTGCAATCACAAGTGACATCTCCATCACTTCCACTGAGCAATCTTATTGTTGACAGGCCTTCTGATGAACTGGTCTGAGGCCATGTAGGCCTTAATGGCAGGGAGGGCCTGTGTGATAGTGGGGGGGGGGGGGGGTGTGATTGGTGAGGGTACCTTCACCACCAACACTTTCCAACAGCATAAATGTCAACCTTACCTCAAATCGGTCCAGGAATTTCTGGTGGGTTAGGAAGAGGGAGAGAAAGTGAACATGGGCACTAAGAGAAGGGAAGGGGTAGCCAGGCCACACCATGACACATCTTATTACAGGTGTGCTTTTATTAGAATGCACATTCTCCCATGCTGATATGTCTATCTCAGGACAAGAGAGCACCTCATGGCTAAATAGCTGGTTGCCATAGCAATCCCTTCCTCCCTCTCCTCTCCATTTGCAAATACCATCCTGCACATGTACATGTATGGCATTTTAATAATAACTCCATCTCTAGCCCACTACCACTCCATTTGGACAACAGTTTGGAGCAGAACAAGATTACATTGGCCACCCAACATTTGCACTACTGGTACATGCACATACATGTTACATCATCATTAGTGGGTCAATGGGATGGGGACTAGGGGGACATCCTTACGGTCAAGTTTGGGTATTTGTCCAGTATGGTGGGCTCAAATAAGCGATGCTGATCCAATAACTCGTAAATAATAAAATCTGGAAATGTGATCTGTAAAGAGGGCCAGGGGGAGGGGAGGAGGGGGAGAGGGAGGAGGGGAGAGGGAGGAGGGGAGGGGGAGGAGGGGAGAGGGAGGAGGGGAGAGGGAGGAGGGGAGGGGGAGGAAGGGGGAGAGGGAGAGGAAGGAGGGAGAGGAAGGAGGGGAGAGGGAGGAGGGGGAGAGGGAGAAGGGGGAGAGGGAGGAGGGGAGAGGAAGGAGTAGGGAGAGGAAGGAGGGGAGAGGGAGGAGGGGGAGGGGGAGAGGAAGGAGAGAGGGAGGAGGGGGAGGGGGAGAGGAAGGAGAGAGGGAGGAGGGGGAGGGGGAGAGGAAGGAGAGAGGGAGGAGGGGGAGGGGGAGAGGAAGGAGAGAGGGAGGAGGGGGATGGAGAGGAGAGGGAGGAGAGGGAGGAGAGGGAGGAGAGGGAGGAGGGGGAGAGGGAGGAGGGGGAGAGGGAGGAGGGGGAGAGGGAGGAGGGGGAGAGGGAGGAGGGGGAGAGGGAGGAGGGGGAGAGGGAGGAGGGGGAGAGGGAGGAGGGGGAGAGGGAGGAGGGGGAGGGGGAGAGATGAAGGAGGTATGGGGAAGGAGGAAGACGTAATAGATGCAATAAATAAAATGCTGCAGCCAGCTACCTCACTTCCTGCAAACCATGTCTTGTCCCCAAGGAAGGTGGAGAACCGTTGTATCTTATCAGCAGCTGCCTGGAGATAGGCCGCCTTCTTAGCCTCCTGAGGACCACAAGATGGAGTCACTGGTGCCTGCAGCATGCACTGCTCACCATGTCTGGAGCGTAGCACAATCCTACAAATCCATTTCTGAAGTCCATGAACTATACATGTGAGGGAGGGAGGTAGGGGGAGGGGTCATCCACCATACACATATCTCCTATACAGGTATGGGAGGTGGTTTTATCGAAACTAATACATGTATAATATGGTCATTTGACTATACTGGAATCGTTTATGATGAAATTTGATACTGCGTCTAAAAGAAACTACAGAAGCATTGATTGGAAGGTGATGGCGCTAATACCTGCAGCAACATATAGTAAGGTGATCATACCATGATTAAACCCCATTGAGGAGGGGATCAAGTTGAAGGTGCCTGGTATGCAATTGGGAACCATTCATATGAATAGTGTATTCATAGAGTGGAAGGTTCAACTGATAAGTGGATGATCGAGAGGGTCCATTTATATATGAACCAGTGGGGAGATGGAGGGTCCATCTATATATGAACCAGTGGGGGGATGGAGGGTCCATCTATATATGAACCAGTGGGGGGGATGGAGGGTCCATCCATATATGAACCAGTGGGGAGATGGAGGGTCCATCTATATATGAACCAGTGGGGGGATGGAGGGTCCATCTATACATGAACCAGTGGGGAGATGGAGGGTCCATCTATATATGAACCAGTGGGGAGATGGAGGGTCCATCTATATATGAACCAGTGGGGAGATGGAGGGTCCATCTATATATGAACCAGTGTGGAGATGGAGGGTCCATCTATATATGAACCAGTGGGGAGATGGAGGGTCCATCTATATATGAACCAGTGGGGGGGATGGAGGGTCCATCCATATATGAACCAGTGGGGAGATGGAGGGTCCATCTATATATGAACCAGTGGGGAGATGGAGGGTCCATCTATATATGAACCAGTGGGGAGATGGAGGGTCCATCTATATATGAACCAGTGGGGGGGATGGAGGGTCCATCCATATATGAACCAGTGGGGAGATGGAGGGTCCATCTATATATGAACCAGTGGGGAGATGGAGGGTCCATCTATATATGAACCAGTGGGGGGATGGAGGGTCCATCTATACATGAACCAGTGGGGAGATGGAGGGTCCATCTATATATGAACCAGTGGGGAGATGGAGGGTCCATCTATATATGAACCAGTGGGGAGATGGAGGGTCCATCTATATATGAACCAGTGGGGAGATGGAGGGTCCATCTATATATGAACCAGTGGGGGTGTGGCCACAACAAACCTCATTCTCCAGCATGTCAACAATAGCCATCTCTCCCTCAGTCTTGCCACCTGTCATCAGAGGGACATGTCAATGTGGTGTGTTGGCCACATGCCATGATGATGTCACTTACACAGTCCATTCTTCCTTGCAAGATGACGTATTATCTAAGGCAGAGGTGTATTATGTGTGGACATGTGTGATATGGCATAGTTACACTATACCATATCACACCTCATAGACGTATTATCTAAGGCAGAGGTTAGCGGTGGAGGTGTGTTATGGTGGAGGTGTGGACATGAGGTAGTTACAATGTACAATATATAGCATCCTTAATAGGTGTGGTCTACCATACTGGTCCCCAGACTAGTGTGGTCCCAGTCCCATACATGTAGCTAAAGTCACAGAAGTTTTTGTTGCAGGCTACAGCTAGCTCGATATTCAAATAAGGTAATAACTAAATAAGTACCGCTATACTAGTACCGCTATACTAGTACCGCTATACTAGTACCGCTATACTAGTACCGCTATACTAGTACCGCTATACTAGTACCGCTATACTAGTACCGCTATACTAGTACCACCTCGTTTAACTTACAGCGTTGCTCTGTGTCAGTTTGATGGCTCCATCAATGAGGTACGGCAGCTGTTGTACATTTTACAAAGGAAGTAAACAAAAAACTGGCGCTTAAAATACCTCGGCAACGATCAGCCCTTATATCGTACATTTGGAAAATCTAACCCCAGCGTTGGTTTCACCGAGAACCACGCCTCCCGGCTGAAATCAGGAGCTTTTCCGGGGAACAGAGAAAGGAAAGAAAACAAGGTTATTATAAACAGATCCAGCTATATGTACACATACGGCCTCCTTGCTCATACGTCACGTTCTCGAATTCAGTCCCCGTGTACTTCAGAAGCAGACGGATCGGTTGGGCGAGCTGAAACAGAAGCCACATATTACACAACAACGCGAGAAGAGCGCTAGCGTTGTATCGTTCTACCCCTCGAATCTTCCAGTATCCCAACTTGACAGCCATCTCTTGTCTGAATGTCACTTCACGTGCTTGATAATAATCAAAAAACCTTACATCACCACAATGAATTCCAACACACAGTAGTAGGCGTTGCTGTTAACGGCTGAGCTGCATTGCAGCAAACAACACAATTAAACTCAATTGTATCTACATATCGAGAGTTACGGCAGTAACTCTCATACAGGATTTGTGCCGTATCATGAAATCATTAAAAAAACGCGTCCCGCGTATAACTCACGAACCGAGAAACGGATAGTGTAGCTCTTTATTGCTATCGATCCACAATGGAAAGACGATCATTTTCATGCTTTGTTCAAGTCGCTAGACCGTTTACTTTAAGAGAACAAAAAAGCTCGTAGTTCTCGTTCCCAGACCGTAATTTGTCCATAGTCGTCGTCGTCGTCTTTATGGGTGAGTATAACTCGTGACAGGAAAGGTTTTTAAAAGCGCCACTTACACCAAAAATCGTAAAAAAAATCTGACAATACATCTTCAGGTATCAGATATGTAAATAAAGCATGTAACCAATTACGTAATTTGCAGCTGCTCTCGCGCGCCAAGATTACGTAATCGCTATACATAGCTATATTAAAACCGTTTCCATGACAATGTTTCACGTATAATAAGAATTGTGTATCGTGGGAGTTTCATTTGTGTTTTTTGTTAAAAGAAAGGGAACAAGGGATTCAGTGGAGATACAATAATTATTCCTATATTTAGCACTGTATAGAGCGTCATTACAATTATGTTGCTAAATATAGGAATAATTATTGTATCTCCACTGAATCCCTTGTTCCCTTCCTTTTTACACCACCATTGCCTTCAAATCCTATATACCACTAACTTTCTCAGAGAGAATGTTTTTTATATCTTGTATATATAGGAACAAGGACTGTACATGTAATTATAAGGACAACATCATTTACATGCATGCATATGCACAAGACAAAATCGCACAAAGCGGGAAAAATCTGATATGCTTATGTAGATCAGTAAAACCGTTTGCCATGTCATGGGGAAATTTTTTTCACAACCGCTAGGTACTAATTAGTATACAGTTAGGTTCACTTTCCCTACGTCATGGCCTGCAAAACATATAATATAACAGTTGTGTTCACCTCCTCCTCCTCCTCACAATCTGCACTGGTAGCTTGTCAAGGAGACGTCCATTCATGCAGTCCTCACAAACAGCAAACATCACATGAATGCACTGACCCAACTATTTCAATAAACAGTAGGATCTTATAGTTAACAGCTTCCTGTCCCAGTGACCAGGAGAAGTCTTGGGGCTGGGCATCAGGGTGATTGTGGGAGGTGGCCCTATCCAGAGCACCAGCTGGAACCAACAAATAACTCTCTTCATTGCTGACACTTAAACCTCACTACCCATTTCAGTGCACAGTAGTGAGGGCCTGACTGGAACGCATGGAGGTGTGACCATGTCCCCAGCATGTCACATGGAGGTGTGACCATGTCCCCAGCATGTCACATGGAGGTGTGACCATGTCCCCAGCATGTCACATGGTGGTGTGACCATGTCTCCAGCATGTCACATGGTGGTGTGACCATGTCCCCAGCATGTCACATGGTGGTGTGACCATGTCCCCAGCATGTCACATGGTGGTGTGACCATGTCCCCAGCATGTCACATGGTGGTGTGACCATGTCCCCAGCATGTCACATGGTGGTGTGACCATGTCCCCAGCATGTCACATGGTGGTGTGACCATGTCCCCAGCATGTCACATGGTGGTGTGACCATGTCCCCAGCATGTCACATGGTGGTGTGACCATGTCCCCAGCATGTCACATGGTGGTGTGACCATGTCCCCAGCATGTCACATGGTGGTGTGACCATGTCCCCAGCATGTCACATGGTGGTGTGACCATGTCCCCAGCATGTCACATGGTGGTGTGACCATGTCCCCAGCATGTCACATGGTGGTGTGACCATGTCCCCAGCATGTCACATGGTGGTGTGACCATGTCCCCAGCATGTCACATGGTGGTGTGACCATGTCCCCAGCATGTCACATGGTGGTGTGACCATGTCCCCAGCATGTCACATGGTGGTGTGACCATGTCCTCACAACAGACAAAGACTGAAGAGATGTTTGTGCTAAGTCCTGCTAGCTTGCACATGATTCATGTTGGCTGTCAAGCAGAAGTTGGGGGATTAGAGGAGATTAGGGAAATGAAAGTCAATAAATTCATGTAATGTTTGCTCATCTCTACACATCAGTTTGGGATACATGTACATGTAAGTGTGATGTGTGTGCTAAGAAATATTCAAAACTTCGTCATGGTTACATCTGTTTATTACACACAATACTAAATCTCATCTAACACATGGTCTTATGTTTAGAGCAGAGGACAGGCAGATCTGGGAGGGTTAGCAGTGGTGGAAGGTCTGGGTGGGTTAGTAGTGGTGGTAGGTCTGGGTGGGTTAGCAGTGGTGGTAGGTCTGGGAGGGTTAGCAGTGGTGGTAGGTCTGGGAGGGTTAGCAGTGGTGGTAGGTCTGGGAGGGTTAGCAGTGGTGGTAGGTCTGGGAGGGTTAGCAGTGGTGGTAGGTCTGGGAGGGTTAGCAGTGGTAGCAGTGGTGGTAGGACTGGGAGGGTTAGCAGTGGTGGTAGGTCTGGGTGGGTTAGCAGTGGTGGTAGGTCTGGGAGGGTTAGCAGTGGTGGTAGGTCTGGGAGGGTTAGCAGTGGTGGTAGGTGTGGGAAGGTTAGCAGTGGTGGTAGGTCCGGGAGGGTTAGCAGTGGTGGTAGGTGTGGGAAGGTACAGCTTCATTTCTGGTCTTATGGACTTTGCCTTCTCCCTCAATAGTTCTGCACCATCAACTGAGAAGTGATTTGGTAGCCTGTGGAGTGGAAAGCACTGATGATGCTTTATGCTACATGTATATGAAATAGTATATACCAACCCCCTAACTAGTGCCCGCTAATAGATGCCCCCATGCTCCATGGCCTCACACAACAGGTATAAGACCACTACGAGATAATCGATGTATTATTATATGGTAATAAATCATGATCTAATTCACACACATGCATGCACACATTGTCATGTTGCTGCATTCTTTCAGCGATACCATAAACACCATACATATGCTCAGCTATACCATAAACACCATACATATGCTCAGCTATACCATAAACACCATACATATGCTCAGCTATACCATAAACACCATACATATGCTCAGCTGTACCATAAACACCATACATATGCTCAGCTATACCATAAACACCATACATATGCTCAGCTATACCATAAACACCATACATATGCTCAGCTATACCATAAACACCATACATATGCTCAGCTATACCATAAACACCATACATATGCTCAGCTATACCATAAACACCATACATATGCTCAGCTATACCATAAACACCATACATATGCTCAGCTGTACCATAAACACCATACATATGCTCAGCTATACCATAAACACCATACATATGTTCAGCTATACCATAAACACCATACATATGTTCAGCTATACCATAAACACCATACATATGCTCAGCTGTACCATAAACACCATACATATGCACAGCTGTATATCACAATAGTGTGCAGTAGGCCAGTGAGAACTGGTAGTACCTTTATGGAGGGGTGGTGATGTTCCTATGAACAGTACTGTAGGCAAGGTGTGATAAACTGTGCCCACCTGTGCTAGATGAGGTACTCACAGTACAGCAGGGTAAGAATCCAGGGGATAAGGGGGCAAGCTACAGATACATTGGGGATTTTGGCTAAAGCTGTATGAACCCAAATATCACCAAGCAAAGCCACCCCTGCCGGCCTGGCCGGGGGGCACCAAACCACCTGTGGCCTTACAACATGGGTGCCATGGGAGGCAGTATGTGGCCTTACAACATGGGGGGCCATGGGAGGCAGTATGTGGCCTTACAACATGGGGGGCCATGGGAGGCAGTATGTGGCCTTACAACATGGTGGGCCATGGGAGGCAGTATGTGGCCTTACAACATGGGGTGCCATGGGAGGCAGTATGTGGCCTTACAACATGGGGGGCCATGGGAGGCAGTATGTGGCCTTACAACATGGGGGGCCATGGTAGGCAGTATGTGGCCTTACAACATAGGGGGGCCATGGGAGGCAGTATGCGGCCTTACAACATAGGGGGGCCATGGGAGGCAGTATGTGGCCTTACAACATGGGGGGGCCATGGGAGGCAGTATGTGGCCTTACAACATGGGGGGCCATGGGAGGCAGTATGTGGCCTTACAACATGGGGGGCCATGGGAGGCAGTATGTGGCCTTACAACATGGGGGGCCATGGGAGGCAGTATGTGGCCTTACACGTCTCATAAAATACTGCTTTTACAAAAGTGATATGTAAACAAAATATATATTTTAAGCATGACAAATAAATTCAACAACACTACATTTGACCAACATTTGGTCAGTAGTATAGTGAGGTACCATATATAGTGTGTGCCCCTCCCCCTGCCATAAAGTAGCCAGGCCACCGTTGATAGCCACCATTATGCAGGCCATTGCTAGGGACAAAGCCAGCCTCATCTTGTGGGACCAGGTCAAGGAGTATATCCTTGTTTGGTGTGCTACTTGCCATCCATTGCACCATTCCAGGCACCACACCCACCTCCCCACCCACCACCACCAGCACTACCACCACCCAGTGTGGTGGGCGTGGCAATCACATAATCACATAACAGCACTACACTAATAAAGACCAGGTCACCTGGCACTGCTGTGTGCAGTATGACAAACCTATGTACAATATTGCTGGAGCCACAATCATCCAAACTGATGTGTGTGATGTGTACAAGGTGTGGTGTGCTTACATCTACACAATGTGTACATGTATATGACTTACCGAGAAGAATGATTATCCAACCTGCAAGTGGAGGGGACATGCATGAAGACAATCTTAGTTGCCATGGTAATATACATGCATACAAGTATGCCAACCAGTGACTCAATTCATGTTACCATGGATACTGACAAACAACATGTACATGTAAACAAATGACATCACCTTCTAGGGACATACATAATATATGGACATTGCATCCATACAAGGTGTTACACAGATCACCAGTATACATATCCATGGAAGCTTCAGGGAAGGGATAGATATGTTATGGCCTCGGTTTGCATCTGTGACTGGACTTAAATCAGGTCACGAGTTTAAATCTGATTGACCGGATTTTGATCACTAGTGCCACAATGAAAACAGTTCATCAAAATAGACATCCTCTTAGTGTGTAGTGTGTGTATCTTACAGGGTTTTGCTTTTTGTGATAAAATACAGCCATGCATCTGGTAATGGCATACATGTGCCACTACATGCACCAACTTGTACACCAGCAGTCTGCATGAGGTTATGATGTAACTGAAGACATCCACGTGTTTGTTTAATTGTGGCTCTCACAATGGTACCAGCATTCAGTTCTCATCCAGCACAGGGTCATTTACTACAGTGCTTGGGAGCGATATACAACCTTTTGAAAGGCTGAAGAGAAGGAGGGCAGCACGTAGGAACATGAAAATGGACAAGATGGAGGCACGTGCCAGAGTACCAAAGATGAAGATATCTTGGAGTGTGCCAAATGTGGAGAAATGTTCCACTATGTGTATGTGGCCTTACATCTGACCAAACCAGTCACCTCGCTTTAAATTAAATTGGGGGGGGGGGGGGGGAGGCTTGTAATAAGCAGCTGATCTCCAAGGCTGATCACACTGCTATGTTCAGATGTAGGTTCCTTCCCACATGCACCATGAAGAAGGCAAGTGGGTGTAGCCTTACAGACATGGGTCATTCCCTCACCTTATGACCTAATGAAGGAGGTCTCCCACTACAGGGGCAGGTCCAGGATTATGGGGCAGAGAAGGGCGTGCCCTGGTGGGGGAGGGGCACCGCCCTGCCCAGGGGTACATGCAAGGGAGGGGGAGGTCCTAGTTGCTTTGCAAATTCTGCACACCATACATGCACCAGTAGAAAGGTAACTTACCTCAGCTCTTTCAGGGGGCAGTGATTGATGATATGTACCAAGTACTTTACACTGTCATCTCCAAGTTTGTTGTCCATCAGGCTGGATGGATGGACACAAAGAGATGATGATCACACCACACATCCCAACACCTCCATGATGTCAAGTCTTTATTACTAAGCATTTCAGCATTAACCCCCTCACTGATGGGGGGTGGGTACTGGGGGTGTGGTCAAGGTATCTTAAATAATCAAATCCATATGTACTGAGGACACCACAGTTAGGAGGTGTGACTAGTGTGGGAGGGGTGGGGGAGGGGTGTGCCTCTTCAGCAAAGGGTGTGGAGAAATGTTGTATGATCCATCATGTGGGTATGGGGTACAAAGAAGACAATAATTACTCATGCAGTTAGATGCCACAAAAGTACAAGACCTCTGTGTGGTAAACTTGTAAGGATTTTACCATACACCTTATAAGCTCCATGTTTGTTCCCTGAGCTTATAAGGAATTTGAACTTATAACGAATGTTGTTTTTTTGCGTGTAGCTACAATAACATTATGAATTTAATTACGCGTCAAACACATTGAACTGCATTTTGTCCTGTAAACACACCAGATGCCTAAAATCCTCCTCTGAAGAGATGCCAAAATTATCTCCTATAAACTGTAAAAGAGTAGACACACTGTTCTTTGCCTCAGTCAATGGAACTGACTGCGTTGGGATCTTGAGTTTCTTCTTCACCTACATCAAAACCTGTATGTGAAGTTGTTTGACCCAATAGCCCTGCTGCAATTTCTGCCATCATCTCCTCCCCTTCTGTCTCCATTTCTCCAGGATCCATTACCCAATCAAGTGCTGCCATTCGGGTCACTCCCGGTTCAACAGGCAGACTTGTGATTACAGCAGCTATCTCCCTTAGTTGGGAACTTTCTCCAGCATCTGCTGCCATCAGTGCTGCTCTGTCTGGTCTCATTTGCCTGATCCAAGTTTCAGGCAGAACCCCTGACTTGCACCAACAGTTCAACACAGTTGTTGCCGAGATATCCTGCCAGGCAGCTACAAGCCAAATAATGGCCTGAATGTGTCAAGAGTGAAGAAGATATTGTAGGTACATATAAGAGCACATCAGTGCAAAAACCTATACAACAAGTAAACAAAGACAGACCTGCTTAAGATTGGCTTTAAGTGACAGTGCCTGTAGATCCTGACTGGGATCATTGTCATACTGTTGGACCATGTAACGAGCCAGCTTGCCTTTGTAGTGGGCCTTAAAGGCAGCAATGATACCTTGGTCCAAGGGCTGCACAAATGACGTGCAGTTCGGTGGCAGAAAAAGGAGCAAAAGATTGCTCAACCTAAAGGCATCAAAGCTGCCCACTTTTGTAAGTACTGTATCTGCCACACCATGTGAACTGGCATTGTCCAGCAACATCAAGCAGTGACGCTGTTGCGACATAAATTGCTCGTTCACACTCTTAGACCAATCAGTGAAAACCTGCAGAAAACCGCAGTGAGTATGAATTATAAAGTAACCTGAAGCTCAACAGCTTACCTCACTACACATCCAAGCCTTCAAATAGGACACCACAATATCAGGGTTGAAGCTTTTCCATAAACAGCGGGGCCGCTTGTATTTATGGATCACGATGGGTTTAAGGCGCTCAGTTCCACATACGTTAACAGCTACATGTACATGAAGGCCCACTGTTATGCGATCTTTTACTTTCTTAAAGCCTCTCACATCAGTAGTTGTGGTGAGTGCACGATCAGGCTAAAGTAATTCAAAAGTTTCTTTCATTACATGTACATAAAAATTAACCTATTTATCTCGCTATTTATTGGAACATATCACTCACTGCCTGTCTGTAGTATAAATCTGTCTCATCAAAATTGAAGATGTCATCTGGTCTGTAGTGGCTCAGAATATCAGGCAGCTCCCTCTGGGCTCTAGCCACACGTTGCTGGTCAGCACCACAGAAAAGACACCATGACGTTTTTATCCATTTGGCATCATCTGGCCTTACGCTTGCAGAAGAGGTGAATGGAAGGACGGCTCGAGGTGTGGTTGCAGATGTAGGTGTGGCTGCTGATGTGGAAGTGACTGCTGACGGAGTGGCTGCTAAAGACAGGGGTGTGGCTGAAAATAACGGAATGGCTCCAGTGTCTCCAGATGTAAGAGGAGCGACTCCAGATGAAGCACTTATAGAAGCTACAGCTCCTCGTCGATCAATTTGCAGGTGCATGGCCAATTCTGATGCCTTTGACAGCATCAGAGCATCTGAAAGCATTCCGTTGCGCTCACGTACGCTGGAGAGTATGCATGTGGACTAATCAGTTTATACATTCAAACTGTATGACAATAATCTTTTACCTTTTAAAGCCCCGCATCTAGTAGAGGCCACATTGGGGCACGCCTCCTACACCTATCTTTCTCTGGTTCGTAAGGGCTCAGATCGTGGAATCCAGCACGCACTGCTTTCCCGACCACTGTCCGACAGATATGCTACCCTGAGTTTTGGCTAAACCACGCAGCAACTTTCACGTCAGAATCACCCGTGGAGAGTTTCCAACGTGCAAGCTTGCATTTCTCGTCCACCGTGAGCTTGTTCCTTGCCTTCGCAGTCGATTGTGCGCGTACCTCCGACATGGCAGCATGTACATGTACAGCATTATGCGAACAAACTCTGAGCAGGCATACATTTTATACGATCGAAAGCGGAACGAATGCGCCTTTGTGCACACATTAAAAAGTTTCTTGTGCTAGTTTATATGCGCTGAATGTGCGCAATTGTCCTGTCTTTATTCAGCCACAGGTTAAAGCGCTGTACAATGGTACCCTTTCTAATCATCATGCGGCGCATACATAATTATGGAACATGCAAGTTGAATAAGCATTCATCTTTCACGTAGTATACACTGTTAGCTTTCACACAGTATGCACTGTTAGCTTTCATCTTAAATGCAGTATATACTGTGGTAGCTTTCAAGTTACATGCAATATACACTGTGGGTTATGAATTAGTTTAGGTACACACCCCTGAGCTTATAAGGAGGGAATGAGCTTATAAAGTGGTGTGCTTATAAGGAGGGCAGACTGTACAGATTGCCTCAGCAGATTAAAATTACTTACATACATGTACATGTACATGGGTCCACTGCCCCTCCTCCATATGTTCCCACTGCCCCTCCTCCATATGTTCCCACTGCCCCTCCTCCATGTTCCCACTGCCCCTCCTCCATATGTTCCCACTGCCCTCCTCCATATGTTCCCACTGCCCCTTCTCCATGTTCCCACTGCCCCTCCTCCATATGTTCCCACTGCCCCTACCCCATATGTTCCCACTACCCCTCCTCCATATGTTCCCACTGCCCCTCCTCCATATGTTCCCACTGCCCCTCCTCCATGTTCCCACTGCCCCTCCTCCAAATGTTCCCACTGCCCCTCCTCCATGTTCCCACTCCCCCTACTCCATATGTTCCCATTGCCCTTCCTACATGTCCCCGTAGCCCCTCCTCCATATGTTCCCACTGCTCCTCCTCCATATGTTCCCACTGCCCCTCCTCCATATGTTCCCACTGCCCCTCCTCCATATGTTCCCACTGCCCCTCCTCCATGTTTCCACTGCCCCTCCTCCATATGTTTCCACTGCGCCTACTCCATATGTTCCCATTGCCCTTCCTACATGTCCCCGTAGCCCCTCCTCCATATGTTCCCACTGCTCCTCCTCCATATGTTCCCACTGCCCCTCCTCCATATGTTCCCACTGCCCCTCCTCCATATGTTCCCACTGCCCCTCCTCCATATGTTCCCACTGCCCCTCCTCCATGTTCCCACTGCCCCTCCTCCATATGTTCCCACTGCCCTTCCTCTATGTTCCCACTGCCCCTCCTCCATATGTTCCCACTGCCCTTGTATGTTCCCACTGCCCCTCCTCCATATGTTCCCACTGCCCCTCCTCCATATGTTCCCACTGCCCTCCTCCATACATGTATGTTCCCACTGCCCCTCCTCTATATGTTCCCACTGCCCCTCCTCCATATGTTCCCACTGCCTCTCCTCCATATGTTCCCACTGCCCCTCCTCCATATGTTCCCACCGCCCCTCCTCCATATGTTCCCACTGCCCCTCCTCCATATGTTCCCACTGCCCCTCCCCTCCATATGCTCCCACTGCCCCTTCTCCATATGTTCCCACTGCCCCTCCTCCATATGTTCCCACTGCCCCTCCTCCATATGTTCCTCCATATGCTCCCACTGCCCCTCCTCCATATGTTCCCACTGCCCCTCCTCCATATGTTCCCACTGCCACTCCTCCATATGTTCCCACCGCCCCTCCTCCATATGTTCCCACTGCCCCTCCTCCATATGTTCCCACTGCCCCTCCCCTCCATATGCTCCCACTGCCCCTTCTCCATATGTTCCCACTGCCCCTCCTCCATATGTTCCCACTGCCCCTCCTCCATATGTTCCTCCATATGCTCCCACTGCCCCTCCTCCATATGTTCCCACTGCCCCTCCTCCATATGTTCCTCCATATGCTCCCACTGCCCCTCCTCCATATGTTCCCACTGCCCCTCCTCCATGTTCCCACTGCCCCTCCTCCATATGTTCCCACTGCCCCTCCTCCATATGTTCCCACTGCCCCTCCTCCATATGTTCCCACTGCCCCTCCTCCATATGTTCCCACTGCCCCTCCTCCATATGTTCCCACTGCCCCTCCTCCATATGTTCCCACTGCCCCTAGAATAGGTATATGCTTGATGTGCCCATCATGTATGTACATATAGCACTGAACTGATTGTTTAAATACAACACTGAGACTCAAAGCATGTGGATATTTTAGTTTAGCCTATTTAGATGGGTTTGTTAATGTCAAGCCTGCTATGAACATTTAATTAGCCAAGGTGAACAAGGGGACCCCCCCCCCCCTTACCCTCATGTACATGTACTGAAAGCTCATTATCAATAACATCTCCCAACCCTTCAGGCCTGGCACAATGTGATTAATGATAGTGCAGTTAGGAGACCCTGTGTGACTTATGTGGGAGGGGTGGGGGAGGGGTGTGCCTCTTCAGTAAAGGGTGTGGAGAAATGTTGTATGATCCATCATGTGGGTATGGGGTACAAAGAAGATCATAATTAATCATATGCATGTCATGCTGTTTGATGCCACAAAAGCATAAGACCTTTGTGACATGTTTGATGGTTAAGTTGTTCAACAACTCTAAAGGTGTGCATCAATTAGAAGGCTGTAAGTTCCAATGACTGAAGCCACCCCTTCAATAGCTTAGTTGTCTGGTTCTGGTCAGTGATGTTACATAACCATGAACCCTTCTAACAGACCAGCTATGACTCAGAGCCTCTGATAAGCTAGCCATTTCAGAGGGCTCTCTGCCATCAATGAAAGTTCATTATTGCATGTCATGCAGTTGTATGCCATAAAAGCATACGATCTAAAGTTAAAGACTAAGGTGTGCATCAATTGGAAGGCTGTAAGTTCCACAGACTGCAGCCACCCCTTCCATACCTTAGTTGCTGATTTATGCCTAAGAATTGTGTAAGGGTTTTAACATACAGATTACCTCAGCTACACATGTAATTAATAGATTTATGACAAATAAAGGTATGTCACTGGCAGTGGTGTTACATAACCATCAATGGCATGACTCAGCACACTACCTCATCAAAACTAAGACCAGTAAAAGAGCAATGCTGGCAGAGAAATGAATTGCTTATTACATAATTCAGTCCCTTGTAATTTGATGAGGCCAGGACTTCATGTTATTGTTCAAATGCTTCTACTGCACAAGACATGAAAACACATCAAAGTCTGATAATGTTTATTCCTTTTTCAGTTTGTGCAAAACCAAGGGTCACATTGGTGCACCACACAGGGCACAGGCATGGTGACAGCTCCATTAAGTGCACATCTCATGTACCAATATGGGTTCTACCAATATGGGTTCTACCAATATGAGCTGTGCTGGCACAATGCAGACGTACATGCACATGTATAATAAGACAACCAATCCCATGTTAAATGGATGCATGTACACCATCAAACTTACTTAAGACTTTGGAGGTTATTCAGATGTGAAGCAGCTGCACATAACTCCTTCATTCCATCAGCACCAATACTATTAAAACCTAGGCTGGAGGGAGATACAGGTGTGAACAGTATGCATCAACGTATCCACACTGCATGGAGGTGTGGTGATGATGTACAATGTACATAAATGTCATGTGTACATGGAAGGAGGGAGGCACCCTCCCACCCAGGTAGAGTGTATATCTTGTTGCTAAGGTGTTGCTAGGTGAGGGCTGAACGCACCCCCATTGGTGTTTTATTGCATTGGAAAACACTCCAAAAGTACACAAAACCTACAATACATACAAACCGTGGTACATGACATTAAAATTTTTTTCCTGCTCTTCAATGTTTGGAATTGGTTTTAACAATAATGGTATGAACTAACAAAATTCTAACAATGCAGTTTGGTTGGCAAACTAGTTGTCAACAAGAGTTTGAAATTGAAACTTGTCACATGACGTCTTGGTTTCTATTCTTGGAAATGTGTGCCCCTCGTTCAGCAAAAGTAATTCTAGCTCATTTCTCCTCCGTTCGGAAACAGATGAGGCTGAACGTTGGCATATAACTACCACTCACATAGCTATATCACTTGGTCGGGCCAGATGTTGAATGTGGTAAGCAGTTTGAGGACCGCGGCTGCAAATGTGCTGTTTTAGGGGGAGACGCGTTTAGCTGTTTGTCTCGTATCGCGTTGTGTTTATGCTACCGTAAGTTCACAGTACATAGAAAACAGGTATTTCTATCTGAAACGGTCCTTTAATGTCAACTTTCGTTTACTTTGTCGCAAAAAAGTTTGCCTCGAAAGGTTGGGTCCTAAAAGTCAGCCATTTTCAGATGAATAACATTACAATTATTTACATTATTGTGGTTATCGTTGTTATGAGTGAAGCGAACAAGCTGAAAACGGCTACCACGAAGAGCTAGCAAAGAGGTACTGCCACTTTGGGAAGGTTTGAAACAAAGGAATGCTCCAAGGGGAAACCCCAAAGCTGCAGGTTTGTACTCTCATTTAAGGGTCTGGTCCATTTGAAGCAGAAAGTGTAGAGGAGGTATTGCATAAGATCTGCTATGAGCCGCTACCCCCACTGCGTAGTCAAATAGTGACCAGGAATGGGGGAGGTGAGTGAGGAGAGAAGTGGCCTCCTCCATATGTTCCCACTGCCCCTCCCCCATATGTTCCCACTGCCCCTCCTCTATATGTTCCCACTGCCCCTCCTCCATATGTTCCCACTGCCCCTCCTCCATATGTTCCCACTGCCCCTCCTCCATATGTTCCCACTGCCCCTCCTCCATATGTTCCCACTGCCCCTCCTCCATATGTTCCCACTGCCCCTCCTCCATATGTTCCCACTGCCCCTCCTCCATATGTTCAAAGTCATGCAGTATGATGCCACAAATGCATAAGACCTTTGTGTGGTTCTAGCTTATTTGTCTGGTTCTGGTTAGTGGTATTACATAACCATCAAGCCTTTTAACAGGCCAGCTATGACTAAGAGCCTCTGAATATTTTTAAGCTAGCCATTTTGGACAGCTCTCTGCCATCAATGAAAGTTAATTATTGCATGTCATATAGTTTGATGCCACAAAAGTATAAGCTCTAAAGTTATGATGGCTAACTTCTAAAGGTGTGCATCAATTGGAAGGCTGTAAGTTCCACAGACTGAAGCCACCTCTTCCATACCTTAGGTGCTGATTTATAGCCTACCAATTGTGTAAGGGTTTTACCGTACAGATTACCTTAGCTAATTAATAGATTAATGACAAATAAAGGTAACAGTCACTGGCTCAGCACACTACCTCATCAAAACTAAGACCAGTAAAAGAGCAATGCTGGCAGAGAAATGAATTGCTTATTACATAATTCAGTCTCTTGTAATTTGATGAGGCCAGGACTTCATGTTATTGTTCAAATGCTTCTACTGCACAAGACATGAAAACACATCAAAGTCTGATAATGTTTATTCCTTTTTCAGTATGTGCAAAACCAAGGGTCACATTGGTGCACCACACAGGGCACAGGCATGGTGACAGCTCCATTTAGTGCACACCTCATGTACCAATATGGGTTCTACCAACATGAGCTGTGCTGGCAGAATGCACACACACGTACATGTACAATAAAACAACCAATCCCATGTTAAATGGATGCATGTACACCATCAAACTTACTTAAGACTTTGGAGGTTATTCAGATGTGAAGCAGCTGCACATAGCTCCTTCATTCCAACATCACCAATCCCATTATAACCTAGGCTGGAGGGAGATACAGGTGTGTACAGTATGCATCAATGTACAAGCAAGTCTGTGAAGATGTACATGTACATGGAAGGAGGGAGGCACCCCTCCCACCCAGGTAACATGTATATCTTGTTGCTAAGGTGTTGCTAGGTAAGGGCTGAACGCACCCCTATTGTTTTTATTTTTGCATTGGAAAACCCTCCAAAAGTATACAAACCTACAATATAATTACAGATACAGCCCCTAAAAGAGCTGTGTTGCACTACCTCCCATTAATATGTGCGTGTATGCACTACCCCACCTCCATATGTTCCCACTGCCCCTCCTCCACATGTTCCCACTGCCCCTCCTCCATATGTTCCCACTGCCCCTCCTCTATATGTTCCCACTGCCCCTCCTCCATATGTTCCCACTGCCCCTCCTCCATATGTTCCCACTGCCCCTCCTCCATATGTTCCCACTGCCCCTCCTCCATATGTTCCCACTGCCCCTCCTCCATATGTTCCCAGCCCCTCCTCCATATGTTCCCAGCCCCTCCTCTATATGTTCCCACTGCCCCTCCTCCATATGTTCCCACTGCCCCTCCTCCATATGTTCCCACTGCCCCTCCTCCATATGTTCCCACTGCCCCTAGAATAGGTATATGCTTGATGTGCCCATCATGTATGTACAAATATATAGGTTCCCACTGCCTCTCCCCCATAGGTTCCCACTGCCCCTCCTCCATATTGTCCTACTTGCCCCTCCTCCATAGGTTCCCACTGCCTCTCCCCCATAGGTTCCCACTGCCCCTCCTCCATATGTTCCTACTTGCCCCTCCTCCATAGGTTCCCACTGCCTCTCCCCCATAGGTTCCCACTGCCCTTCCTCCATATGTTCCCACTGCCCCTCCTCCATACATGTATGTTCCCACTGCCCCTCCTCCATACATGTATGTTCCCACTGCCCCTCCTCCATACATGTATGTTCCCACTTCCCCTACTTCATATGTTCCCACTGCCCCTCCTCCATATGTTCCCACTGCCCCTCCTTCATATGTTCCCACTGCCCCACCTCCATATGTTCCCACTGCCCCTCCTCCATATGTTCCCACTACCCCTCCTCCATATGTTCCCACTGCCCCTCCTCCATATGTTCCCACTGCCCCTCCTCCATATGTTCCCACTGCCCCTAGAATAGGTATATGCTTGATGTGCCCATCATGTATGTACATATAGCACTGAACTGATTGTTTAAATACAACACTGAGACTCAAAGCATGTAGTTTAGCCTATTGAGATGGGTTTGTTAATGCAAGCCTGCTATGAATATTTAATCAGCCAAGGTAAACAGGGGGACCCCCCCTCCCCCCCCTTACCCTCATGTACATCTACTGAATGCTCATTATCAATAACATCTCCAACCCTTCAGGCCTGGCACAATGTGATTAATGATAGTGCAGTTAGGAGACCCAGTGTGACTTATGTGGGAGGGGTGGGGGAGGGGTGTGCCTCTTCAGTAAAGGGTGTGGAGAAATGTTGTATGATCCATCATGTGGGGATGGGGTACAAAGTCATGCAGTATGATGCCACAAATGCATAAGACCTCTGTGTGGTTATAGCTTATTTGTCTGGTTCTGGTTAGTGGTATTACATAACCATCAAGCCTTTTAACAGGCTAGCTATGACTAAGAGCCTCTGAATATTTTTAAGCTAGCCATTTTGGACAGCTCTCTGCTATCAATGAAAGTTAATTATTGCATGTCACATAGTTTGATGCCACAAAAGTATAAGCTCTAAAGATATGATGGCTAACTTCCAAAGGTGTGCATCGATTGGAAGGCTGTAAGTTCCACAGACTGAAGCCACCCCTTCCATACCTTAGGTGCTGATTTATAGCCTACCAATTGTGTAAGGGTTTTACCATACAGATTACCTCAGCTAATTAATAGATTAATGACAAATAAAGGTAACAGTCACTGGCAGTGGTGTTACATAACCATCAATACCATGACTCAGCACACTACCTCATCAAAACTAAGACCAGTAAAAGAGCAATGCTGGCAGAGAAATGAATTGCTTATTACATAATTCAGTCCCTTGTAATTTGATGAGGCCAGGGCTTCATGTTATTGTTCAAATGCTTCTACTGCACAAGACATGAAAACACATCAAAGTCTGATAATGTTTATTCCTTTTTCAGTATGTGCAAAACGAAGGGTCACATTGGTGCACCACACAGGGCACAGGCATGGTGACAGCTCCATTTAGTGCACACCTCATGTACCACTATTGGTTCTACCAACATTAGCTGGCACAATGCAGACGTACATGCACATGTATAATAAGACAACCAATCCCATGTTAAATGGATGCATGTACACCATCAAACTTACTTAAGACTTTGGAGGTTATTCAGATGTGAAGCAGCTGCACATAACTCCTTCATTCCATCAGCACCAATACTATTAAAAAATAGGCTGGAGGGAGATACAGGTGTGAACAGTATGCATCAACGTACAAGCAAGTCTGTGCACATCCACACTGCATGGAGGTGTGGTGATGATGTACAATGTACATAAATGTCATGTGTACATGGAAGGAGGGAGGCACCCTCCCACCCAGATAGAGTGTATATCTTGTTGCTAAGGTGTTGCTAGATGAGGGCTGAACGCACCCCATTGGTTTTTTTTTGCATTGGAAAACACTCCAAAAGTACACAAAACCTACATATAATTCATGATCCAGCCCCTAAAACAGCATGTTCTCCCATTACATGTACATTGCATACATACATGTATGTACTGCCCCTCCTCCATATGTTCCCACTGCCCCTCCTCCATATGTTCCCACTGCCCCTCCTCCATATGTTCCCACTGCCCCTCCTCCGTATGTTCCCATTGCCCCTCCTCCATATGTTCCCACTGCCCCTCCTCCATATGTTCCCACTGCCCCTCCTACATGTTCCCACTGCCCCTTCTCCATATGTTCCCACTGCCCCTCCTCTATATGTTCCCACTGCCCCTCCTCCATACGTTCCCACGCCCCTCCTCCATGTTCCCACTACCCCTCCTCCATATGTTCCCACTGCCCCTCCTCCATATGTTCCCACTGCCCCTCCTCCATATGTTCCCACTGCCCCTCCTCCATATGTTCCCACTGCCCCTCCTCCATATGTTCCCACTGCCCCTCCTCCAAATGTTCCCACTGCCCCTCCTCCATATGTTCCCACTGCCCCTCCTCCATATGTTCCCACTGCCCCTCCTCCATATGTTCCCACTGCCCCTCCTCCATATGTTCCCATTGCCCCTCCTCCATATGTTCCCACTACCCCTCCTCCATATGTTCCCACTGCCCCTCCTCCATATGTTCCCACTGCCCCTCCTCCATATGTTCCCACTGCCCCTCCTCCATATGTTCCCACTACCCCTCCTCCATATGTTCCCACTGCCCCTCCTCCATATGTTCCCACTGCCCCTCCTCCATATGTTCCCACTGCCCCTCCTCCATATGTTCCCACTGCCCCTCCTCCAAATGTTCCCACTGCCCCTCCTCCATATGTTCCCACTGCCCCTCCTCCATATGTTCCCACTGCCCCTCCTCCATATGTTCCCACTGCCCCTCCTCCATATGTTCCCATTGCCCCTCCTCCATATGTTCCCACTACCCCTCCTCCATATGTTCCCACTGCCCCTCCTCCATATGTTCCCACTGCCCCTCCTCCATATGTTCCCACTGCCCCTAGAATAGGTATATGCTTGATGTGCCCATCATGTATGTACATATAGCACTGAACTGATTGTTTAAATACAACACTGAGACCCAAAGCATGTGGATATGTTAGTTTAGCCTATTTAGATGGGTTTGTTAATGTCAAGCCTGCTATGAATATTTAATTAGCCAAGGTGAACAAGGGGATCCCCCCTTACCCTCATGTACATGTACTGAAAGCTCATTATCAATAACATCTCCCAACCCTTCAGGCCTGGCACAATGTGATTAATGATAGTGCAGTTAGGAGACCCTGTGTGACTAGTGTGGGAGGGGTGGGGGAGGGGTGTGCCTCTTCAGTAAAGGGTGTGGAGAAATGTTGTATGATCCATCATGTGGGGATGGGGTATAAAGTCATGCAGTATGATGCCACAAAAGCATAAGACCTTTGTGTGGTTATAGCTCATTTGTCTGGTTCTGGTTAGTGGTATTACATAACCATCAAGCCTTTTAACAGGCTCGCTATGACTAAGAGCCTCTGAATATTTTTATACTAGCCATTTTGGACAGCTCTCTGGCATCAATGAAAGTTAATTATTGCATGTCACATAGTTTGATGCCACAAAAGTATAAGATCTAAAGTTATGATGGCTAACTTCTAAAGGTGTGTATCAATTGGAAGGCTGTAAGTTCCACAGACTGAAGCCACCCCTTTCATACCTTAGTTGCTGATTTATATCCTAACAATTGTGTAAGGGTTTTACCATACAGATTACCTCAGCTAATTAATAGATTAATGACAAATAAAGGTATGTCACTGGCAGTGGTGTTACATAACCATCAATACCATGACTCAGCACACTACCTCATTAAAACTAAGACCAGTAAAAGAGCAATGCTGGCAGAGAAATGAATTGCTTATTACATAATTCAGTCCCTTGTAATGTTATGAGGCCAGGGTTTCATGTTATTATTCAAATGCTTCTACCTGCATAAGACATGAAAGCCCATGCATCAAAGTCTGATAATGTTTACATGTATTCCTTTTTCAGTTTGTGCAAAACCAAGGGTCACATTGGTGCACCACACAGGGCACAGGCAAGTTGACAGCTCCATTAAGTGCACATCTCATGTACCAATATGGGTTATACCAACATGAGCTATGCTGGCACAATGCAGACGTACACGTACATGTACAATAAGACAACCAATCCCATGTTAAATGGATGCATGTACACCATTAAACTTACTTAAGACTTTGGAGGTTATTCAGATGTGTAGGTGAGCATCAATTAAAAAGCATAACCACTGCTATTATTGTCTGCTATTTTCTAAGTGTACATACCCTTATAAGGTAAGATTGCATATTGCATTAGTACTATGTCATGATATGCACCAAATTGGTACATGTAAGTACAGTATATATATCCTGGATGTGCAGCTGATGGGGCTATGTTATCACAGCCACTACAGCTCTGCAGTGGCCTCAACCAAAGCATGCATGTGTATGAAAGCTGCTACTGAGGTGAGGCACGCCTGTGCTGGTAGATCAGCCCAATGCTCCCTCTGACCCCCTCCTAGCCCAATCCTCCCTGTGCAGTGATTCCTCATACACTGTATGTGCATGTCCATTATATATCCTTACAATGGTGTTATTGTGTGCTAGGCCTCAACCACATGTTATTAAATGAGCACAGGTCCCAAATATGTGTACATATGTGGTCCACTACACATTAGTGGTGTGGATGACCAATGCAGGGATTTATCTGACCCACCCTTTACCCACCCTTTACCCACCCGTAACTTTTGAGCTTACCCACCCGTAAAAATTATATTGGATGGTACAGCTGTTTATAGTTAATTGGTTGCGGGCGTCATCATTTCAATGCGCTGTGTGACTACTGTATGAATGATTTCATTGCCATTTGCCATATACATATAATCCCCTCCGCCCCCAGGTATTCATTAGCGATCACAAAAAAGTACACGTAATGAGCTGTTTGCGTCGCATTTTTCGCCATGACAGAGTTAAGACGAATCGAGTAAAGCGTTCGCGTAGGAATGGCAAAGCGTACGGCAAAAAACGCTACACATACGTTTATATGTGTACTTATTTGTCATAAGGACTAAGGGTCTTAACTGTTGCCTTTTTCGATGAGCTTGTGTATAAGAGGTATTAATAAGTACCATTAGACCTATCGGTAGGCGTTATTAAAAAGACTATTGCTAAAATGTCGGGAGACAATCCGTTCACAAAAGCAGCTAGTGTAATTCGTGCCGGTGGGGTAGGTGGTTTAGGTCGTGGAAGGTCGTTTAAAGAGCCAGTACACACAAGTATTGCAGATCAGTGCAAGACCCCATCGTCCAATACTCATCTTGAACTCACTTGAACACTGAAATCTGATTGGACTGCACTAAAGGCTTGTCACCCTACTACCTGACCAAATGCCATGTACACCAATGGCTAGCGACCTCACTGTGGGTGTGGTCATGGTAAAATGTGCCCATGCAGTCTAGTTTTGGCAAATGAACACAGGTCTGGGGACTGTAGTACCTACCCAGCACAATAAGTGATCACACAGACAACCATGGTAGCAAAAGCTATCAATACACACTCCATTGGCTACATGTACAAATACATTGTGACCCATCCACAGGTATACATTCCTCCACACCTCCTAGTGTGGTGGGAGGGGTACCTCCCTGATGCACCCTCCCTGGGGTAGCTCCGCCCATGGGTCCATCCCTGAACATGAGGGTGACTGTGTTATGGGATATCAATCTACCTTGGTCAGCTTCTAATTAATGGTGTTATTAGATGGAAGCTGACAAAGATAAGATTGATATCTTCACACTAAATATTCCTGATGTACAACACAGTAAATCACATGTTCAGGGGTAGACTCATAGGCGGATAGGGGAGGAGGGAGGCACCCGTCGTAAAATGTTGCTAGATGAGTGCTGAACGTATTCCACCATTGTTTTAACACAAAATAAATCATTACAGATCCAGCCCCTATAATAGCTGTGCTGATGCACCCATCATGTTCTAAACATACGTAGTACTGAACTCACTGTTCATTGATTTAGAAAATATCACACTGAAACTAAGAGCCTCTGAATATTTTTAAGCTACCCATTTTTATAACCATCAATACCATGACTCAGCACACTACATTTGTGTACCTCATCAAAACTAAGACCAGTAAAAGAGCAATGCTGGAAGAGAAATGAATTGCTTATTACATAATTCAGTCCCTTGTAATGTTATGAGGCCAGGGCTTCATGTTATTGTTCAAAAGGGACACAAGACATGAAAGCACATTCATCAAAGTCTGATAATGTTTATTCCTTTTTCAAACCCAAGGGTCACATTGGTGCAACACACAGGGCACAGGCATGGTGACAGCTCCCTTTAGTGCACATCTCATGAACTGCGCTGGCACATTGCAGACGTACATGTACAATAAGACAACCAATCCCATGTTAAATGGATGCATGTACACCATCAAACTTACTTAAGACTTTGGAGGTTATTCAGATGTGAAGCAGCTGCACATAACTCCTTCATTCCATCAGCACCAATACTATTACCACGTAGGCTGGAGGGAGATACAGGTGTGTACAGTATGCATCAATGTACAAGCAAGTATGTGCACATCCACACTGCATGGAGGTGTGGTATTGATGTACAATGTACATGTATGTCACCAGTGGTGTTACATAACCATCTAGCCTTTTCACAGGCTAGCTACATGTATGGATAACAGCGTAGCATGACTCAGCACACTACCTCATCAAAACTAAGACCAGTAAAAGAGCAATGCATGAACATGTAGAAAAGAACTGTTCCCACTGCCCCTCCTCCATATGTTCCCACTGCTCCTCCTCCATATGTTCCCACTACCCCTCCTCCATATGTTCCCACTGCCCCTCCTCCATATGTTCCCACTGCCCCTCCTCCATGTTCCCACTGCCCCTCCTCCAAATGTTCCCACTGCCCCTCCTCCATATGTTCCCACTGCCCCTCCTCCATATGTTCCCACAGCCCCTCCTCCATATGTTCCCACTGCCCCTCTTGATATCTTCACACTAAATATTCCTGATGTACAACACAGTAAATCACATGTTCAGGGGTAGACTCATAGGCGGATAGGGGAGGAGGGAGGCACCCGTCGTAAAATGTTGCTAGGTGAGTGCTGAACGTACTCCTCCATCGTTTTAAAACAAAATACATAATTACAGATCCAGCCCCTATAATAGCTGTGCTGATGCACCCATCATGTTCTAAACATACGTAGTACTGAACTCACTGTTCATTGATTTAGAAAATATCACACTGAAACTAAGAGCCTCTGAATATTTTTAAGCTAACCATTTTTATAACCATCAATACCATGACTCAGCACACTACATTTGTGTACCTCATCAAAACTAAGACCAGTAAAAGAGCAATGCTGGCAGAGAAAGGAATTGTTTATTACATAATTAAGTCCCGTTATGAGGCCAGGGCTTCTTGATATTGTTCAAATGGGACACAAGACATGAAAGCACACTAATCAAAGTCTGATAATGTTTATTCCTTTTTCAGTTTGTGCAAAACCAAGGGTCACATTGGTGCACCACACAGGGCACAGGCATGGTGACAGCTCCATTTAGTGCACATCTCATGTACCAATATGGGTTATACTAACATGAGCTGTGCTGGCACAATGCAGACGTACATGTACATGTACAATAAGACAACCAATCCCATGTTAAATGGATGCATGTACACCATCAAACTTACTCAAGACTTTGGAGGTTATTCAGATGTGAAGCAGCTGCACATAACTCCTTCATTCCAACAGCACCAATCCTGTTACTAGATAGGCTGGAGGGAGATACAGGTGTGTACAGTATGCATCAATGTACAAACAAGTATGTGCACATCCACACTGCATGGAGGTGTGGTGTTGATGTACAATGTACATGCATGTCACCAGTGGTGTTACATAACCATCTAGCCTTTTAACAGGCCAGCTACATGTATGGATAACAGCCTAGCATGACTCAGCACACTACCTCATCAAAACTAAGACCAGTAAAAGAGCAATGCATGAACATGTAGAAAAGAACTGTTCCCACTGCCCCTCCTCCATATGTTCCCACTGCCCCTCCTCCATATGTTCCCACTGCTCCTCCTCCATATGTTCCCACTGCCCCCCCTCCATATGTTCCCACTGCCCCTCCTCCATATGTTCCCACTGCCCCTCCTCCATATGTTCCCACTGCCCCTCCTCTATATGTTCCCACTGCCCCCCCTCCATATGTTCCCACTGCCCCTCCTCCATATGTTCCCACTGCCCCCCCTCCATATGTTCCCACTGCCCCTCCTCCATATGTTCCCACTGCCCCCCCTCCATATGTTCCCACTGCCCCTGTTCCCACTGCCCCCCCTCCATATGTTCATGCAGTATGATGCCACAAAAGCATAAGACCTCTGTGTGGTTATAGCTTATTTGTCTGGTTCTGGTTAGTGGTATTACATAACCATCAAACCTTTTAACAGGCTGGCTATGACTAAGAGCCTCTGAATATTTTTAAGCTAGCCATTTTGGACAGCTCTCTGCCATCAATGAAAGTTAATTATTACATGTCACGTAGTTTGATGCCACAAAAGTATAAGATCTAAAGTTATGATGGCTAACTTCTAAAGGTGTGCATCAATTGGAAGGCTGTAAGTTCCACAGACTGAAGCCACCCCTTCCATACTTTAGTTGCTGATTTATAGCCTAACAATTGTGTAAGGATTTTACCAAACAGATTACCTCAGCTAATTAATAGATCAATGACAAATAAAGGTATGTCACTGGCAGTGGTGTTACATAACCATCAATACCATGACTCAGCACACTACCTCATTAAAACTAAGACCAGTAAAAGAGCAATGCTGGCAGAGAAATGATTTGCATATTATATAACTATGTCCCTTGCAACTGAAGCCAGGGCTTCATGTTATTGTTCAAATGCTACTACCTAGACAAGACATGAATACAGTGGCCCGGTAGGTCGCGGACCAAAGCTGATGACATAGAGCATTGTGCAGTTGACATAGAGCGTAGTACATAGAGCAGAGTACATAGAGCAGAGTACATAGAGCAGAGTACATAGAGCAGAGTACATAGAGCAGAGTACATAGATCAGAGTACATAGAGCAGAGTACATAGAGCAGAGTACATAGAGCAGAGTACATAGAGCAGAGTACATAGAGCAGAGTACATAGAGCAGAGTACATAGAGCAGAGTACATAGAGCAGAGTACATAGAGCAGAGTACATAGAGCAGAGTACATAGAGCAGAGTACATAGAGCAGAGTACATAGAGCAGAGTACATAGAGCATAGTGCATAGAGCAGAGTACATAGAGCAGAGTACATAGAGCAGAGTACATAGAGCAGAGTACATAGTGCAGAGTACATAGAGCAGAGTACATAGAGCAGAGTACATAGAGCAGAGTGCATAGAGCAGAGTACATAGAGCATAGTACATAGAGCAGAGTAGAGCAGAGTACATAGAGCGTAGTGCATAGAGCAGAGTACATAGAGCAGAGTACATAGAGCAGAGTACATAGAGCGTAGTGCATAGAGCAGAGTACATAGAGCAGAGTACATAGAGCAGAGTACATAGAGCAGAGTACATAGAGCAGAGTACATAGAGCAGAGTACATAGAGCAGAGTACATAGAGCAGAGTAAATAGAGCAGAGTACATAGAGCAGTCGACACAGAAACGTCGACACAGAGACGTATTTGGGCGTGGCCCAGCAGAAGTACTATTTAGGCGTGGCCCTTAGGAAGTTGACACGGGTAAATTAGGGCGTGGCCATCGGAAGTCGCCTACGGAAGTAGTTGGTAAAATAGGCTAGCGATAATGGCGATCCATCGTGACGATGTGGAAGTTGAGAGTAAGAGTAAGGCTTATACCACATCGGACCAACCATGCACTACGCAACTCTGCCATTTTCATTCTCTAGGGATCATAGTGCGGTACTGGAGGCAATATTGGCGTACTTGCGCTGGGTGTACTCCGTGTCAATCATGCAATGCAATCATATACATATATGAGTTCATTGCAATGGACAAACAATATCATCGTAACATATGCACGTATACACACTAGGTTCTAAGAAAGTTATTCCTGGTCTTCACTGCCGAGAGCATACTACTGTGATGCAGTATAACCATCCTTTATTCTCGTGGCCTTGATGGTGACGATGTCCAAGCACATTTAATACTTGTGACTAAACTGTACATATACATATCTATATGTCAGTGGCGTTACATTAATGAATAAGCCTTCAATCATATACATTCAAGTACATGCGCTTGCTACAAAATCTACCTTGGTGTAAGTAGAATATAAAATGTATGACTTCTATAAAAACCATTGCGTGTGTTTGTATGTATGTACATGTATGTGTGTGTATGTGTGTGTGTATGTGTGTGTGTGTATGTGTGTGTTGGTGTGTATGTGTCATACATGGTACATCGAAAGGTTACCTATGAAAATATAGCAAATCTTTTATAATTCTAGCTTGGGAGAGTATGTTTCGATAGGGGAGTCGTCAAAACACAGGTGGCTAGACCAATTTTAACCTTAGACAAAGTCCCCTTTCAAATGGGTAGATACATCTAATCAAATTATAAGCAGGGGGTAGGTGCACAATCATTTGGCCTTGTAGAAAATTTAAAACATGGGTAGTTACTCCATAAACTAAAAAACATGTGTGTATATATATGTGTGTGAGTGTGTGTGTGTGTGTGTGTGTGTGTGTGTGTGTGTTCATTTGTGCATGTGTTATGGGTATGGGTATGTTTGTGTGTGTGTTGTCATGTGTGTGTGTTAATGTGTGTGGAGGGGAAATGTGCATATATTTGGTGGCGGTATGGGTGTGTGCACATCCATGTGAAAAAAATCATTGCAACTATATAATTGAGTGTTGTGGGTAAATTTACAGTGACATATACTTGTTTTATACAAAATACTTTTAGGGGGAGGGGGGGGGGGGGAGTTGGTATACAAGATAATAATTTGTTTGTGTGTGGTAAATATACCAAATGCCCAAATGTATAATTCGATCCATCTCGGGTTGGCTTACCCAATGCAAGCAATGTTATTTTCACATATAAATGAACACAAGTTAAAACAAATCATAGCATATTCTAAGAAGCTCATGATGTGTTGTGCGTATTTGGTAGTGTTCAAACAGTTATATCATTCACCAAGAAACATATAACACACTGTATCTTATCAATATTTTGTTCTGAAATGTATCATATTCCTAAACATGTATGACAGACAAATATTCATTCACATGCAAAGCCATCAACTTTACCAATTTGCCATATTTTTATAAATATCCTTAATACCGAAGACCTGTCAACAATATAAAATAAGTACGCCAATATATAACCGCAATAGGTTTGCGCTGCCTCCAGTTAGTCCAGTATGATCCCTAGAGAATGAAAATGGCAGAGTTGCGTAGTGCATGGTTGGCCTGATGTGTGGTATAAGCCTTACTCTCAACTTCCACATCGTCACGTTGGATCGCCATTATCGCTAGCCTATTTTACCAACTACTTCCGTAGGCGGTGTCGACTTCCGATGGCCACGCCCTAATTTACCCGTGTCAACTTCCTAAGGGCCAGGCCTAAATAGTACTTCTGCTGGGCCACGCCCAAATACGTCTCTGTGTCGTAGTTCCTATGTCAACTGCTCTGTCGACTGTACAATGCTCTATGTCATCAGCTTTGTTCCGTGACCTACCGGGCCACCGTAAGCACATGCATCAAAGTCTGAAAATGTTTATCCCTTTTTCAAAACCAAGGGTCACATTGGTGCACCACACAGGGCACAGGCATGGTGACAGCTCCATTTAGTGCACATCTCATGTACCAATTAATACGGTTCTACCAACATGAGCTGTGGTGGCACAATGCAGACGTACGCATACATGTACAATAAGACAACCAATACCATGTTAAATGGATGCATGTACACCATCAAACTTACTCAAGACTTTGGAGGTTATTCAGATGTGAAGCAGCTGCACATAACTCCTTCATTCCATCAGCACCAATACTATTATCATATAGGCTGGAGGGAGATACAGGTGTGTACAGTATGCATCAAGTTCAACGTACAAGCAAGTCTGTGCACATCCACACTTCCTTCATATGTTCCCATTGCCCCTCCTCCATATGTTCCCTCTGCCCCTTCTCCATATGTTCCCACTGCCCCTTCTCCATATGCTCCCACTGCCCCTCCTCCATATGTTCCCACTACCCCTCCTCCATATGTTCCCACTGCCCCTCCTTCATATGTTCCCTCTGCCCCTTTTCCATATGTTCCCACTGCCCCTTCTCCATATGCTCCCACTGCCCCTCCTCCATATGTTCCCACTGCCCCTCCTCCATATGTTCCCACTGCCCCTCCTCCAAATGTTCCCACTGCCCCTCCTCAATATGTTCCCACTCCCCCTACTCCATACTGTATGTTCCCACTCCCCCTACTCTATGTTCCCACTGCCCCTTCCTCCATACATGTATGCTCCCACTGCCCCTCTTCCATGTTCCCACTGCCCCTCCTCCATATGTTCCCACTGCCCCTCCTTCATATGTTCCCACTGCTCCTCCTCCATATGTTCCCACTGCCCCTCCTCCATATGTTCCCACTGCCCCTCCTTCATATGTTCCCACTGCCCCTCCTCCATATGTTCCCACTGCCCCTCCTCCATATGTTCCCACTGCCCCTCCTCCATATGTTCCCACTGCCCCTCCTCCATATGTTCCCACTGCCCCTCCTCCATATGTTCCCACTGCCCCTCCTCCATATGTTCCCACTGCCCCTCCTCCATATGTTCCCACTGCCCCTCCTCCATATGTTCCCACTGCCCCTCCTCCATATGTTCCCACTGCCCCTCCTCCATATGTTCCCACTGCCCCTCCTCCATATGTTCCCACTGCCCCTCCTCCATATGTTCCCACTGCCCCTCCTCCATATGTTCCCACTGCCCCTCCTCCATATGTTCCCACTGCCCCTCCTCCATATGTTCCCACTGCCCCTCCTCCATATGTTCCCACTGCCCCTCCTCCATATGTTCCCACTGCCCCTCCTCCATATGTTCCCACTGCCCCTCCTCCATATGTTCACACTGCCCCTCCCCTCCATTAATATGTAATATCATGTCTTCAGTTGACCTGATTAACCTGTACCCCTGATACCACGTACATCACCTGAGGACTGTACTTACTCTAGGGTATGTAGATGTGGTGTTGCCTTCAGAATATCTACTACCAAAGACCAATCACTGCAACCTCTCCAGGAGATCAAACTGTACATAGGAAATGTGTGCATTAGAAGAGGTCTGATTAGTACCATGACAACACCACACATTAATCAGATCTGGAGCTATTGGATGTTTAGCCCCACCTAAGAGGTTACAATGACCACACCTACCATTACAGATACATGTGCTGGTGTGTTTGATTCCAGACATACATGTTCAGTACTTATTACCCCCTGCTCAATGATCACTTTAAGTGCTCTGAGTTATTAGTCCCCCTCATCCCCCCACCCTTTCATGCAGAGGGATACATTAACTAGTGGGAGGCGGTCTATTTCATATGCAGGTGTACCCAGCATGCCTGCACCCAACTGCACCATAAGCCCTCCAGTAGTGGACCACTGCACCATAAGCCCTCCAGTAGTGGACCACTGCACCTCCAGTAGTGGACCACTGCACCTAGAGCCCTCCAGTAGTGGACCACTGCTCCATGAGCCCTCCAGTAGTGGACCACTGCATCATGAGCCCTCCAGTAATGGACCACTGCACCATAAGCCCTCCAGTAGTGGACCACTGCACCATAATCCCTCCAGTAGTGGACCACTGCACCATAAGCCCTCCAGTAGTGGACCACTGCACCATAAGCCCTCCAGTAGTGGACCACTGCATCATGAGCCCTCCAGTAGTGGACCACTGCACCATAAGCCCTCCAGTAGTGGACCACTGCACCATGGGTAAGGTGGTTACGATAATGGAGGTGTCTGATGGAGCAGTTAGAGGAGCAAGTGTTCAAGTCAGGTCTGGTGGTACATGTAGCTTTGCAGTCCTCAATCGCCCAGTTCAACGTCTTATTCCTTTATAATTGAATGTTGATCTCGATGTTGGAAGTAATTCTCCGGTTGGACCTCCACTACCTGAACCCTGAACAAGAAACATTGAGGGATGGGTCTCAACCGTCTCATGAATCAAGGAATTATATCTCAACGTACAAATTGGAACACCGATCAGTCAATGTCACTATAGCGCTACTAGTATAAGAGCATTTCCAACGTTGCAGCTGCAATTCATTACCCAATTTGAGCGAGAGTTTACGGAGAAAACCAAAGTTTTTTTTGTTGTTTTTTTTTTTTTTTTAAATTAATAAGCAATCATTTCGTAGGGTAAAATCAACGTATGTCAGACCTAACTGCTAATTACAAGATCTATGCCCTTTAGGGTCCACTGATGCTGGCTATATGGACCTTCCAAACACAGTAGCACTAATTGGAAACGCACTGGTACCCAATCTCGGTAGAGGCTTACTAGTATATTATACTACAAGAGCAACGAAATACGCGAGAATAATATTACAAGTGAGATGCACTTACGCGATACATTTCAGGCATTTTGCACTGCAGCAGATGAACAACACGACACTTAGCTCCGCTATTACATGTAAGTCACGCGATAAACTCGTCCACAGACCCGAACAACAATAAGCGTAACGCGAATCACGTTAAAATGTGTACATGAAATATGGGCTGATGCGTTCCGGCAATCATCTCTTAATTTGCTTCCTTGATAACAGCGCAATTGGTGGAATGTGCAAAGTAGATTGTTATCTTTGGGGGTGCTGAAAAATGGAAACGCGAAGGTAGATATAGCAGTAGCGGTTCCAGCATTATCACTGAGTTATAGGAAGTGATTTATTAATATGTGCTACCGATGATTTTGTCATTCCTATGAGTAATGCAATCGTAGTTCCATCTGTCTAGGGTTTGTTTCATGTTTAACGAGTTTAAACCTTAATGTTCATCGCACTGCGTGCATGCGTAATATGATATATACCATTTGACGCACCTCTATGCAGTCAGACTACGTAGGTACCGGCATATTTCACGTACGAGTACCGAAATATTGGTGATCCAATATTAAGTAAAAATTGTGACGCGGGTTGCAAATTGTTCAGGTGCATTAAATTCGAGTAAAAGCTGGTTTGTGTTCGTTTGATGGCTGTCGTGGACTGTTTCTGGATTTATCGGTATGTCGATACATTGTCTATGCTATGACACAGCTCTGGTTTATTTGAAACGTTTTGTTCAAAATTTCTGGCGCGTAGAAAAAATATGTACCCTTTAGGTTTGGTAGAACTTTTTTGTCTTTAGAGGTACCGGGAAACCGATCAGATTTAGGTACTCCCCAGGTCTTAATCTATATGGATTTCAAATTTCACGAACTTTGGTTGATGCCCAAAGCGTCATCCAACAGCCTATGTGTTTAAATATGGCACGTGCTATTCATGAAGCCAACTGACGTCAAACGTTATTAGGTGGTTAAGCACTGCCCATAAAACATAGTTTTGCAACTTTTTAAGAACATTTCTTACCTTTGAGTACCGTATTGCAATAACAAAGTTTAACTCTAAATAAAGACTACCATTATTTTCGAGGTACCGTAAAAAGAAGCATTTCTAAACGCAGTTTTGCTATAAATCTACATACTATGAAAATACCTTAATTTTTGGGCGATGCCCAAGGCATACCCCAGATTTTCTCAGGTAGTGACTCGTCCCCAGATATCATATTGTACATTGCCGCGAAAATGGAACTAACGCATGACTGTGCAACTTTCCAGTGTGCTTACAGCCCTACATGTAACCCTTTTAAGATGTTAGCATGCTGCAACGATCTGTTAGTGTGTCTTTTTCCAAATTAGGATGAAGACTGCAGAAGATTTTAAGAAGTTGATTGAAGGTTTTAGTGGTGATATCAGTGCAGACAATGCACTACAGGTTTCAGCAATAAGAAATGGCTTGGTAGTGCACATATATACAAACATAATGCAGCAAAGCATTTTTAAAACTGCCAAAATGGTGGCTTTTATTCATGAAGGAGTATGTGGGAATATTAATGAAGCTCATGGTGAGAATAAAAATTATGAAGAGCATCTTGAAAGCGTTTGGGAAGATATTGTTAATCTATTAGAGGATGAGTTTTCACTTCCTATTCAAACCACTGCTATACCATCTGTGTACTTATACTTGTCAAACCTCTTTGAAATTAAGAACTCCTTGCAAGAAATGTGGAATAAAGAGACAAAAACTAAGAGAATTACTCATTTCAAAGCGGATGCTCAGTCGCAAGTATCAAACTGTTATAAGTAAGCAACATGACAATCGTAAACTTAGACAAGCTTTGCCGGAGCAGATTGAAAGAAATTTGCATGCACATTTTAAAAAGGAGATAAATCAAAAAGATGCCACTTTGAAGCGGTTGGCAAATGAAAACTTATTATTAAAAAACACAGGTAATTTGCATAAAATAGCTTCATTAAAACATTCTTAGGTGAAAATGAGGTCTGCTCATAGGAAACGTGAAAAGTAAAGAGTGTGCTCTGAAGAGAAGTAATGCCATTATAAGTAAGAAGGTCCGCAATCTTGAGTTGGAAAATGAAGCATTAAGGGCTAATGTGGATTAGAACCACAATTTAGCACAATGCATCAGTACTAGACAAGACAAAAAAACTTACAGTACAGCATGTCGTAAAACAATATTCTTGCCTTCAGTATCAGGTGCCTGTATCAAGTGTATGTAATGTTATACATGTATAAGCCGTTCTTGAGCACCTTGGAAATGTAACTGTAGATTGCCTTCCTGATCCTCAAACAGTTAGTTACTTTGCCTATGAATTAGGCATATTAAAAGCTGGTGAAATATTGTATGATAATGATAATGTAACCCTTTCATGGGATTCAATATCTGTGGAGGGACGTCATATTAATGAAGTTCATATCAGCATTGCAACAGTTACTCCCACTTCCTATGTGCTACAATTAGGTATGATTATGCTTCCACGACCCCATATTCAGACCTGTTTTAATGTTATTGTAAGTTCATACTGCTACTTATTGGAAACGAGGAAGCAGTCAAGAAGATGGAGATGATGTTTCAATGACGCTATATGAATTCTTAGTTGACTATATCACAGATGACTTGTACATTAGTGAAATTGATGTATAACACTATTCTATACTTCTTATGTGTGTGCAAGACTTGTAAAAAAAATTTGGTGTGATTATATTATAGATTGTAGTTGCTATAGCGAAGAGAACAAAAACCGTCACAATTTTTTATGCGCTACCGCATGGATTGCCATAGCCGCAAAATCCGATGTTTGGATCGCTATAACTTTTTCACTGCTTATGCAAATGCCACGTTTCACATATCATTTTAATTCATTTAATCTGCTCTTTAAGGCAGTACCAAACTTGGTGCAAAATATTGCGTTTGAAAAAAATTTACCCGTACCTAAAGTCTACAGTGCCAAGGTTTTGGTTAAAGTTGCATACTTATAGATATCTCTGTATTTAATAGAAATTAACTCAACCGGGACAGTTTTTGTTTAGCGCATCCCATTCATTCGCGTACATTACCGATCGATTTTATTTTGATCTTTAAAATTACGTGGTACCTCGCAGGGAGATACATCATCGAGCAAGTAAGGTATCACGTGAATGCTTTTGCTCTTTCCAGTGGTATACAATTTATGGCTGAAAAAGTGATTTGAAAAGCCAGATTACCAGATTTACACCAATAATTGAAGTGGGGAGTGGAAACTGCTCAAGTGCCGATGGAAAAAATTCAGTAAGCTTAAGAATGCGTTGAATCATTTATTGATTTGACGAAAGATTGATCATTCACCTTCACTGATTTGCATGTGTGGCATTAAAATAAAACCTAACTTTCGTCTCGTGGGACAACCGAGAACGGATCGCTTACCTGTACGTAGCATTCGATAACACTAAAAAATCTAAACTAAAATCTACAGCATGTCATTGATTTCGGGGCAGGAGGCGGAGGGGAGGGTCGTCCCCCTTGCTCTAAGCCAAATACGAGTGGAGGGGGGTCCCCCTTCGATGGGCCAAATACGAGCCTGGAGGCAAAAGAGGGCGGTCCCCCCTTGCCGGTGTCACAGGTAAATTGGCACCCCCGGAAAATCGGCACCCCCATTCCATTTTTCCTAGGAATTTTGGCACCCCCACTCCAATTTTCCTAGGAAATTCGGCATCCCTTCAGGAAAACAGGCATCCCTTAACATAGCCTTTTCTCCAAGGAATTTTGGAACCCCCACTCCGCATTCCTATGCAAAATAATGAAATCAATTTTAAAAAGCTATATTCACTGGCACATAAGAAAGTCAGGAACCATTTGAAGGGTTTTTTAATGTACTGTTACGTAATTATAATTATAGTACAGGGAATAATATACTTTTTTTAAATTGCATAGCAATTTTGCTCTGCAAAATCAAAATTGATTAGCAACTTGGTTCAGTTGCATCGCAATTTATTCCCGCCGATATGTGTGATGATTCTTCACTGATTTGAACACAAAGCAGAGCTATCCCACGGACACGCCCGCGTGCATTTGGATCGCTTTCAGGCGAACGAGTCAAACGACTACTTCGATCCCCCCCCCCCTCCCCTCCCTCCCCCGTCTATACAAAACGAGGTCACCATCACATTTAAAAGTTTTCATATTTGTATATTTTGACCACCCGTATTGGCACTGTCGCGTAGGCGTTCTGGCATATTCATGTGCAGTAGTAGACGTACATGTACCACGTACGTTTGTGAGTAAACGTACATTTTAATCTGTAATGATTTGGTAACTTGCGAATTCTATTTAAAATATAAAATTAGACTCCCCCTTCCCGAAGCCGGCTGTGTACGCTGCGCGCTCATGTCATTCGTACGCGTACGCAATCGTTCATCGTCACATTAATTGTCGCGATCGCGATGTCACGTGAGTGTGGCTGATGCCAGCTTTCTGATTGGAACCCTTTTGTACCATAAATGCACTCTCTTCGCGTAGCATTTACACTGAGCAACGTGCCTGCAAACACGGATAGATTACATGATTTGCATCGCAGTTTTCTGCGACAATATTTTGAAGTTGTTTCGCATCTAATAAAAACTGCTTCGCAAAATGCGATGTGAATCCGGTTAAATTATTCCCTGTAGTAAATGTATGCACCCAATATTAGTAAATGTTTTAATTCATGATCTGATGCAATAAGAATGAGCAGCTCACAAACACAACACACACACATTAATGTTACATCTCTTTTTAACTGTTATAAAATGTTTGGAAGTTAGTTATATACATGTATAGGCCTTCATCTTGATGCAAGCCAGATGTAGAGCCATTTGAATGCTTCTCCACATTTGGCATATATACTGGTACTTGCATTAAGCAACAATGCTGTTGAAATGACCTCCTATTCTATAGCTGAAGGGCCCAGAGTAGTCTGCATCCTTATATAACTTTCCATACAGTCATATGGGGGATCAAAGGGAGAATAACATTGGATTTGTCGATTTGTGTATCATGTTACATGATCCACAAATCGACAAATGAATGTATACGCTGTGATTAGCAGATGCAGTTCTTCATGAAACTCCTGTGACCCTGTTACAGCAAGAGAAACTGACTGAAAGAAACAATTTCCATCTGCTGCAATCCTAGCACAAAAAAGTGTTGCTAATGGACGGTGTGACACAGCAATGATTGATGGCTGTGTCCAGTGAGAGTGATTCCCACGGACTAATGCCAACAGTTGGCGTAGCGAGGGTGTTGGGTGCCCGGGGGCAAAATGCACTAATGGCGCCCCCCCCCCCCCCCAGGCCCAAGAATACTGGGGGAGGGGGGGGGGGGTGTCCCCCTCGAGTTTGGCCAAATCAGACTACGTCCCCTTGCGTTTGACAACGAATACATGGATATGAGGGGGATCCCCTTGCGTTTGGCCAAGTCAGGGGCGGATCCAGGATTTAGGTGCGGGGAGAAAATGATGCTGTGGCGGGACACGCCTACCCCAGCAAGCAGGGTCTGGGGCACAGCCCCAGCCGCTTTGCAACTTCCGCACTTTTAAAGTCATAACATGCTAAAAACCAGTTAGAATAGTAAATAACTTGCTTCCAGACTTTCCTGTAGTCTTGCACGCCACGTTATTGAACCGATATATGGTATATCCGCTCGACGATCCATAGCTTAATATTCCCGATCGCGGAATATTTAACTACATCAATTCATGTGAGTTGGGACATTTATAACAACCACTACATGTATTGGAGGATCGTTGCGCCGTTAAAGCGATCAGTATCGATAGGTTTTGCCGGGCCGGGGGGGGGGGGGGGGGGGGGGCAATTGCCCCCGGGCGCTGACCTAAGGGGGGCGCCAAAATGTCTAGATGTTTACTATAAATATCATTGCAATGCGTACCAGATAAGCCGAGGAAAGGTTTATGTTAATGCTCTTATGTTTATTGATTAGAAACAGCAAGTCCGCGCATACTGTTGATGAAATTGTTTTCGTATAATTGGAGCTGAATTTTGGAACAAGAAATTAAGCAGAGGGCGCCCCCCCCCTCACTACGCCACTGAATGCCAACCCTAGAAACAGCATGAAGTAACAATATACATATATAACTTGCAAACACAATGATAATTATGTTACACAAATATAAAATTCAAGGACCTAACATTGTTTTTAAGATTACAAATTTTATGTAAGTGCCATTTTCACAGTAATTCTTACGCACAGATGCAAGGACTTACACGTGGATGGACATAACTGATTACAAGATTCTGTCCCTTGATCGGAAAATGCTATATCAGGGCACCCATGACGACGAATAAAGTCATTTGGGAACTCTGCAACATTAATGGCTACTTTCGTTGGAGATGCCCGTGCTTCTGCATGGTCACTTAGTAAAGCTATCTGTCACAACTATTAGCATTTGTGGTTGTTGCAGGGCAGAGGCCGAATGAGGTCTATTCCTATCTGCTTCCGTCCTCTTACATGGTAGAACAGAAATATACATTTTTAAAACAGAAAATAGAGGAGATGCTGACAGTAAGTTTAAAGGATAAAATTTACTTAACCAACTTTTCATATCCTTTGATAACCATGGCCAGAAATAATCTTCCCACGCGGCCTTCGCGTCTGGTCCGATATGGCTACCATTAAATATCCTTGTCTTCACATCTTTGATATAAAGAGAAAGCGCATCCCCTTTCTTAGAATTTGTATAAATGACTCGATAAAGCTGCCCATCTTGCAATCGGTACTGCTTTTGCGAATGCCACACTTGCCTATTTTGGTTGCATCCTGAGGGTAGCTTCCATGTGCGATGTATAGATTAGAGTTATATCGTATACATCCTTTTCGTCTTCGCGATCTGCCCTCTTTTCTATCGTAACTTCTCGCTACAAGTACACTATTCAACTTTTGTCGCCTAAAACACAAGGGGTACCGAAAATCTAAAAGGATGCCAAAAAACCCGCAGGAAATTTGGAATGGGTGTATCAATTATTGGGGGTGCCGATTTTCCCATGACACCGGCGATGGGCTAAATACGATATTACCGGAAGCTTTTGACTGCATGTATGCGCAGCGCATATATGATGCAACGAAGCTATAGTAATAGTACCAATTGTATGCTGCATAATTCATGAACTATACATGAAGTTTTTTCTAAAATGTCTTCACGCAGTCACTGAAAGGAAGAGAGCAAAACAACAAGCGGAATATCTCCAAAAGCGAGACGAAATTTTAAGCAGAAGAGAACAAGGACAAACGCCGAGCGAGCTGAAAAAGAAAAGGCCACTGAACGTGAATGACATTTTGAATCTAGGCAATCTGCTAAGAGAAAGCTATACCTTAATTGAGGAGAACTGTGCTGATGAGTACAATAACTAAACAGCTTCAATATTGTTTAGGAGTCGGCATGGGAAAGACACCGAACCTGTCCAATATACCAAATGAATGCATTACAAGACCCTAAAGCAGGCGTAGCCCTGGTCTTAGAACTACCAGCAAAATTACCACCAAAAGGTAGCTGGTAATTGGAGATAAAATATCATCAATTAGGTGGGTGTATAGCTGAGATGGAAGCTTTAGTTACACTATAATATCAGGTGTATAGATGAACTAATAAAAAAGTAACATTTGTGGGGAAAAATAAAAAGTCTCAAGAATTGACCACATCCATTTTGCATGCAGAAATGAACCCCCTGATCCATCCTGTAAAGACACTACCACTGGGGAAAATCAACTTATGAAACACATAAATAAATAAATTCTCTAGGAGAAAATTGGTGGCATATAGGATTGAGAGAGAATGGTATGTGTTAACAAAATTGGACTGACTAGAAAAATGAAATGGTCTATATTTAGCACCCCCCCATCTGATGTATTGGACGTTATCCATGAATTGCATTTGCAGGAGCAAACATTAGTATAGTAAAGGAATCTGATTTTTGTAAGGAGCTTGATGTTCAAAGCAAACTTAGGTACCATCAGAAGCTCCAAATCATTATGCAGCAATCCTTACACTACTACATATGAGAACTGGGAATCCTATAATGCACTGGTGCAGCCACAGCAGCCACCAGAGCAGGCCTTCTCACTGACACCATTCAGAAGCTCAAAAGATGGCGAAGCAGAGCATACCCGTTATCCCCTGACCCACCCATCTGACACCACAACTATGACCACACAGTCACGATCACCCAATTGAATATTAAACCATGCTTTAGACCCTATTCCTCATTGTCAAAACCTGAAACAATATCCAAATGGCCAACCATTTTGTGTGTTTTCACTCCAATATGCAAACTGTGGGTATTGTATTTGGCTGGATCGTAGCCACATTGCTTTGGATAGAAAGGTGGAGTGGTGGGGTCCAGGGGCAGGTAAAGCTGCTGTGCTGATGTGTGGCAGGAAGATGAAGGTTGCGGTGGGTCCCTCCATCTTTGGTTCGTACAGGGTGAGTGTGCATGTGCATAGGAAGGGTTGTAACATGATCTAAGGAGAGAAACAACCAGTGTAACCAAGGGATGGATACACCGTCGATGCCATTAAACAATCAGGTAGCAGAAGAATTGGCTTGCACCACAGACTGTGACCCAGCACTTGTGGGCCCTTTGTTGACCCTGCCAATTGGTTAAAATGCCTGCAGATCTCCTGGCCTGCATAGGGTGGCTCGTTCTGGATGGTAGAATCACACTGCAGTGGTAATGTTGGTAAGAGTGGTGATTGCTGGTGTGGTTGTGGGCATACTCAGAATTGACTGTTGCCAAACATGATATGTGAGGATGTCCTCCTTGAATATGTCCCATCGGAGCATATACAGCTTGTCCCTAGCCAGGTGTCATACCACTGTCATTGAGTATGCTGAAAAGAACTGGCAGATAATGTCAGTTTGTGATGCAGTCTAGATGTGAGTTGCCGCAAATACATGTATGTTCCAGGCCTCCATCCAGGAGTTAGTGTCTGAGAACTGTGCCCCTCTTGGCTTCTTACCCAAATTGCCCATGGACTAGTGGGAGGAGTTTGTAAAAAAGGATTGCCTGAGCCAAAACTTGAGGATAACTGTGGCAGTGTGTGGAGCTATGACAAGATTAAGGCGCCACTCAGGCCTCCGTCTTCGTCTGTGGCATCTGTCACTGTCCGACAAGGCATCTTCCAAATTGCTGGACTTTGAAGAGCTGTTGGTCGACATGAGCAATGATTCTGATGAATTGCTCAATGACTGCAGGGCACTGAGAGCATTTATTCCCCAAAACGACAAATGCCAATGAAGGGTCACATAGCATCAAGCTGTGCAGCTTTGACAACTGCAGATGCAATGCCACTATGAGCTGAGCTCGCTGGGGCAGCTGGTAGGAGGATTTGCTGCCCACTTGCTCACATTCCTGCAAGTGCTGGAACAGACGCTCTACCAGTACCCATTTCTTTCCGACCTGTGAAAGATGTTCCTGGGCGATTGCCAAGCATACAGTGTCTACAAACTACAGCTATGAGGGCCAAAATGCTATCCAACCAGTGTCACTATAATTGATCAACAATACACATTATCAGTTGTTTTGCCCAGTATTTTTGTTTTGTCCTTCCTCTATACTGACCACAGTGCATGGGTCTCATGCAGGGATAGGATTTACAACAAATCATTGTATCAAAACATTTAACTACATTCTCACTTTAATGATTCCACTTGTGGGTGTTTACATATTAATCTCTTCAACGCCACTAACTTGTCCTTGTCATCAAGATCATCTTCAATCCTGAAAATTGAAATGATTTAATATTGCATGAAGCTCTCAAATAACATTTACCTAAAGCTTCTAACACTGTCCGTCGTATGGGTAAGCTTCTCGGTAATTATGTCCAGTCCTTCAGCAGTTAGTTGACATCTCAATTCAATCTCCTTCACAAGATTATTCGCTGCTTCTATACAATATCCTACAGCACAGTAATCGAGCAACGTTAGGGTTTCATTCAGAATTACTAACTTTCCACCAGCTTTGGTAAACAGTTCTCTACATCTCTGATCATTTTGTGACTCAAATACGCAATGCAGTGCTTTAAGGTTCACCTTCTTGCTACCATATTCATCTATCAGTGCACTGTTCATTATCACAGACCAGTGATCATCATTCTGTAGCTTTGTTAGACCGCAGAAGAACTTCAACACCACACCCATATGAGGCTGGACAACATGTTCCCTGATGGCTTTAAGCTGCTCATCAGGAGGCAGTCTGCTGACATGGTAGGCAGCAAGGAACTCCTGGTTGGTTAGGTGGACAAAGGAGAAGATGGGCTCAGTACCTTTGCAACTTTCCTTTCTATCCACTACAAGGAGTCCAAGATTTGCTGTGTCACCCACCTCTTGTAATGTAATTAATGTTTTTGAATCAGTGGTTGCGCTGTATGCAAGTTTAGATATTGTCATAAATAAAACATATTCACGAGATGGTAGTGATTGCAGGTCACTTATCACAACCTCTTGGCCCATTTTATTAAAGTATCTAACTAGAGACATGATTGTAAACTGAAAGTATACTTCAGTTTCTGTATTAGGAAGAGGTGTTGACTCTTCATGGCAGTTGTTATAGATGAAGATGATCATGACAAGATGTAGTGGTACATAGCACATATGTCTGATGTTTTGGTGATCATGGAGGTATGTTTTCACCTCATTAGCCTTGGAGGGATCGGTTGGATAGCTTGCGTCAATGTACTGATCAATCTGCTCCTTTAGGAACCCAAGAACTTCACCTCGTGTGTGGACACTTTTCCTCAACTCCTTAGAGGCATTTGGTCTGGAAGTTATGATGACTATTGAAGAGGGAAGAACTTCTCCTCGCAAAAGCTGCTCAAACCACGAGTGGCCATCTTTCGTATACTTTTGAGAGTACTCATCTAGACCATCAAACACAAAGCAAACCCCTTGCCCTACATGTTCCTCTATTTCTGTTTCTAGCTCTTGCTTCTTCACACCAAAGTACTCCAGAATGGTATGCATTGAAGTAATTGGTGTTGTATAAAATTGTCGAAGAGGGATAAGGAACAGATATTTCACAAATGTCCAAATTGCTCCTTCCCCCCAATCCTTGCTCAGTTTTCTCATCAATGTAGTCTTACCACAGCCTGGCCTTCCTTCTAGCAGAATTATTCTGTTGTTAGGCGGTGTAATACTTCCCATTAGGTCTTTATAAGATATAGTGACCTTTGTTTCAACTACATCATCCAGTGATCCTTGAATGGTATTGAAGAAAAAGTCACCTCTGTGTGTCTCTGTTGTATCCTTGACCAGTGCAAGATTGGTGAAGGAGAATGTTGGAACAGGAGGAAAGTCGACTTGGGCAGGTTTGTAGCTGCGATATCTACCCTTCAGGGTTCTAGTCGGTGCATTTTCACCTGGAAAATGAATGACATCAAAAACGTACACTAAAATCATATCCCAAAGTGATGTGTGAACTAATGTATACATTATCACACTGGTTGTCACCCTCCCCTATTCCAGCATGATGTAATTTGTAAATGTTATACCTTATACATGCATCTGGTACTCTACAGTAGAACACTGTATTACATGTATATTACATACTCACATTTAGTGAGACCTGCATGCTCTTGCTAGACCTACACATGGCTGCATGCTCTTGCTAGACCTACACATGGCTGCATGCTCTCCCTAGATCTACACATGGCTGCATGTCCTCCCTAGACCTACACATGCCTACATACCCTCCCTAGACCTACACATGGCTGCATACTCTCCCTAGACCTACACATGGCTGCATGCCCTCCCTAGACCTACACATGGCTGCATGCCCTCCCTAGACCTACACATGGCTGCATGCCCTCCCTAGACCTACACATGGCTGCATGCCCTCCCTAGACCTACACATGCCCTCCCTAGACCTACACATGCCCTCCCTAGACCTACACATGGCTGCATGCTCTTGCTAGACCTACACATGGCTGCATACCCTCACTAGCTGTACACATGGCTGCAGGGAATAATTTACTTTTAAAAACTTGCGTAGCAATTTTGCTATGTAAAATCAACGTTGATTAGCAACTCAGTTCAGTTGTATAGCAATTTTTTCCCTCCGAAATATGTGATGATTCATAATTTGAACACAAAGCAGAGCTATCCCACGCACACACCCGCCCCCTCCTCAAAACGCCACCATATTGCATTAAAAAGTTTTAATATTTGTAAATTTTAATCTATAAAACATGTATGTATCTAGAGCCGCCTGATTCCAGGTGGCTCTTAAATGGTGGCTAGGAATGGACACCTCCCAAAACACCCGTTGTTCCCAGTGGTGGCGGGAGGGGCGGCGCCATCAGGATGTAATTTTTAAAAAAATTCTAAGTTGTCTAATAAAAAAAAAAAAATCAAATTTTGACGAGGAACGAGTGGATAAATTGATCATGTCATGTAATTGTAAAAAAATGAGCGCAAAACTCAAACTGAGTGGTGCTCAGGGAAGAAAGCCAAAGCGAAGGAGGAAGAGGTTGCGCAAGACTATGGCTGCTTTCATTACCGTGAACAGAAGAAACAACCAGTCTGGAAACCGACGATGAACCGAATCAACCGATAATGTCAACTTCAGCAGCAGGCAAAGAGAATGACGTGCGTGTTTCTGATTTCACACATTCTAGTGAAAATGAGAGCGAGGTGAACAAGGCCGCTGAATCCAGTGTAGAGGATAATCGTCCTGAACAAGCCGCGGTGGTTACAGCTGCTACAGAGGAGGATGATCCCATTTTGATATACCAAGATGTGGGCTACATAAATTTCTCTGCAACGGGACAAGCTTCCATTGGCCAGCTACTTAAGGAAGCTATGGTCAGACAAGGTTACGACTGCTTCCAGAGTGCAGATGCAAACTTTGCAAAAGAAGAATTTGGAACCAAAGCCACTGTGAGCGGTATGACACAGAATTGGCTTGTAAAACAACTGAAAAACGGCATTGTTGTTCCACGAACGTGCTTAATGTATTCGCCATGCAAAAAAGCAGCTTTCTGTTTCTGTTGCTTGCTGTTTCCCAGCAGCCCACTGATCAGCACGTCATCGTTTGTATTAGAAGCTGGCTTCAACAGCTGGAAAAAAATGGTAAAGCTCAAAAACCACGAAGAAAATTCTTACCACAGACAATAATTCGTTGAGTGGAAAGAAATGGAGCGCAGGATGAAGATGCATGGCATGACTGGCATGGACGATTTAGTAAGTAGTCAGATTGGAGCTGAAAAGGATCGTTGAAGAGAGGTTCTAAAATGAATCCTGGAGGTGATCAAACTGTTGTCTACATAAAATCTCGCGTTCAGAGGTCATGTCAAGACTTTGGATGCTGCCAACCCAGGAGATTTCCTCACGGTTTTGAAGCTACTTTCTACTTATGATCCTGTGATGGCTAATCATTTCGCCTATATCCGTCAAAATCCACGTTGTGTGTCCTATCTTTCACACGATATACAGAACGAGTTCATTACTTTACTGGCTACAGCAGTTCGTGGGATGATCTTGAATGAAATACGAGAGGCCAAATATTTTGGTATTCTGTTTGATTCCACTCCAGATACCTCCCACACAGAGCAGCTGTCGGAAGTAATTCGGTACGTGTGACTGGATTATGAAGCTGGCCAGGTGAAAGTTCGTGAGGCATTTATTGACTTTTTGGAACTAGATAAGAAGGGTGCAGCTAGATAAGAGGAGATCATACTGAAGCTGAAGGATGACGACCTGAAGTTTAGTGATTGTTGTGCTCAAATGTATGATAATGCAGCTGTAATGACAGGCCATATCAGTGGAGTGCAGGCAAGACTTACTGATTTGAATGCAAAGGCAATCTTTGTGAACTGTAACAATTACTCCCTAAACTTAGCTGGAGTTCATGCTGCTGCCGTGGATCCGCTCATAATTACTTTCTTTGGTACCATTGAGCAGGTGTACGTATTCTTCTCTGGATCTACAATTCGGGTGGAAAAAGATGGAAGACAAGCTGAACATTACTGTGAAGAGAGAGTCAGACACACAGTGGAGTAAAAGGGAATCAGCTGTTCGTGTTATTGTTCAATCATATGATGACATCATTGAGCTGCTTCAGGAAATGAGTGAAGATGCGGCTGCAGTCTGCTGATACCGGAGAGAAAGCTGGAACTCTGCTTGATAGTCTAGCTTCTGACGTTCCCATTTGTTTGCTTTCTTATCCTTTGGGAACAAGTCCTGCACAAGTTTAATGTTGTCCAGAAACGTTTACAAACTCCAAGGATGAATTTGAGAGAGGCAGCGGCTGATATGGACTCACTGATAGATCATTTTATCAACAAGCATTCAGAACTGTGTCAGAATGCTACAGACAAGGGATTAAATGTGGCTGCAGAATGGGGCAATACCAACAGAAAGTTGCATCAGACAAAAAAGAAAATGGATGGTGAGAAGGCAACTGGTGCCGGCCTGACACTGGTTGAAGAGATTGACAGAGCCATGAAGCTGTCTTTGGATAGACTAGTGCAGGAGATACGTGACAGAAGCAAACGTCGTCAAGACTTAAACTCCAAGTTTGGATTCCTCCTATTTGTGCAGTCACTCATTGCCAATGAAGGTGTCAACGAAGATCCTCTGCTGCCACACTGTGTCGATTTTGCCATTGCATACGAAGGTGATGTTGATGCCAGTTCCTTGCTACTGGAAATCATGGACTGTCGGATGTTGATGAAGAAAAGGCCTAGTTCTGAAGATCCATCAACTCCTGAAGAACTTCTCAAATTCACAATACAGTATGGGAAAGACATCTTTCCAAATCTACGTACTGCATTGCAAATTTTGCTAACCATCTCAGTCTCTGCGGCAAGCTGTGAATGATCGTTCAGCAAGCTAAACGTTTGAGTAATTTAGCCCGGCATACTGTCCGTCGAGAAAGATACGTTTAACTCTATAGCTATATAAAATGGCGGCGAGTCGACATTCCGCGTGTTTTGTGGCATAAACTGTGTGGGCATGCCTCACCGCAAATCGAAAACATCGCAGAGTCAAGCTCCCTTTCCGGTTAGTTCTGCTTCGAAACGATGTTGTCCTTGTAATAGTAATGGCATATATGCCCGATGCAAGCGTTGCAGCTGCGTTACATCAGGACAAGGGTGTACCAGCTGCCAGCCAAAGAATAACGGTCTTTGTTGCAACGTGCTTACGTCAAACCCGCTTGCGTCAGATTCGTCATCACTTCTGAGCTCCCCAGCATCGTCCTACACGAATAGTCCAACGATCCATCTTCTTCAATTGTAAGGCCTTCTTCTCCCCAGTTTATCAGTACGTCATCACGGCCTCCCGATGAACTTTTCCAACCTTCCTCCACATAAGCATTCCTGACGCCTCTGTCCCAGCTTCAACCACCATCATCACCCTCCCTGGAGTTGGAGTCCCAATCGGCCACTTGTTGCAAGTGCCACTCCTCCGGCGCCCGTTGCACATCTTGCAAGTGCAGTCGGGAAGGGCGCCCATGTGTTAATTGCTACCCGGGGAAAAGGGGAAAATGCACCAACATCGCTTCCCCAATCCCACCCGCATCATCACCGCAATCTGAGGCTTCTCTTCAATCCCATAGCTTACCTTCAGTAGCAACCCCTGAGACAATGATTCCTTGTGCTTTGCGCGGCAATACTTCATACTTAGGAGCCCAGGAGAGCGGCACACCCATTCGAATTTCACACCCAGCCAGGAAGAAATGTGTTGTCCCTGACTGTCCAGTTCTTGTCGCTCCTTCCATGTGGCACTCCCACATGTCTCTCCATGCTAGTGGACTATTTCCCGGGGCAGTGCCTATAACATGGTTACAGGATCAGGATCTTTTTATCTGCTCCCTCTGTCACCAACTGGTGTCAAACACCGATCAAGATCACACCCCACACGTTGCAGGGGAAGGGTAAATATTCCTGTCGCACACCCGGTAGCCTCCCCACAAGTTTCCCCTCCCGGAGTTTCCTCTCAGAGCTTACCATCCTTCGAAGAGGTTTGCGAGCTACATCGTCCTACTTTGCGCTTTATTCCTTCCAGGGCTAGGCCAGCCTTCGCTCGTGTTCTGTCAGCCTCCCTGAGATCTGTTCTGAGTGATAACTCTGAAGAGGCCTGGCTAAAGTTGTTTATGTTGCCAAAGTGCGTTCTCCCGTCTGCAAAGCGCAGAGGAAGAAACCTTAAGCCCACCTCCATCGAGGTCTTGTGCAAACTCTGGTCTGACAATGAAGTTGGACACCTGTGGAACCTAGCAAAAGGAAACACCTCCCACTTCAGCAGTAGACAGGCCTCTGCAGAAGAACCACAGAGGGTGATAGAATCAGCTATCTCATTAGCTAAGGCAGGTATGTTCGGGAAAGCTTGTGGCATTCTTCTATCAGCAGGGATAGCTCCAAACGACTATAATACATGAAAGCTTTTGCTTTCCAAGCATCCAAGTTGCCCACCTCCAAATGTTCCCCAGGTTCCAACTGCTCCAATATCTATTGGTCCTGATTTCAACATCCTTGGAGTCCTGCAGTCATTTCCAAAGGGATCAGCTGCAGGTCCGTCAGGCCTCAGAATCCAGCACCTTCTTGATGCAGCAAGCATTCCTTTACCTACTTCCATATGTTCCTCACTCAGGGACTTAGTCAATCCTCTGTCATCTGGTAAGGCACCCTCTTCTGTCTCTAAGTTTCTGGCTGGTGGCAGTTTGACTGCCCTGAAAAAATCCAAATCTGGCTGTCTTCCTGATGTCAGACCTATTGCCGTTGGGGAAGCTTTGAGGAGGTTAACTGGGTAGTGCTTGTGTTCCTTGATAAAGTGCAAGGCCTCAGAATTTTTTCAGCCCCTTCAGTTTGGGGTAGCCTGCACTTCAGGATCAGAGAAGGTAGTGCATGGCCTCAGGGCATGCATGGATGAGCATTGGGAGGATGAAAATTTTGCAGTAGTTAAGGTGGACATGCGCAATGCTTTTAATTTGGTCTCCAGACAAGCCATACTAGATGAATGCGCCCTCCATTTCCCCAAGCTTTTACCCTGGGCCACGTGGTGCTATGCTGCTCATCCCTTGCTGTGGCACCCCATGGGTCACATCTCCTCAGTAGCGGGTGTCCAACAAGGGGACCCCCTGGGCCCCCTGCTCTTTGCACTTGTCCTGCAGAAGATCATAAATGCCATTGATGCTGATGATGACTGTGTCCACATACTCTATCAAGCCTGGTATCTCGACGATGGGACCTTAGCCGGCAAGAAATCTGCTATCCTTCGTGCCCTTTCTCTGTTGGATTCTATTGGACCAGCCCTTGGCATTTTTGTAAATTTGTCCAAATGTGAGGTGTTTTGTAAAGGCGACACCAGCGAGTTTCCATCATCTATGAAGTCCTCTCATGTACCTTACTTGGTGCTCCTATATGGGACTACCTCTTCTGTGGAAGTTATGCAGCTTCAAAGCGTTCAGAGGCCATGAGGCTGTTATCCAGACTGGTAGACGTAGGGGCCTCTGACCCTCAGGTGGCTTTGACTCTGCTTCGTCTGTGTGGGAGCTATTGTAAATTAATCCATTTGGCTAGAGCTACTCCACCTAGTTTAGTCTCAGAGGCACTCGAGCTGTTTGATGTTGAGGTTAGGCAATGCTTCGCTCAGAGTATAGCTGTAGAGGTTACTGATCGTGCATGGCAGCAGGCCCAACTGAATCTAAGTCACGGAGGTCTTGGGCTCCGCTCTGTTTCCCACCACTACTCAGCTGCCTATATTGCCTCCTTTTGTGCTTCCGGTTTTGGAGATGCCCAGAATCCACACCTATTTCACGCGGTTGATTTCTTCAACACTTTAGTCTCCCCGTCTGAGGTAATCTCTGTGGAAGCTATCACAGCCTCACCAATCCACCAAAGGGTACTGTCAAAGAAACTAGAGGACCACCAGTTCTCAATGTTATTGGAAACATCATCACCTGCCGATAAGGCTCGGCTGCTCTCTGAGTCAGCACCTCATGCTGCATCCTGGTTACTAGTCACACCTTCTCCTGGTCTGGACTTGCACCTTGACCCTAGTGAGCTGCAAATCTCGATCCAATGATGGCTAGGGATGGACACGGCTAGAGGTTCTTGTGCCCAGGCATAGCTCTTGACTGCCTAGGCAACCACGCTTCTACCTGTAAACGGGGTGGCGATGTCGTAACCCGCCACAACCATCTGCGTAATGTGCTTGTAGAATTCTGCCATCGTGCCCATCTAGGAGTGAGAGTTGAGTCGGGCAGTGGCCTTACACCAGACCTAAGCCATACCCGGTCAGCAGATGTACTTGTCCTCAATTGGGAGAGAGGAAAACATGCTGCCCTTGACATCACTGTGACCTCTCCCTTAATCCCTTCCATCCTAACAGCAGCAAGCTTGTCTGAAGGGGCTGCAGCCGAGGAGGCAGAGGCCAGGAAGCACAGAGCGAATGACACCAAGTGTTCAGAGCTGGGTTGGCTGTGTATCCCTCTTGCGGTGGAGACCTATGGAAACTGGGGAAGGGAAGCCCAAACCACCTTCTCCTGCCTGGCCTCTCACTTGGCCATCACCACTTCCTCCTACAAAGGTAAGGTACTCCGGAAATGTACAGCAAGCTGAACTTCACCCTGGTCAGGGTGGCGGCTAGGGCCTTACTGGCAAGGTGCGCACCCTCCCTTGGCCCCTTTGAACATTCCTATGTATTGTATATGTTTTTGTATCTGTAATTCTCAGTAATAAGTACTTATGCATTGTAATAATTTTAACATAACTCTATTAATTTTGATTCAATCATCGACCAGTTCGCCGAAAAAAAGGCGTGCAAAGCCACTATCTACATGTAGGTGTGACACTGAAGTACAAAATGCTACTTTCTTTTGTACATGTACATGTATACACTCACTGCACAATCCTTTACTGTATATAAGTACATCTATATAAACATGTTAAACCATCTAGTTGATGACAGTATACATGTATATACATGTATATAGGCCTTCGGTCCCCATGCACGAAACTGTGCTAGCCGGTCAGGCATGCGGGTTATAGCCTGATCACTTTTCCCCCCTTGCAAAACTGCCGAAAATGATTTATAATTAATAGGTATAAATAATTATTTTAAGAATTATATTCACAGGTTACCCACAATCATTGCCACATAGCAAATTTGTTGCTAAAAATGCTATCGATTTGAGAAAATGCGTTAGCTTCTGGGGCTCCACCCCAGACCCCACTGGGGGGAGCTTGGCTCTTAAGTATTGAAGTAGAGAGGCTAGGGGTGCTAATACATTGTCCTGCCCCCGGGCACTGATAACCCTCGTGCCGCCACTGGTTGTTCCCTCTGTCCTTCACATGCCTTAGATCCTCTGGGACATCACGCTCTCACGTGTACAAGTGTTGGTGACCTAATTGTAAGGCACAATGCTTTGCGCAACACATTTTGGGAATCTTACAAGCTGGCATGTATCGGGGGTCAACTTGAAGCAGGCAGTAGCCCAGATGAAGAGGGTAGGCAAACTTGCCCAGCAGACATCCTGGTCCAGAACTGGTAGTTCGGCAAACCGGCTGCATTGGATTTCACTGTCACATCACTACTAAATCCCACTACTTTAAATGAAGCGAGTGTGACGGCTGGATCCGCTGCGTTGACTGCTGAAGCCCGCAAGCATGCCACCAACGACGCAAAATGCAATCGTTTGGGCTGGGTCTGCATCCCTTTAGTCATGGAGACATACGGGTGTTGGGGAGACGAAGCCATTAAGTGTCTTGACAGACTCGCTGCACGTGTCACTACTCGCACGGCTCGTTCCAAGTCTTCGGCTGCGTCGGCTCTGTACGGAAGGCTCAGCACCGTCCTAGTGAGAGCCAATGCAAGAGCCCTATTAGCTAGGTTTTTTGATGACTCCTAGTGCCTTAATTAAGGTTTATCTTATATGTAATTTAATAATTTATAAATATAAAACAGCATTGAAAAACATAGCTATGATAAACTCTTCCTGAACACATGATCAACCTACATGTAACTAAGATAGAGTAGAGCAGTGCCGTATCATAGAACCCAAGTCCACTTCTCCACTTCAGTACCCTCAAACATAAAAATTGGATGCCCTTATGATGGCAAAGACTAGACGTGCCCTTGCATGAGAGTAAGATTTCCCCCCGTTTGTGTTGCTAATCTCTTCAAAAAATGTTTGATATATACACGTACATGCCTGACGCGTAAGCGTACATTATGATTAGTAGTGATTACATAATTTGCTATACATAGGTAATTAAAATTCGACCCCTTTCCCGAAGGCTGCATACACGTACGCAATCTTTAATTGTAGGATTTGCTGACATGTAATTGTCACGCTCAATGTCAAGTAATTGTGTACAATCTCGCTGAGGAAACTTTGTGTGAGTAGCGTTTTTGTACAGACGCCTTTCTGATTGGCATTCATTTATACTGTAAATACACTCTCTTCGCGTAGCACTTAACTGTGCACGTGTCTGCAAACACGGATAAATTGCATCGCAGTTTTCTGCAACAATGCATCGTATAAAAACTGCTTCGCAAAATGCGATGCGATTTAATTATTCCCTGACATGGCTGCATGCCCTCCCTAGACCTACACATGCCCTCCCTAGACCTACACATGGCTGCATCCCTAGACCTACACACGGCTGCATGCCCTCCCTAGATCTACAGCCCCGAATCCAACATAGTCTTGGGGGGGTGGCGGCCCCCCATGGCATATGAAATGCCATCCCTCTGGCAGCAAATTAATTGCCGCCCCCCTCCCACCCACACACGCTTCCATTTGATAATTACAATACCCGCAATTTGATTACGTGTTGTGTCATACTTAAAAAGTCCGAATACTTGCTGACAAAATGCCAATGAAGCGGTATGTCTTTTATGACATATTATACACTTCAACATTGGTTTATGCAGCTCAGGTGATTAGAAAGTGACCTCAAGTAACTACCACTGCCATATGGTACATATAGAAATAAAACAGAATTGATAGCTAAACTGGTTGATAGAAGACATACTATAGACACACAAGCAAACCTTTAATAGGTATTCCAGTTGATGCAAAAGTGGTTTGTGCAGCAAGGCCTGAAACAATGAGAATATGTTATGTACTGGATCTCAGTGCTATCTCATATTAGCCTGCTTGCCTGCAGAGGAGGTCAACTGGGCTGCAACAGAATGCTCTCCAATCCTACTTAGTGCCTCCCCCAAGTCTGCATAGCTGGCACCAGCTGTGGTACTCAACCATGTCTTGAACATTTCTCTTAGACAAGTTTTAATATCCCCTGGATTGTTCGCTTTTATCACGTCAAGATCTTGTTCACTTATGTTTAGCTGCAGTCCGAGGTCATACCATGTGGTGGGAGGCACCTTCAGACACACCAGGTCCTTGAGCACAGGTGCATCTCCACCTTTTCATCAAGTTATATGTATACAAAGGAATATCTATTACTGATGGCATAACATGCACTTATATCGTAGTGCACATACGTTATACCCAAAGCAACATACACCTGCTTGCATCAACTATACTGCAGTGACAAAGGTCACCTTACCTTCACCGTGCTGTCCCAAAGGTCCAGGGTTCAATTCTACATCTCCAGCTAATATTAGTAGCTGCCTTATGGACATTAATGACATCACCACCAACGCCAGTAGGATCTTTCCATCCGCTGTGCTCATGTGAGCATCACCCTGATGTGGTTCACAGGTTTGCTGTGTGGGAAAAACATGCATCATCAGATAATCGAATAAAACTGAACACCAACCTTTTTTGACCTTGATTGCCATTTTCTAACAAATTCAACACTAGCGCAGATAAGGACGTCCAA
>OX442415.1:17010468-17053468 GCA_949361645.1 Spongilla lacustris
GGCGAAATTGAGTGTCTTGCAAGGTTTCGGCGCATCGTCGAGGCAACAAGCTAAGGTATCATTTCCGTTCGTGGTGTCTATTACAACGTGGACCAAGTCACATCTCGACACACTGGTGCATGCGACAAGAGCGAGTAGCACAACCGGCGCCGTGTACCTACCAATTTCAAGCAGAGCTGTGGCCTTCATCACTGGCGAAGGTATCTTCATGCCGCCATTTATTGGAGCAAATGCAACAGACTTTTTTATGCTTAGCTCAGGTGAGACTGAAGTGGCAAAATTTATAGTGTCTACCCATATTCATAGTCTAATTTACATGACTACATGAATAACGGATTAGCAATACACCCAATTACTTTTAGAGCAGTCTAGGATGTAGTAAAACTGCCGAACCTTACTAGTAGATAATATATAATAAATGCATTATCTCTGCTGTCCCTTACGCCACTTTCTAAGCTGAGGCGGAGATAACTCCAACACTTGAAGTTTCTGCGGATCTGATAAGATACGATTCGCTCGGATGACTGTATCTTAGCAGCACAGGGAAAAGTTATAAACGTCCAGCCTAGTTGGGCGTGGCCCGCCCTTCGCGTTGTCGGAAGGTCGGGTTGCAAGCCTCTACCAAGATTTGTTCTGGAGTGTTATGTAATATCGTTGTAAATATCGCTATGTTATTGCACATTTTAGATTACGAGTGATAATGCGGTTTGCGGAGCAGCTGCTCAAGATGTGTATTGCTTCGAGTACGGTATCGATGTAGTTGGGCGTGGCCCGCCCTTCGCGTTGTTGTTCAGGCTTCATAGCAGGGTAGCGCAACTCTTTAGCTGCCTCTGTAACACGTACGTACGCAAATAACAATTACAAAACTTGTCCCCTCCATGGAAATTCATATACATTAAAATTAAATGGAAGGAATAGCAGCCTATCATTACCTCACATCAGCCGCTAATTGGGTGATAATGAACCCACTTGAACGCTGCACGTTGCAGCAGAACAAATCTTGGTATAGGCTTGCTACCCGACCTTCCGACAACGCGAAGGGCGGGCTGGATTTGTAGGCTGGTTTTTAACAGAAACCCATCCTGGAATGGAGCAAATAGCTAAAAAAAACCATCCTGGAATTGAGCGTCCAGGGTGGGAATACATGTAGTGGAAAACCATCCTGGAATTGAGGTTTACCCTGGCTGGTTTATAATTATATTTATACTTCAACAAGGGTTTTGTTCAACATGGATTTTACACTATTCCCATCAATCCCAGGATGGTTTTTACGCTATTAGGATGGGGTTTTGTTCAAAATAAAAAGGACTTTTATAACTTTTTTCTGTACAAGCTATTCAATCTTAGTCTCGTACCCAATCTTTGCCGGCTTACAGTACGTACGTGATGTCATAGATGATCACCGTTACGTACATTTGAGTCTGGGAACGAGACTACACCAATTTCGTTTCGCCTCGAACGCAGACCACACCAGTGATCATGACTGACAGTTCTTATTGTAAGTTTTGCAGCAATGCTTCTAAGACTGAGAAGAGCATGTACAAGCGTTCTAGCCGTTAGAAATACCCGAATAATCGTTTTGTCAGCAACCTCCTAGGAGGTGACTTGCAGCACAAAAGCCAAAAGGGGGCGGAATGACGCCGAAAACGGCATTATCATTGGCTTGCACGGCCTTTGTGTCAGGCTACCTCGCTTCACGTACGTATTAGAGGCACTGTCTGATGGAGCGCACCAAGATCCACTGGGAGATGTACTTTTGCAGAAAGAACTATAGCAAGTCCTATCGCATGTAAAGTGGCGTACATGTGGTTTGTGTTCATTCCCTTACACATCTATCTTGACAAAATAATACTGTGCATTAGGACTGGATGGTATGGGATTGGATGTTATGATGTCCATGGTAAAACTTTTATTAAGATATATTCACAATACCATACAAAACCCCGGCACTCGCGCGAAGCATTTGCTGCGTTAACTGGTCAGTGTCGTAGACTCGTAGTGCACAATGTCCCCCCTAAAATTTGTTCCCCCGGACGTTTTGCACTAGTATACAATGTTCCCCCGGCCCGGACAATCTACACTAGAGCACTCCGGCCACTCAAGGTTAATAGCAAAGAACTGCCACAGTGTGATCACTAGCTTGATTGGCTTCTGAATACCTGAGAATACGTACGTAACTTAGTTTTAACCGCGATATTTGTAAACGCAACCTTAACCGCGGCAACCCTGCACGTGACGCTTGCCACATCGAAATTGTAGATTTACTGTGATGGCACTGAAGTTTGGATTCTGGACTATCCGAGGGGTGAGTACCATGCTTGATGTTTGCGCTCGTTCGGTCGGCTGCTTTAACATAAAATGTCCCTTAACCTTTAACCTTTTATGCACAGCTCGGGCAGCCCATTCGCCTGCTTTTAAAGTACACGGGAACGGACTTCGAGGAGATTTCCTATCAACAAGGAGGCCGTATGTCTTCCGCTTCGACATGTTGTTGTGTGCGGTACAAGCATGGTTGGCGATCGCGAGTTAACGCGTGAAGAGTCCCACGAATGGCCAATACATGTTCTAGTAAGAACTATTTCCATCCACAGCTCCTGAATACAGCAGACAAGAGTGGTTCTCCGCTATACCAAAGCTGGGGCTGGACTTCCCTAATGTAAGTTACTTAATTATACTAGTAGCTTGAATTTTAATTGCAAGTTTTATGGGGATGGTCATCCCGGGAAGGTTCACACTTGCGTTGACTCACCTTCCACCGTGGTGTGTGTGTGTGTGGGGGGGGGGGGGGGGTAACAGAAAAGTAGGATTGAAACAGGTTTGGGCAAAGGGTGTGTCCAATATACCCTGAGTGATCCTACTTGTATGCCTATACCAATATCGAACCTAAAACTAATACAATGAAATTGATAGGATTCATATAAGTGTTGAGCTATGCAGAAGCATCCAGAACCACCAAGATGAACCTGCAGTGTGTTAGCTGGCAGATTCCTGAAAAGCAATGTACTCGGCCGGGGATGATTAATTCCATCACCACATGTCCTACCACCTTGGGTGCACCTTGCACGTTTCAAAATAACCGCAGAGAAGTGGAATGTTGTGAAAAAGCTAGTGACATATTTTTATCTCACATGCACAAAGAGACTGATAAACTCATTAGTAAGGCATGAAGCAAAACTACATTATGTTCAGGCAGCAACCAAAACACTTCCCATATCTCCATTGCAATCATCAAACTGACAACAAACTGTTAGCCATCCCTGGACTCAGTTGCAATATATTTTAAGTTCGATAACCGGAGGTGTGGAATTCAAGCACCAAACAGGGGGGGGGGGGGGGGGGGGGGTGACCCACCGATCACACCAATCCCCCCCTCCGGACTACGGACATCATATAGTACCATGCATTTATTAAAATTGGCAGGAGCATTAGTAAGAATACCTCAAACCTGAGAATGCCTCCAGGTAGGCCCTGGATCCTTTTGTTGGTTTGTGGTCAAAGAGTTAGTTCTATGATCAAACAGCAACTGTTGCTGTACATATACATGTAGCTGTACACATAGCTGCTATGGTCAGATGTTAAGCAATACTAGTAAAAATGGGGGAATGCAAGGAACAGTGATATTTCCTACTTAATTCCTGTATTCACTTATCCGCATGTTACTCAATATTATGTAACCTTCTAGAACATTCTCTTAGTTCCATTGCTATATATTAACGCATGTAATCTTTTTGTACATACTTTTTGGGGATTCCATTAAAAGCTCAGACTAAGTGTTAACATGTAGAGCATAGCACACTCTAACACCATCCTCCAATCCTGCACAAAAGTCTTCGCAAATGACAGCTGTAAGGATGGAGCAATAAAAGTCAGTTATACAGACATGTGTGTCATTTATCCCTAGATATGTGTATGTGGAATTAAGGCCATAAGGCAATAACATACAGGGATATAATATAAGTACCGTACTACAGATGTTTTTTAGAATGGTAAACATATCAAAGTGGTAGCGGTTACTATGGAGAACAATGATTTAATATAAGCGTTTATTACATTGAATTCTTGCAAGTGGGAGAGAAACAGCAAAAAGCTACATTACCTAATTGTCCTTTACGGGATCAGTTTCACATAACATGATGTTTTGAAGTGACCTCCAAATAATGTTTGTAAAGGTACTGCAGATTTTTGATGTACATGTATTTGTCTTCACTAAAAATCATGGCAGTAAGTCAATGTAAGACATTGCAGGCTCTTTATACTGTTGTTCTAATTGACTTTGAAAAATATGCCGGCATTTCAGCATTTCTGGGTCATGAATACAATGTATGCCATTTTTGAAGGTCCATAAAAAAGGGCCCGGTAGAGATGTACAGTGCATGTATTTTTACTTCTGACTACTAACGTCCAGCTTGCATACACAGCATGCAACTCATATGAAGATGGGAAAGTTCTGTACACTGTCAGTAAACTAAAGAAATACAGAGCTTCATTTGAGTTGCATGCGACAAGTATCTTGTGTGTGCTGGTGTTGAACATGTATGCATTGAAATCCTTTGTTCTGATTTGACTGCATGTATGTGTGTACCCACAGCTACCATATATTATTGATGGCGACTTCAAACTGACTCAAAGCAATGCTGTAAGGAAACCATACTATTGTGCAATAAAGAATATTACGACAACCAAACTTTGAATTTAGTATGTACTGAACAGTGTAGTAGCTATGATTTATACTTGATGCAGGATGTGACTAACGATTGATATGTTGTATAAGGTTGATAACTATGTGGCTTACACATATACCTGCTGCATGGTGTACTGGATAGAGGTACATGGTGCATATTCCATTGAGTTAACTTAGTAATTTTAATTTTTTACATTACACATAACATCATTCAGGTTTAAAAGATACATGTAGAGTGCATTTTAGGCCACTCCTGCTACGGAATATTTGCATTCATTTTAGATCCTACGTTATATTGCAAGGAAGCATGGCCTTTGTGAGTTATTGGGTATGCTTATGTGTATTCACACATCCACATGTGCACAGGTGGTAGGACTGAGAGAGAAATGGCTATCGTAGACATGTTGGAGAATGAGGTTTGGTTCTTGCTGGCTCTTCCTATCACCTATGCCTTGCTAACCAACAGGCCATGGACTTTAGGAATGAGTTTGTACGGCTTGTCTACGATCAAAACATGGTATGTGAGTGTGTTTCTGGGTTAGCTATGTGGATGTGGCCTACCTCCCAGTGCTTAATCCTGTAAAATTATATGAATTCTTCTTGTATGCGCATGTCAAAGCAGGGTGGTAAAATGTCTGCTCCGGACATGATATGCATCTATGAAGAAAGGGGGTAGAGGGTGGAATGGTTCATGTTTGGACAACAAATACCTGATTTCAAATATTAATTTTCCTCCTATCACAAGGTTTCACACCATCCCATTGCAATCATTAGGTAATAAAAATGAATCGGTTACTTGCCTTCTGCCTCTACGAGCTGGCAAGCATGCCAAAACCTTTGCTCAAACTGTTGCATGATAGAGATCCACTTGGTGTGTCATCTGCATGTGGAAGCCACAACATATACACTCTCAGCTAGTGCAGATACAGACAATTCCAATCACTAAAAATTCTAGTCTAACTACATGTAAAGAGACTATCTAATATAAGTATGTAAGCAGAAGAAATCAAGCAATTCATATCAAATTATTTATGTACATGTACCTCAGTAGACCTGCATGTACATTTACATGTAGAACTTGTTTTTTTTTTAGGACAAAATATTTCTACATAAATTTGTCAATACGATTAGAAAATGTAATGTATTCAGTGGTGCCTAAGACTAGTGTGTGCACATCCACTGATGATGTCATTAATAGTAGTGGCTAGAGGTGTAGGCCGTATATTGGCCAGGTGTTGATGGCATTAATAGTTATATTCCAGACAACTGTTAACATTTCTGAGCCATGAAAGTGCCTTAATCTGCACAACTTTCATATCTACATGTAGTCAAATAAGAACTTGAAATGTTTGTGTGCATTATGAAATGAAGTTTGTATTAATTGGTATATGACTTCTTGTGTACATATTTGTGGTTTGGCAGGAGTCCATGAAAGCCAATTATCTTCATTCCGTTGATGCCAGAATTGAACGCTTCTCACTGTACCTCGGTGACAAGCCATGGTTTGCTGGAGATGAGGTCACAAAACACACACTGCCATATATTTTTACCTACACATTTTTATCTCCTCTTCCCCCCTCCTTTCCTTTTATCCCCTCCTCCATTTCCTCCCTTCCATCCTCCTACCCCTTCATCCTCCCTCACCTCTTCCCTGTTTTCTTCCTTCTCCACCTCCTCCTCCTCCTCCTTCATTCAAATTCCTTTCATCAGATTACATTTGCAGACTTTTCCCTTTACGAGTTATTTGATCAACATCGCTTATTTGAACCTTCCATATTGGACAAGTACCCAAACTTGAAGGTAACTTTTATTCAGTGCTTGTACCTCTCAAGACATGAGGTCACAACTGCATGTGACCACCTTCTATCCTCCCTCTGCATCTCTGTATGAACCTGCATGGGCCAGAACTTTTTGGATCGTTTTGAGGTAAATGTGTATGCAAGCATATTAAACGTGTGCACATATACATTTTTGTATGCTTACACAAGCATGTCCTACACACACGTGTACATATGTACATATGTATTATATTTTGACATTTACACATGCGTGCACCTATGAACATGTGCACACCCATACACTGACAAATACACATTGATATATACGTGTGCATACGCATCGGAACATACATGTGCATACACTCACACCCACTATCACACAGGCTCTTCCAGCTATAAAGGCCTACATGGCCTCGGACCAGTTCAAGCCAAGGCCTGTTTATAACACCCCTGCTCTATGGAAATGAAAGACTAAATGTCTATTATATGATACAGGACATCCATGCTTGCAAGCATTTGTCATTTCAGCTGGTGTGTTGATTTAGATTTACGATCAATATTTGTGATGTAATTTTGCTAGAATCCATATTGAAATTACAGTCAGTGTCAAATTGGTGAGGCATTACTGGTTCCGGAGTTTTGATGAACAATTAATAAATGATTTTTTTTCTTGTATATATAATTCCCTGGGGCCAAGGTTAAGATCACTGATGAGTCTGAAGTTAGGCTACTGCTTATAGAAATGCATAATCATAATTGAGGTTGTATTTCACAATCGTATGCTTTGAAGTGATTTTCAAACATGAAAAAAAAAAAAAAAAAAATCTGGTATGATGTTCACAAAGATATATAGTGCTGATGCTATTGATATCGATCTGTTTGAGATTGCCAACGATTTCATTGCGATGAACCCAGAGATACATTGTTTTTTGGAATGCTTATTACGTTTTTAAAATTTATGCTAGATGAATCTGTATGACTATAATTTATACAAAATAATTTTGACCTTGCTGCAGAATCGTAAAGTACCAGACTGTGTTCGGGCCCACAGGTGTGTAAAAACTACATTGTGTGTCAAATTGGTGAGGCGTTACTGGTTCCGGAGATTTGACATGATGAACAAGTTAACAATAATATTGTTTTTAATTACGGTGTACGTGGCATGTACGAGCTCGGTTTAATAAATGATTTATATTTTGTACAATAATTCGATCCCTGGGGCCGGGCCGAGATGACTCTGAAGTTAGGCTACTGGAAACTGCGAGGTGTACGTATGCACTCGCCTGTTTGATGGGCTACATTTAGTGAGCAACTTGCGTCCCCGGCCCACAGCTCGGGCAGCCCATTCGCCTGCTTCTGAAGTACACGGGAACGGACTTCGAGGAGATTTCCTATCAGCAAGGAGGCCGTACGTAGACGTGTCATTATGTCTGGGGGGCTATAATGGGGGGTCGATATGGGTGTAGATTATTGTGTATACATTCCTCAGATCAGCTTCCGTGTGCAATTGACCGCGCCTTTTGCACTGGGTTTTTCATGTTACATCATAATGCTGGGAAGGAAAGGCATGTGTGCTTTGATCTCACGTGGTAGATACGTACATGTGCAATATGAAAAAGAAAACCTGGCTCTGTTTCAGAATCGTTTTCAGTATAATTGTGCCATGTGCATTGCTGTTGCTATGAAAGTGGTGGATCAATGTGATACATGTAGGTTGCCATGGTGAAGTACTGGAAGGTTGGCATGCGTGTAATATATTACTAGTCACACAATGACTAACTGAATTGCATGTATACGATGATTATAAATAGACTTGATAATATTTCAGATTAGCTTCTAATTAAGCACTTGGCCGAAAAGAAGTATATTAACCATTAATAATAGCTATCTTGCAGAATGAGATTGAAATGGTTTCCATCCACAGCTCCTGAATACAGCAGACAAGAGTGGTACTCCGCTATACCAAAGCTGGGGCTGGACTTTCCTAATGTAAGTCACCGCATGTATGTACGTTACTAGTATAGGTGTCCTCCTGATATGTACTTCCCACTTGAGCATACAGTTGAATAACTTCTTACTGTGTGGTGTTACTGTACATATGCAGCACCATCACACATGCTTCATGATTTTATTGTACATGACCACAGCTACCATATCTTATCGACGGTGACTTCAAATTGACCCAAAGCAATGCTGTAAGGAACCACTTATTGTATCTCATTGTTATAGCAAAGTAATTACTCAGTACAGGTTAATTCCATAATTCAGTACAAAACCATTAGATAACTGACTAATTATAACTTTAATATAACTACTTATGGCTATTGGAGGAAGGTAGTATTGTCAAGCTGAAGGGCTTCTTTAATCTATCGCAGTAGGTAGGTGTGATCACATGATCAAATACAAAGAAGTAAAATAGTGCATAATCTGTTGTGTAAAAATAAAATAAAATCACTCCACAAAAAATGGTATGGTGGTATACCCAGCTGCCTATTATATGTACGTATGGTACACATGTACGTGTACTGCGTGGTATACATGTTACAATCATGTACGTACACCATGTACATGCGGCTACTTGTATCTCGGCCATAGATCCTACGCTATATTGCAAGGAAGCACGGACTTTGTGAGTCATTTGACAAAATGTACACAAATGTCTGCACTCACTCACACATGCACCTGTACTCATAACATGCACACACACACACAGGTGGTAGGACTGAGAGAGAAGTGGCTATCTTAGACATGTTGGAGAACGAGGTTTGGTTCTTGGCCACACCTCCTGTTACCTTTGCCCCTTCAAATCGTTTAGGCCATGGACTTTAGGAATGAGTTTGTATGGCTTGTCTATGACCAAAACATGGTATGTGGGTGTGGCTTAGCTATACACTGATATCAGATTGATATACGTGTAACATAGCTTGCAATCTGATAACCTTTTATTGTGGCTTAAATTGGAGGGCATGATTTACATGTGTTACCATTTTTACCAAACCTCTATAACTCATTCAACTGCCCCCCCCCCAACCCCCCTTGCGTATACAGGAATCCATGAAAGCAGAGTACCTTCAGTTGGTTGATGATAAGATTCAACAGTTCTCAATGTACCTTGGGGACAAGCCATGGTTTGCTGGAGATGAGGTAACATACCCCCACTGCCCCTATACCTTGGAATTACGTACATCTTTCTGGTTACCTCTCTGCCTTTACCACCACTCTTCCCTCACCTTTACCACCACTCCTCCCTCACCTTTACCACCATTCCTCCCTCACCTTTACCACCACTCCTCCCTCACCTTTACCACCACTCCTCCCTCACCTTTACCACCACTCCTCCCTCACCTTTACCACCACTCCTCCCTCATCTTTTCCACCACTCCTCCCTCACCTTTACCACCACTCCTCCCTCACCTTTACCACCACTCCTCCCTCACCTTTACCACCACTCCTCCCTCACCTTTACCACCACTCCTCCCTCACCTTTACCACCACTCCTCCCTCACCTTTACCACCACTCCTCCCTCACCTTTCATCACTTCCCCTTCATATCAGATTACATTTCCAGACTTTTCCCTTTATGAGTTATTTGATCAACATCGCTTATTTGAACCTTCCATATTGGACAAGTACCCAAACTTGAAGGTGTGTTGTCGTATGTACACCCTATCCCAGCTTTGTGTGTGTTATATGTGTTATGTGTGCACAACTATCCCACATGTGCATGTATCTTTCCCCCTCTACATGTGGGCGGGGCCAGAACTTCTTGGATCGTTTTGAGGTACAGTGCATGTAGAGCTCTTGTGCATGAGATGGAGATGTTCCCACGCATGTTCCAAGTATTCATGTGTGTGCACATCATTACCAACACAACACTTATGCCAGAATGAGTTTTTGTTGGTACAGTATTTTATACTTATATGATATTCATAAACCATATACTAATCTTACGAAGATCCAGGTCATGTACATGTGTGTTTTGTACACAAGCCACTTCACTATGTGTTGATAACATCTGTATAAGCAGGGTGACTTGTAATCGGACTTGTAGTCGATTTGTCACATGCAACTATATGGACAAATGTTCCGCAAACCATCAGTAAACTAAACAATTACTGAACTTTTACCCATATTCATTGAGTTGCATGGGACAAGTCTGCAGGAAGTCGCCCTGTGGTAGTAAGGTTTTGTGGCTTATGAATATCATATATCAGCATAAACAGTGTTGCCAGCCTTGCAAAGTCTCCAGACTAGCAATTACTTGTAACACAATCTCTCTACACACTCACATAACGACATACACCCCCCTACTATCACACAGGCCCTCCCTGCCATTAAGGCCTACATGGCCTCAGACCAGTTCATCAGAAGGCCCGTCTATAATGTCTCCGCTCTATGGAAATGAGTGAAGACTAACACAAAAATGTACATCTGAACAGTTATGCATATGTGACTGAATCATGTAGTTGTTAACTATTGATTAGTAGTATATAGGCTGATATGCAGTCGTGATATCATCCATCCGCTGCTGCATATGTGGGTCTGGGGACAAGAGTACCTGTATGTACAGTGTACATAGGTATTAATAGTTAATGCTCAGCTGTTTAAATAAGGTGACTGAATTTGTTGCAAGGCATACTTATAATTGTTACATGTACTTTGCTAAAATCAGGATTCACCTACACGTGCACCTTATAATTAGTCTACCACCTTGTTACAACCATGTTGTTAAATTACAATATATAGGGTGTCTGCATACTTAACACATGTACTGACTAATGCTCTCCACAGATACGTATTGTTGTGTATGTGAGCAGATTTGTATTCTTACACTACACCTTAGTACATGTATTTCCCCCTCCTCCCCCCCCCCAAAAATAAATAAATAAATTGAGGTAGCAATGTTATTTGTTGGCTTATTATTATATTGGATTATCCAATAGCATGTCATCATGCATATTGCCACAGTGTGCAAATTAAAGGGTATTATTTTTGCTTGTCTTGTAATTGGGTAAGTACATCTTTCCCCCTCACATTAGCGCTGGCTGATATCTGATCATTAAAAGAGCCACAAAATGGCTTCTAGTATTCCTGAGGAGAATTCTTATAATATAACCCTTAGAACAAGGTATATGTACATGTATAAGTTACTTAGAATTAGTACTATTTAGCTAGAGGTCCAGTGTCGCTGGCCTTCCCCATGCACCAGTCACATACATGTAACAGGATGTCAGCTGGGCCACAAGCAGGTCTCAGCATGCAAGGACATAAATGTACTGACACCTTTCTCAGGTGACTGGATGATGGCCGATCGAGGCGATCAAGATAGCCAAACCCATTCGATCAGACATGTAGGATTGCAAACATGATTAATTTCAGTGCTATGTACAATAGGCATAATAGACAAGTGACAGGAAAACAAAGCAAACGCACATTCAAATTCACCAAGTATCACATCTCTGGTTTAGAGGTCTCCTCATAATTCTCTACTTTCATTTCGTTCAGTCCAAGGGCATCGTTCTGCTCATACGTCCTCTCATAATGCTCCACTGTGAGCTCAGGGTCAGGGTCTGGAGCATACACATTCTAGGATAGGATCAATAATAGAAGGGGTATGGTCAGTTAACGAAGGTGTGTGCCAGAGTGCCACATAAAACGCTTTCTCTACATGTTGTATCTGCCATCACCTCATTGCTAAATTCATGCAAAGGATGCAAATTTTAAATTTATTTTTAATAAACATTACAAACTAACTATGTATGTAAAAGACTCTTCCACATGCATCTGAACATCTAGCACTTGTACAGACAAACCTTCGCTGTCAAATTTTGTTGATGCTCAGATTCATATACACATACACAAATACACGCACACATTGCCACACACATGTACATGCACACATAACTTACCTGTAGATAGCTGTTCCCTGCAGGGTCATCCATGATTATATGCACACCCAATCTCTTTCCATCAGTCACCTAAATGTCGCATACAGTATGGATCATAACAGCAAGCAGACATATACACATGTACACACCTACAAACAGTACATGGACCAACAAAGTGCCTCATGATTCTAACACTCAAACACATGCAATGTCTACCAACCCTAATAATATTCATGCAAATTCTACATCTTGTGATAGGTCTTCAGTTTACCCATACTGGATTATCTACCTAAACAAGTGAGACCACAATGTGGGCTCATCTAGCATGACTATTTGTGTGTGTTGTAGAAACACTACACACATACTTTGCACATCTACACTATCGTTAATATTCTTAACAATGCACCATCACACAAGCACATGCCTCCTCCAACTGCCTCAGGAAGGCAGACATGTTGGATTGGTCCACACTGTCTCCAATGGCAAAAGGGTGCAGCTCCTTCAGTTGGTCCTTCACCGACCTCAGCAGCCCTTCAATGGTGGTGAACTTCCCCCCCAGTGTGCCCGTGTGCAGCTCCAGCTCTATCTCCGGGATCTCCAGGGACGCTGTCTCCGACTGTGTTTAATAAGAGGCATCAATTAGAATCTCGATCACCACCTCTATCACTTCCGTCAAATGTACCTTGAGGATATCTCGGGATAGGTCAGAGGGGTCTGTCAGCCTAAGGGAGATCTTCGTTCCCTTGGGGGATATCCCCGTACCAGACTTCACTTCGTTGCTACGGTAACCGCAGTAGTCGCACACAGTGGCCATGATGATGACCTGCTTGAAGTGTGGGATGTCTGGAGGGAGGGGATCAAGGAGGTGGTAACAGTCCTCCCCAAGACCTGATAGAAGGTGCTAAATGTGCCGTATTAGTAGTGTATGGAACACTGACATGCTCCACCCACTCGACACAACAGGCCATGGGCTGCCATGTGTGGTGATGATGTGTGTGGTGATGGTCACATGTGTGGTGATGGTCACATGTGTGGTGATGGTCACATGTGTGGTGATGGTCACATGTGCGTGGTGATGTGTGGTGATGGTCACATGTGTGGTGATGGTCACATGTGTGGTGATGGTCACATGTGTGTGGTGATGTGTGGTGATGGTCATGTGTGTGGTGATGGTCACATGTGTGGTGATGGTTACGAATGAATGGTCATCAGAATGAGGTAATAATTTATCAGCAACACAAGACACAGTCTACAGTGTCCTTATCATGTGTGCAAGGATACCAACAACCTTCATCCTGGTCTGCGTAGGTGAGAGACAGTTGTGGCAGCTGGTGGGGAACGTGAGGACCTCCTCAGGAGGAGGCTCACTGGTGGTGGGTGGAGGCTCAGCTGGCTGGGGGGAGGAGGTGCACACATCACACACATACACACCATCTTGCTACCAGTCTGACCTCTGCAGCCTTCTCCTCCTCCTCCCCAGCCAGCCCTAGATATGAGTTCTGCTCTTCTGTACGTTTGTAATGTTCCACTTGGCAGTTGGGGTCGGCTAGAGGAGCCATCTTGTTCTCCACAAAGCTGTTCCCTGATGGGTCATCCAGAACCTTGTGGAGGAGAGAACACAAGCATAGAGTACATGCAGTGTATGATCACACCACCACATTGTGATAACAAAAGTTCTAAATTTTTGATTTTAAAAAAATAGTTACATGTAGACCACGCAAATGTACACTGATGTGCTCTCACTAGAGTGAACTGTCTCTTTAGTGCCAGACATTCCTGTAGCTTTTCAATGAACTCATCAATCTTCTGCGCGGTCTGCGGATCAGCTGTCTGCAAATACATGGACACCATTGCAAACATGTACATTATGTAACTGCAGGCCCTTATGATAACACCAGTGAAGACAATTAGTACATGTGATGGTTGGTACTCTTGACTGTTATTCACATACTGGGTGTACATGTACATGTACATGTACCAGTGTACAAGCACATGTGTGTGAAACCACAGTACATGTAGCATGGATTTACTCTGTTGAGCAGCACATGTGACCCTTGCATAGTATGATGGCCTGGTAGGTCAGGCACACCCGAGCTATTGACATACATGTAGAACTGGTCATGCAATATAAAATCCAACATTGTACATGAGCGCAAAGCAATTTTGAAGCGCAATGCTCAATACAATGTCGCCATCCCATAAAGCATTTATAGCCTTGCACTTCGAACTACTGGTGTGCTTCAAATGCACTACAATGTAAAGTTGAAGGAAGTCTGTACACAGGTTGATAACTTTGCTTGTCAGTGCAGCCAACTTTGAACCCTATGAGCAATGCTAGCACTACATTGATTGATCACCAGGTCAGTTTCAACATCAGTTTCCATCATACTTAGTGCTGAGCTGTCTTATGCATGAGATGGCTTCTAGTCAGAACCTCCTCTCTTAGTACATGTTGCATGTAAAATCAAGAATATCGCATTCGTAACCTTGCAGTACTTACAAACTAGAAATACATATACATGTACATTGTACATGTACATGCCCCACACACCCACCACACTAACACACACACTCACAGCAGGGACTCACCCTCCTAGTGGGCTGCTCCTGCCCCAGTCCACTTATGGCCTCCGTAATGATACCTTCTACTGTGGTGACCACACCCACCTGGGTGGTAGGAGGGACCTCAAAGTCCAGCTCTGGGATGTGCACTGCAGCTGTGTCTGACTTGACCACCAAGTTCTTCAGGTACTGCACGTAATCAATGAACATACAATGGTCACCCAGTGATAGGCAGAGGTGGGGAGGGGAGAGGGGCATGAATTCATGCAAGTCTGTACAGAAGTATGTGTACGTATAGATCAGCATCAACCCAAAATAAACATGCCCCCACACACGCATAGCTTCATTACTTCTCATCATCTTTTCACGGGGTTTTCTGCGGCTCATTCTTAATCATTTATACAAAACGTGGAACTACATGTACATGTACACCAGGCGTTGTATAGACCCCCAGACTCTTTGTACAGAAACCAAATGTACATTGTAGATAAATTATGATAGAACAGAACGTGATTTGGCATGAAAAGCAATGACAGTATTACAGCTAGGTACATGTAGATCCTAATTTTCACCTGAAGGTGATTTGAAAATAGGTGATTTGAAAAATGATTGTTTTCCAAATGCCCCAACGGCTTAGGCCACTCAAACAAATCAAATGCACATCATTTCAAGTCAAATGCAACAAACATGAACATCATTCGCCCATGCCTGTTCTGGTGGAGGTGGCAGTACCATTGATACGAGCATTCTCTCATAATATCACACATGTATGCATATATACCAAACCCAACAACATTCCCTCCTACATGTACCTCAGTGCTTTGCACACATAAAGTGTATCGAACACCACTGTCTTGTATCATCGCTCCAGACTGAATCTCATTGTTGCTGTTGTGACAATGTGGACACGAGAATGACATCACCACGACCTCTTTGAACATGGGAATCCTGGTGATGAGAAGCCTTGTAGTTCCCTGCAAAGTAGAGCACAGAATGGTTATGAAGATTCATTGCTTTGAATGATTAGGGTATGGGCAGTGGGAAGTAGTGTATGGGCACCCTACACATCAAACTTGGGGCCAAGGCTGAAGGTGTTTGCATCTCACGGCACAAAATAATCCTACATGTACATGTGTATATGGAGTTTGCGTTTTCAGTGCACAGTGCAAAGTATTGGTTGCTGCAAAATAGTGATGTAAGCATAGCTACATGTAACTGTGCCTCAATTAGTGTCATAAACACCAACCAATCGCTAGCAACATAAATCGGGACAAGACAATGTCTGTGATGTGCTACATGTATAATACATTCAGTACAACATATCCATTTTCATTTTTCGAGAAGAAACTGACTAGCTAGATAATTTACATGTAGGTATTGCTGAATGCTCCCTCTGTACAGCAACTAAGCAGTAGTCGCTGGGGATTGTTTGGCTTTCCCCCACCCATGATGATCAAATGATGTCCAATGACGACCCAGGCTAAGTTGAAGCCTTACGTTCTCGCTTATTGAGCCAATCTCCTCAATACCCGACCTCAAGACAAGATTTATATATGCCATTAATGGAGGCAAGGCAATATACATGTACAATGTGGATGCAGCACGTAACTATGTTGCCATGTACGATGAATATGTGGCTAATGTAGTAGTAGTGATCCACATTGGTTCTGGAATGCCGGCACGGGCTAGTGAACTGGAAACACATCGCACAAGAAACAGTCTAAATTGCGCAAGAAGTACCTATTTTTTGGGTAAAAACATCTTTTTTCATCCCCAATATAGCAAGACCAGGTCAACGAGTGGGCACAGCTTAGTAATATGTAGGTTTCTAGATGAAGAGGCATCCCTCCTCTTACTTACAGACCTTTTCATTGTGCGGCCATTTGTCGCATCGTTGACACACTTCTTGGAGATAAACAATGGCAACCCACACTATAACGAGCTTCTATTTGTCCGTCAAGGTGTCTCCTTGAAACAGGACCTCACCAACATATTTTGTACGAAGTTCTCAGACTACACGGGTGTTAATATCTATTTCCAAGATTTCAGGCACATAGCAAAGTACTATGCACTAAAGATTGGCTTGAATCTGCCATCGATGGAAAATATATGTTTATGTCGTTTGAACGTAGTAAATTAGACAGAAACTACGCTCCCTCCTATTGCGATTGGCAGCTTATGATGTAGGTGTGAAGCATGTGAGATGACCACGTGGATGTGGGTATATGTACCAGGAAGGCGGGAAGACTAGTCAGTCTAAGTCACAGTGCACGACTTACAGGCAACCTTATAGTCAACCTTTTCTCGAGAGGATGTCCGATTCCGAACGCGACGATGGAGCAGCCACACGTACGTCGGAACCTGGACCCAGCGGAAGCGGCGGAGCGGGCCGTCTGGAAGCGCAGATGGCTAGAATGATTGCCGAAATGCAGCAAATGCGAGAAGATTTTGCGGTCGGCCAGGAGGAAGCTGCGAGCAAGTTGGCACGAAGCTCCAGGCGTGACCCGTACTCGTTTCGCCGAAAGGGAAACGAGAACCAATATCGTTTTTGCGAAGACGTCGAAGAGCGGCTGGAAACCACCTCCGCTGCCATCGCCCGTGCAGAAAGGGGAGCGGGAAAAGAAGCGCTGGCGCGAGCTAAGGAGGCAGCGAAAGAAGGTATGGAGCTTCTTACCCACAGAAAGAAGCTGATCAAACTCGCCGATCGTTCGGAAGTTGGATGGGCAGTCGTCGAGGAGTATGTCGATGACGATTTAGCGGACGACTCAGATGACGAGAGACGTATGGAGAAGGCCAAGCGAGCAGCTGAGAGGAAGATTGCTGCTAAGCGAAGAAAAGAGCGGGAGGCAGGTGCAAAACGGGCCAGGTTGAGCGAGCCGGAGCCTATGGCCCCGGAAGGAAAACGGCCACCGCGCGCGAGGGATCCAGCGGGTTTGGTTCCTGTTCCGAGAAGCGCGCCGGGTGCTTGCCATCAATGCGGCGAGTTTGGCCACTGGAGGCGTGACTGCCCCAAGCGTGGCGCAGCCCCAGCAACGTATCCTTTATCAGAAAGTACGGGGTATGATGAGGGCACGTGTTCAGGTGCTGTAAGGGGTGGTTTATTGTCACCTGAGATATGTGAAGACGTGTTGAATGTGGAAAAAGGGGAGGTGTCAGTGTCAGTTGCAGGTGTTAAGGGGAGGTTGCATAAGTGCATTGATTTTTGGAGAGATGAGCTATGTGCCCCCCCTTGGATACTGAGTGTAATTACACAAGGTTACATATTGCCATTTATGTCTGCTCCTCCACCATATTCCCGTCCGAATCAACCCTCTGCATTCGCTGAATCAGAGTTTGTCGATAGTGCAATTGGGGAACTCTTAATGGGAGGTTGTATTAAAATGGTTGCAGAACAGCCAGTGGTATGTAGTCCTCTTTCAGTGGTGGTGAACGGCGCGGGTAAAAGGAGACTGGTAGTTAACTTGAGACATGTGAATCATTACTTGAAGGTACAGAAGTTTAAATATGAGGATTTACGTGTGGCAATGCTACTGTTTAAGCCAGGTGAGTGGATGTTTGCATTTGATTTAAAATCGGGATATCATCATGTTGACATAGTGGAGCATCATCAGAAATTTCTGGGCTTTAGGTGGAAAGCAGGTTTTTATGTATTTACTGTATTGCCATTTGGGTTGTGTACTGCACCATATCTATTTACAAAGTTGCTGCGTCCTCTAGTACGGTTGTGGCGAGGTAAGGGGTTTAAGGCTGTGGTATACTTAGATGATGGGATATGTGCTGTGGAGGGTGAGCAGGAGGCTTCTAGGGTTAGTCAGCTGGTAAAGGACACCTTAGCAAAGACAGGGTTTGTGGTCAACGAGGCTAAGTCCACGTGGACCCCAACTCATAGGTTGGAGTGGCTGGGTTTTAACATTGATTTACAATCTGGAAATATTTCAGTACCCGAAAAGAAAATTAATATTCTTAAGGATATGCTGCAGGGCGCTTTAAGACAGCGTCAAATTTGTGCTAAAAGTATTGCAAGCTTGGTGGGGAAAATTATATCCATGGGTTTGGCCTTGGGTCCTGTTGCTAGATTCATGACTAGGGCTTTGTATGCTATGCTAGAATCGCGCATTGCATGGTGCGATGTACTTACAGTGACTGCAGAGAGTCAAAAAGAACTCAATTTTTGGGTAAAGGCTATCAATGGATTTAATGGGCAACCAATATGGCGAAGCCCTTCTGCTATCCGAGTTGCGTATTCGGATGCTAGTGATACAGGATACGGAGGGTACACAGTAAGCCATGGCATGCATGTTGCCCATGGTTGTTGGAGGGAGCACGAAGCTAGTCAGAGTTCGACATGGAGGGAGTTGGTGGCAGTTGCTCGAGTACTTGAAGCAATTGCCAGTAAGCTGATGGGTACAAGAGTTCGCTGGTTCACTGATAACCAAAATGTAGTACGCATATTGCAGGTGGGTAGTTGTAAACCTGCCTTACAAATTGAGGCGGTCAGAGTATTCGAGTTGTGTGTGACTAGCCAAATTCATTTGGAACCTGAATGGATACCCAGGGAGAAGAATCAGTTGGCAGACTATTTAAGCCGAATTATTGATTATGATGATTGGTACTTGGATCCGAGCATGTTTGTCAGATTGGATAATTTGTGGGGTCCCCATAGTGTAGATAGGTTTGCAAACCATTTGAACACGCAGCTTCCACGTTTTAACTCCCGCCATGCGGATATTGGCAGTGAGGCCATTGATACATTTACAACACATTGGAGTGGTGAGAACAATTGGTGTTGCCCACCACCTGCCCTTATCCCCAGGGTTTTAAGGCATGCGGAAATATGCAAGGCATGGGGCACTTTGATTGTACCGGCATGGGAATCAAGCCCCTTTTGGCCCCTTATTTACCCAAATGGATGTGACCTGGCACATTTTGTGGAGGCTTTTGTGTCCCTCCCGCTTTCAGACAGCCTTTTTCACCCAGGTGAATCTGGGCATGGGTTATTTCAAGGTGGAATGCCTAACAGTGCTGTGTATGCACTCAGGTTTAATTTTTCTTGATCATGCCTCGGTGTAGGTATTCAGCCTCTAAGAGCTGTGTGTCAACCTTTGCGTATTGACTGGTATTCAGCCACTTTGGGCTGTGTGGGTGTCAACCTTTGCGTGTTGACTGGTATTCAGCCACTTTGGGCTGTGTGGGTGTCAACCTTTGCGTGTTGACTGGTATTCAGCCACTTTGGGCTGTGTGTGTCAACCTTTGCGTGTTGACTGGTATTCAGCCACTTTGGGCTGTGTGTGTCAACCTTTGTGTGTTGACTGGTATTCAGCCACTTTGGGCTGTGTGTCAAACCTTGCGTATTGACTGGTATTCAGCCACTTTGGGGCTGTGTGTATCAACCTTTGCGTGTTGACTGGTATTCAGCCACTTTGGGCAGTGTGTGTCAACCTTTGCGTGTTGACCAGGTATTCAGCCACTTTGGGCTGTGTGTGTCAACCTTTGCGTGTTGACCAGGTATTCAGCCACTTTGGGCTGTGTGTGTCAACTTGTAGTTACCCAGTTGGGGTTTGCATAAGAGGTGGGCAGGGTTATTGGCACAATCTTAATTGCTGCTATTCTCCGTACCTGCAGATGTGATGGGAGCGGGTGTCTGGCCACTGCTGAAGGATCTGGAGGACCCAGAGCTGCAGCGTCTAGCACAGTCTCTACCAGCCACTGTTCTGAGAAGCAGGGCGGATTCCACGACAAAGAAATACCTGGGAGCCTATCAGAGGTGGAAGACATGGGCAGAGGCCAGACGCGAAGTACCCGCATTCCCTGTTAAGGATATACATCTAGCACTCTATCTACAACACTTAAGTGAGTCAGTACAATCCAGGGCAGCGGTGGAGGAGGCAGTGCATGCACTATCATGGCTGCATGAGGTAGCTGGGCTCGGGTCAGTGGGTATGTCACCTATTGTCCAAGCGACATTGGCTGGACTGAGGCGCATGCTGGCCCGACCAAAGTCTCGTAAGGAGCCTGTAACGGCAGATATGTTGAAGGATATGGTGGAGGCTGCAGGGTCAGATCCATCATTGACAGATGTCAGGTTATTGGCAATGTGTCTAGTTGCTTTTGCTGGATTCCTGAGATGCGACGAGCTCATTAAGCTGAGGTGTAGTGACATAGTGTTTAATACTGAAGGCATGGTAATTACGATTGTTGGGAGTAAAACGGATCAGTACAGGGAGGGTTCCTCCCTTATTGTGGCCAGAACTGGTACGGTCACTTGCCCAGTCGGCATGATGGAGAGGTATTTTGCTATGGGGGGGCTAGAATGTACATCGCATGAGCACGTATTTAGGGCCATATCAAAGACCAAGTTGGGCGAAAAGCTGAGGAAAGGTGGTGGACTTAGTTATTCGAGAGCCAGGGAATTGCTGCTGGAGAAGATAAAGTCTATGGGTATGGATCCTGCTCTGTTTGGGATGCACAGTCTGCGAGCAGGCGGTGCCACTGCAGCAGCTAATGCAGGCGTACCGGACAGATTGTTCAAGAGACATGGTTGATGGAAATCAGAGTCTGCAAAGGATGGGTATGTGAAAGATTCAGTGGTCAGTCGTTTGGAGGTATCAAAGAGACTTGGCGTCTAGCAAGGCTTTCTTTGTTACTCTATGTTGGCTGTCGTGCACAAGCGACGCTACACCAATGTGTTGTCAAGTGAATGGGGGGGAGGGGTATATGCATGGCAATAGGAGGGAGATATATGTTTATGTCGTTTGAACGTAGTAAATTAGACAGAAACTACGCTCCCTCCTATTGCGATTGGCAGCTTATGATGTAGGTGTGAAGCATGTGAGATGACCACGTGGATGTGGGTATATGTACCAGGAAGGCGGGAAGACTAGTCAGTCTAAGTCACAGTGCACGACTTACAGGCAACCTTATAGTCAACCTTTTCTTTTTTATGTGATGTATGTGTATGTTCAGTTGTTTCCTTGACATTCATGAATACAGATGACGCAAGCTGGAAGGAGCTCATGTGCTGTCAGAACAATGGTATATGTAGGATGAGCAGTGTGTGTTGGTTTTTTCCTCACTAAGTGAGGTTTTTTTCCTTGAGCTGGTGTGGGCCCACCACTCTAAATAAATTAGGCTAAAATCAGATCTAGTTATAGGTAGCTGGCCCCTGCTCTCCGTGTGGTAGTATGTGGTAGTGGAGTTTTGTGTTGAGTCAGTATTGTGTATATGTAGTTGATGGATTAGTCTATGTTGGCTGTCGTGCACAAGCGACGCTACACCAATGTGTTGTCAAGTGAATGGGGGGGGAGGGGTATATGCATGGCAATAGGAGGGAGACAGAGAGAATGTCCATTCAGGTGGCACAAGTTCATCCGGGTGCAGTACAAAACCTCTCATGAAATAACAACTTCACACCATGCATTAAGATGGTGTTGCCACTGACATTGAGAAAGTAGTTGAATCAGCTGTAGAAGTTGAAGTGGCTGACAATATGTCCTCAGTGGGTGAATCAGTTAGCAGTGAATCTCGATCAAAGAGGGCAAAGGTTGTGCCAAGCATTTAGCTACACATTCATCACTAACGTTCAATCAGCACAGTCACTGCAACTGCTCAAGCGTTTTTACAGTGATGAAAATACAGCATTCCATTCAAACGAACAACATGCAGCTGTAGATAATGTTCTTAACACCAGCAATGATATTTTAGCTATTTTGCCAACAGGGTGTGGCAAAAGTCTCCTGTTTTTTTCTATATGCAGTCGTACATAAGGGGCAACGCACGACTGTGGTGATTGTTCCTACATTATCTCTGATGCAAGGTTTGATGCGCAGGGCAACAATGCATGTCTCTGATGCAAGGTTTGATGCGCAGGGCAACAATGCATGGAATTTCGTGTACCAACCAAACTGAGATTGCTCACCAAGTGTCACTGTTATTTATCACACCAGAAGCTGCTGTGAAAAATGTAGCTACAAATGCAGTCATCCCATTGACTTGGGACAATCTTTATCGATGACGAACGTCTTTTTAGAAGGAGACTTCAGGCTTTCAATCAGACAGTTATCAAAGTTATGCTGTGTCTGTGCCGACAACAGCAACTGCTCCAAAGTGGGTTGTTGAGGACCTGTTGGAAAACTTCTTTGGTAAGGTAAGAGCTCCACTGATCATTTGCCAACGTACAAATCGCCACAACATATCTTTCCAGGTGGTAAATAGCTCTGAAAGTTCACTTGTAGGTAAGGTTGTGAATGATCTGGATGGGTTGATCAGAAAGTATGGTGACACAGATAGGGCAATTGTGTATTCACCAACCATAGCCAGGGTTGCCGAAGGCCAGTCTGGCCTGCCAGGCCGGACATTTAGCTTGGCCTGGCAGGCCGGACCGTGACCTGACAGGCCGGCAGGCAGGGATCCACCCACTTATTATAATAAATTATCAATTCATTTTGCGATGTCTAGTCTATAGCTATATATAGTAATAATATTATCGTTATTGCAATCAGCTGGTAATGGTTACAATTTACAAACTACAGATACAGAAACTGCGTCTGAGATACATAACATGCAGTGATGCAAACAGCGCGCTTGCTATCTAAATACTTGTAATTAACCATGCATTGTGCTTCAGCATGACACACGCCTCCAATCGTTGAGGGAGAAGGTTCCATCTCTGGCGCTGTTGAATCAGCTTAGCTCGAGAAAACACCCGCTCGGATGGAGCTGAAGACGCAGGAATAGCTAAATACTTCCTGGAAAGCTTTGCAATTGTGGGGAATTGCCCATCGTGCATTTTCCACCATGCTAGAGGGTCAATAGGGGAATTTGCATCTATGACTCGGACCTCAGGAACAAGCAGCCATGCACCATACTCGCGGCTCTCTGAAGGGCACCTGCAGCTGCTTCTGAAGTGTCTTGCTCATCCGGTTCATCTTCATCACAGTCATCAAAGCGCCGCCGCTTAACAATTTGAGCACCATCTTTATTACCAGGTGCGATTTCTGTCATTTGTAACCCAGACACAGCAAACAACTCCTCTAGCAGTTGTTTTTGGATGGTGTGTTGCTGGTGACGTTTCAACCACTCTAGGCTCTTGTGCCTTGGGTCAACAAATGCTGCCATCCCCAGGAGTACGTTGCCTGTGTCCCATCGCTTTGTGAGATCATTGAGAAGAAAGTCTCTCATCCAGGTGACTGCTATGGGAAGATCAGCCCAATCCTTATATAAGCCCCAGGATTGAGGTGTTGCTCAAATACAGAAGAAGTTGAGTAACTTTCCGGGATAGGATACCAAGGGTGGGGTACTTCTCCCCTTGAAGGTAATCCATCACAGTTTGGAATGGCTTCCTGAAGTGACACAGCAGCTCTCCAGTTACCCAGTCATTATCTGAAGGCCCTTTCAAACCAAGCTCATTCATTAGCTTGCACAGAGGAAGCTCAACAGTGCAGATTATAATTTTCTCCACAGGTCGGGCAAATGTCAAACCAACAACAATTATGTTCGGACATGGCTGGACATTAACAAACTATATTTAACTAGTGTATGCAGGGGCGGATTTAGGGGGGGGGGGGGGGGTCCAGACCCCCCCTTTCCTATATGAAGAATGACGTAATGCATAAGAATGACGTAGTGCATACTGTAATCTATGCAGCGTTCTGCATGTTACCATCCTTGGATTTGCAGGCTTGCACATTGTTCTAGCCAAGCGGGATCTAGATCGATCTAACTAAATCCTCCTATTATATTAACGAAATTTAATTTTGCATGTGTGGTTAATTAGTATTTAATCGCGCGATCGATCGAATGGTGCATGCGAGCGGGAATTGAGGTACATGTAAGCGATCAAAAGACATGAATGGGATGGATCTCAGATTCTTTTCCTCAGAAAACGGTTATTACCGTAGCTATAGAGCTAAACAAACTAAAAGTACTAATACTACATGTATAGTAAAACATACCGACATGTACATGTGGCTGGTGCATGGCCACATCGTCAGTGTCACAGTGTATAGCCATGACATCGTCTGATATTCTCGCTCATACTGCGTTTGCCACTTCCTGAAGGTGGTGAGGCTAATTTTGCGTCGCTTTGGCGCTGTATCAGCAGAATCCTTGCCTGAAGCACGTTTCATTGCCTTCGCGCACATAAAAGTAGGTGTGGTTACTTAGTTTGCGCACACTAATAAATTCGTGGAAGTAGCGTCGCAAGCTAGCCGCGCACACATTTCGCGATTCATGGAAATTATAGAAGGAAAAAACTGCCTGGACATTCTGTCAGGGTAATGTTAAAAATGACCGGACATTTGACCTGCTTGCCTGGACAAATGTCCGATGACCGACCGTTATAATCTGCACTGCTTAAGCTGCACACATCGTGAAAGCATATAACATGTTAAGTTCCACCTTGTCACTACTAAATCTTGAATAAGCTTTAGTGTTTGTGGTTAACTATGAATTTTAATAAATTGTTTAATAGTATCATGTTTTATGGTTAGCCATGAATTTGTTTAATACATCAATTTATCCGACCTGGCAGGCCGGGCCTTTCAGGGCGGACCCCGGCCTGACTTTCGGCAACCCTGACCATAGCCCTTGTAGGCATCTTAAAGGAATCTTTTCTAAAGCAGCAAATTGTATGTTGTACGTACACAGGTGAGCAAACTCAAGAGGTGAATACCGATCAGTTTAAGTCCTGGAGGGAAGGAGGAACAAAAGTGATGATAGCAACAAGTGCCTTTGGGGTAGACATTGACTACCCTAATGTCAGAGACGTGATTTGCTGTGGATTGCCTTACACTGTAGAGGACTATGTGCAACAGACGTGACGAGCAGGAAGTGACTCAAAGGCATCAACAGCACTGTTAATTTATGATGAACAAAAAGAACGACATAGACTAGAGAACATGGACAAGGGCAAGAATTTTTTTTCAAAACATGTTGGCATATGCCACAACGAAAGGAGTGTGTAGAAGAAGGAATTCTCTCAAGGTACTTTGATGGTTCAGAAGTAGGTTGTGCTTATGAGGCATGTAGTATGTGCAATGTATGCACGGTATCAACACGTACACATTACTGTCCTTCTAGCCAGGCTGGAATAAGTACCAAAAATGACACAACATTTGGACAAAGAGTTCTGATAGTTGAGAGGAATCTCACACAATGACTGAAGTTTTACTTGACAAGTTATATATATCTATGCATTGTGTGCCATTTGTCAAAAAAATCAAACTATCAAACTCATGGTACAGGCTTCAAATCATCTTGTCCTACCATTGTTGCAGGGGGAACGATAACGGTCGGTCATCGGACAAAAACCGATCAATTAAATCACGTGACCGTTCAATTATTTGCACGTTCGGTAAGTGATGTCCGCTCAAAAAAAGAAGTGTCGGTCTCGCGCTCGAAAAACAAAGTGCAGATGCTGAAGGGACAAGTAAAATAGCTAAGCGTTCTGTTTCTGTTAAAACTGTTGATAAGTGGAAAGCAGAAAACGATAAGGCTTTTAAGTACGAGTCTTTGGCAGTTTGGCTACAGTACGATAAGTCAATGGGGATAGCGTAACCACGCTGAAATGCTCTTTGTGCATTAGATTCAATGAAAGGCTATTAAGCTGTAGGAACTACAATGCAGCTTTTATTACAGGATCATGTAATCTTCGCCTCTCATCAGTGAAAGACCACGCAAGTTCCTATATGCATGAGCGTGCAATGCAGCTCTTTAAAAAGAAGTCAGTACTGTAATGTCACTGACTACGCGCCAATAGCAAGAGCACTTTGTACAATGGATGCAGCTTTAGAGCTTAAGATGAAAAAAAAGTTTTAGATTGTATATATGCTCTGCAAAGAACACATGGCATTCACAAAAATGAGCCCATTATGTGAATTAGAAGAAAAACCTGGCAATTGAACCATACATATTCAGTCTAGATGACTGGGAGACACTCTGATTTTTTTGTTTCGGCTTGTTTTTTTAGTTTGCAAAACAATACTTAGTTGCTTATAGTTACTTACATGATTTGTGAATCATATTGTACTGTATTGCATAAAATAGATGATACTTATCCTTGTCTGACCAATTTATATAAATGACTGAACATGTTCAATATTGTTCTGACATTTCGTCTGCTCAATTCTGCAATCTTATCGTTCCCCCTGTTGTTGAATGATGATTCAGGTGTTTTAATGCTGGGCATGGATCAACAAGTTGCAGCCGCACTCCACGAACCATCCGAGGAAACTTGTTCTCACTGTTTCCTACGTCTACAGTTGGGAGATGTAGCCTTTCATCCTGATGGCTTTGCAAAAAATTGTTTCACTCATGATGTTCTGAAATTGTATGGCCTGTCACTAGAAATATTTGGAGATTCGACTGGTTGCATTAAGGACTCAAAGTGGCTGTATAAATGTAACAGTTCAGGGTTATTAAACATTTGGACAGCAATTGTTGACTTTTGTATTCGAACTGCACAACACCAATGAACTCATATGTTCAAAATTGTAATGCAATTTATCATTGAGGCTTCTTTATTTCACTTGTTAATTACATTGCTGCAGCGTTTTTACACCACCATTGCCTCCTGCAGAAACGTTTGTCTCAATTGCATATGAAGGATCGCGCGTATTTTCATTAAAATAGGTAGTAAAATAGTTTAATTATAAAAATAAGCATTAATTAATTTAAATATGTATGGGCGTGTTGACTCCAGCTCTCCTCCTCTTCCACCGCTCCCTCTAGAATATGATTTGCCTTCAGCTGGCATTTTTTTTCCACAGGCTCCTGTTGAAGTCAAAATAAAGTTACATTATTTGTCAAGCTAATGAGTATATGATTGTTTAAATTTTACAGTTTCTTCAGTGCCGTCCACCACGTCCGTCGCAGAGTCAGAGGTTTGAATTGGTGATGGTACATGTAGGTGGGTGGAGGGTACAGTGGTGATCCCAATCAAATGGAAAGTTTTATCTGTACAATTAGACAACCTTCTACATGTGTGTTAGTTTTAGCATAGATTATTTAGACAGGGATTGGAAACGGGGTCACATGCAGCACGCCAATTATCAGCTCCATCTGTGTTATAGCGGAAGATAACTTATTGTAGTACTTATTAAATTTGGAATGGCCGAATTGTCTGCTGGCACTTGGGATAGTACATGTAAGTCGTAACGTTTGGTGCTCAAATAACATTAATTCACATGTAGGTGGCAAGCTTTTAAGCGACAACGTTTTAGAAGACGCGTTTTTTACTACTGATTCTCCAGTCACAGTTATAGCTCGAAAAGCTGCTGTTAATTTAAAAGAGTGGTGTCAAAAAGTGGAAAACCAGCTGTCCTCTTTAGCATTTACGGATTATTTGCTTTTGAAAACCAGCGGTTGTTGGTGTCCCAAGAATGACAAATAGTGGGTATTGTATATTTCATTGAGTTCTTCTGAGACTTTCGTTGCTAAACCCTATTCTTTTCCAACATTTAACTGATCTTGTGTTTCATGCTGTAACCCAAGGAGGTTTGTAATGTTACTGCACCTTATAGAGGCTCATTCAGCAGTGATCATGGTGTAAGCCACCAGGAGTCTTCGGATACGTCTAGTGAACAGGATGCGCCAATACAAGTAATTGATGCAGCAGGATGCAGCCATTCTTTAAAGAGGTAATTTTAAATCATTCACAATTGACTATGCTTTAGAACGAACTTAATATGCAGTGACACGGCATCATTTGTCGGTACAACTGGACGTGTAGTAGAAGAAACATGAGCTGAAGACACTATTCTGATATCGGAACTGTCAGCGATCAAAGTTGACTTAGTGACAAGGACGGAAGATTATTTTTGAAACAGCATTTCAAACCTTCAAAAGCTCACAAGTTTCCAAAACATTTTCACAAGAAGTCTGGCAAAAACCAAAGTTTCAATATCAATTGGCTGGAGCAGTAGTATATTATAAAACCCATGATGTTGTCCTTTGCCTGGCTTGTGTGTTGTTTGCCACTGGAGCTAGTAACCGTGGGTGTACTTGTGGGGTTCTCGTGGACACACCATTTAAGGACATCAATAAAAGCCAAAGGAACAAAGCATGGTATACTGCATGAACAAAATGAGTATCATAAAACTGCAATGTTGAAAGCGTGCTCTTACACTCAGATCCCAACATGAGAGTTGGTGTCCAGATATTAAACCAAATTATAAAAACAAGAAGTATGCATTGGAAAGCATTATCGAATGTACCTGTATACCGTATTGTGGGAAACAAGGCATTGCATTACGTGGGCATAGAGACAATACAACTGCAGACTGTAACACAAGTCATGGTAATTTCATTGCATTGTTGGAATTTCGAGCTAAAACCGATGAACGTCTTAGATTTATTATGGATAAACATAGACGGCCGAAGGGGGGGGGGGGGGGGGCCCAGGGGCCTTGGCCCCCCCCCCCTCCCCAGGCTATGGCGCCCCCTTCCCCCTACCTTCAATCTATAAAACTAAATTACTACAATCCAAAGAGACTACAACATACGGAGCATAATTTAGCTTCTAGCACTCGCTTGCATGCATTATTAGCAAGAATCCAGAGTCAAATGGTTACGCGCGTATCTGCATGAAGTATCGTAAGCCACGCCCCTTTTGGCGCCCCTCGTGTGCTTGGCCCCTCCCCTCGATAGATGCTGGGGCCGCCTCTGATAAAAGCGTTGGTAATGCTTGTAGTACTTCAAAGGTGATTAAAAATGAGTTAATCGACATACAGGTATTGTACGAGAGACAATATTGTGCTATAATACTTAAACAAAGTAGACATTCCCACAAGGTACATGTGTATGTCCTACATGTATATAGAAAGAGGCACAAGTGTGAGTTTTTAATATGTGATATTTGAGAGAATGCTCCAATGTGGACTTTACAAAGGAAAACATGCTAGGACAAGCTTATGATACCACAGCTACAATGCCATCCGATGGTAATGGACTTAAAGCAAGCATTCGACAAGATGTGCCGGAAGCAATATACTAGTCCTGTAATGCTACTAAACCTTCTAATTGCTAATGCAAGCAAATTAAAATAAAACGGTGTTGGGGTTGTCAACGAAACGCACCTCTTTTTTAAAGCATCACCAAAGCATCAATGATTTTTTTGCATGTAGTAGGCATACTAAGTAAAGGCTCATCAAGTAAGGTAATAAAGCTGGTAGGTCTGCGCAAAACACGCTGGGTGGAAAGATTTGAAGCAGTTGACAACTATGTAGATTTATTTTTATGAATTGGTTCAGGAGACCTGGGAGTGGGATACTAGAGCACAAGGTATTTTAGCCAGTGTACAAAATTTTGAATTTGCAGTTATAGTTTAAGTGACATTAAAGAATGTCCTGGAGCCTTTACGTGGAATTACAGCCAAACTTCAGAAACGTGATTTAGATATCTATAAAGCCTTCTGCTATATACATGTACATTCTGCCATTGATGATGTACATGTAACATCAAATTGTTTTGAATACATGAGGTACCCAATCTTTGCAGGAGGTCAACACTTCCTTGAATTGCTGCAAAATGAATTGCATAGAGCAAACCTTCCTGCCAATAATTTTTTACAGGCTATCTATAGTTATACCTTTGATGAGGTTTTAGCTCAGCTCAAAAATTGCTTCAGTGAAGATACAAAAGCTAGCCAGCATTAAAGGTTTATTACACCTGGTTCCTGATAAAATTGTATGCATTCAACAACAGGATTAAAGAGCATCATTCAAATTTTGAAAATGTACCACGACAATTTGCCCTGATACGAAGGTTTGCATGTAGAACCTGCTGTATGGAAGGACAAGTGGGCTAGGTGTGAGAAAAATGTGCCCATGTAATGAAGATGTGCCCAAGGCAGATGTGCCCATGTATGGAAAATGTGACCATCTAAGGAAGATGTGCCCATGTAAGGAAGATGTGCCCAGCACCTTGATGCAATCCCTTGTAAGTTGTGAACAAGACACAGTCCCAAACCTGAAACGCTGATTTGATTTTCAATTGGTTGCATAATACCTGTAACAAGCTGAGAAGCAGGGAGATCGTTTTCTGCTTTCCAGATTTCTCTGCTCCAGTGCAGGAAGACTTTCTTCATTAGCAATGGTGAACATTATAACTGTACTGTCAATGCACATCAAGTTTTAGAAATGTTTATACAAAAGCGACCAAGAAGGCTCATCCCCTCACTGTATGACGAAATGCATAAAACAGCCACATCCTAGTATTAGTAGTACATTAAATGTACATGTGTCAGTATTGCTATATTGCTCAAAGCTTCCACACAAACACATCCCCCTCCCACCCCCTTACGAAATTCCTGGATGTGCCTCTGGAGCTCTTATTGGTGATGTCATATCTATGGTGCTACGCTCACAAAGAAGGTCAGTGAGCACTGCTAAGCTACTTTGGCAGAGGTGGTCATCAAGTTGCACTCCTGCTGGTGCACATGGCACACTCAACACCACAACAGCCTGGGAGATGTCCTCCTACAGTTCTGCCCGCCCTGCTGACAATTAGGATATTGGGCATTCCTACTACCTGTGGTGGTCTTATTGAAGCGGGGGCTACTAGTTGGTCAGCAGCCACCTGGCTAATGTTCTGACCTAGGCTAATGTTATGTGTACCCTTTTCGGTGGAGACTTATGATTGTTAGTATGTATCTAATGGAAAATAACCTTCCAGGCATCTTGGTGGCATTTTTCAGTTCCATATTGCAGTGACGTGGTAGTTGCGCTAAGAGCCCTCGTATGGGTCTCACTGTGCACTATGCCCTGGTAGTCCTCTTGACCTCCTAGGCCACCATGCAACTACTTGCAAAAGAGGGGCTGATGCTATATAAAGCCATTACAATATTCGGGATATCTTGGTGGAATCGAAGCAGTTGGTCCAGATTGAAGCAGGTGGAATACTCATTCTCCCAGTCAAGACCAGCAGATATCCTGGTACAAGACTGGGATCAGGGAAAGCCAGCAACCTTGGACATTTCTGTTGTCTCACCACTAAACTCAAATGTGTTTTGACAGTGGGAGCAAGAGCAGGTGCAGCATCAGAGGCAGTTGAGCTTAGGAAGCACACTGCCAATGATGCAAAGTGTGCAGAGGCTGGGGCAAGGAGGCTCTCTTCCAGACATGCTTTCTGTCCATGGCTCTGTGCCTCTAAATCCATGGCAACCTTTGACTCTATGCAAGGCATAACATCTCCCTGATGAGGGCAAACTCTAGGGCGATGTTACCTCAGTTGTTATGTTACTGTAGTAGTGTATATGTTTTAACAAGTTGAGTATTTTAAATGTGTGCATTTATTGAGTGAAAATAAATTTCAAATAGAGCCCCCAGTATAGAAAGACCACTCAATCTTACATATATAAGTGCCCGATCTCATGCTCTCACAAATAGGACTAATTTGCTCTTTACTGCACTTGAACCATGTAGTAGTGAATATTGAGCTATTCCATTATTTACCTACAGATGACAATGAATGGTGTCCATGGGGTATAGGGAATATGTCCCAGATTCTCCCCGGGGGGATTTTTGCAATTATTCTCAACTGTAAGGGTGTATAGTTAAGTAATGGAATAGCCGCTGCCAAACCAACGCATTGCATTAAGTGTGGGCACGGGAGTAATTTCACACCTAGAGCTGCTAATCACAGGCTTGATAAACCACTGCCTCACGCTTACAAAAAAATCTTGTAATGTATGTTCATTTATCCTGCTGTAATAATAACTGTAGCCTACATTAATTAGTGCCTCCGTTTTGCAAAGAAGTGTATCGCTCTCCTTCTCATTACGCGTGGGTGCCGAACACCGTTTAGTATATTTACTACACGTGCGACAAGACGACTCACAGTTTCTCCGCATGCCATACACATGCTCTCGATTTGTGACGTCTCCAGCTCGCTGTCGTCTGCTGCCAAATCCCTGAAGAGGGGCTTCTTTTTGTCCGTCTCAGGTGCTGCCTCCATCCTACCAGTACAGAGGGTTAACGGGTTAACATGCTGACTCGTGCCCAGCCTTTCGTATTTTTGTAAGATGCGCTATAAATAGCCATTCCCAGTTACGTCATAGTTGAAGTACGGTCATTCACGAGTGGCTTGTTTGCGAGAGGCCTAATAATTATTACCGTACTGCCACATAATATACGCTCGTGCTTTGGCATGCGCTTACTGTGGCAAACGAGTTGAGTACAAAGGTCACCGTTGAATTGTAGTATCACGGCTGTTTCGAGTGGACAAAAGGCTTATAAATAGAACACAGTGACATTATTTACGGTTCAAGTAAAACATGGCTAGCCGCCATCTCATTAAAAGTTCACCGATTAAAAATGCAAAACGTGTAGCTGTAATGCACATCTTGAAACCATTTCCAACTAGTAAAACTAGGTTGGTTTTTATTTTCACTTAAACGCATGTTCCAACGCGTAGCAGGACTGCACACTTTGCCACGCGCATATTGTACTCTCCAAATGGCGCGAAAAATGCCATTCATTCTGACCTTCGTAGCTTTTTTTCCGCCCTTATAAGTGGTACAAAATGACGCAAAAGTGGAACGATCAACCTTTTTCACGTAAGAATATGCGTTTTACTCGTGGTGCCGCAGTTCCTGCCACTCACAGAAAAACATAATAACACACCATCCACATCATGAATAATGCGCACCACCTCATAAATAGCCATAGAATCCTACCACAAATGACGATTGGCGGTGCAAACTTCAAAGAGGAGTCAAAGCCAAGGGCAAACCAACAAAGTAAGAGCCTACATACCAGCTAGTGCAGGGCCTACATACCAGTGCAGAGCCTACATACCAGTGCAGAGCCTACATACCAGTGCAGAGCCTACATACCAGTGCAGAGCCTAGATACCAGTGCAGAGCCTACATACCAGTGCAGAGCCTACATACCAGTGCAGAGCCTACAGTGATAGTCTATAGCTATTGGTTGCATTTGACATCAGTGTCTCAACCAGACCAGGAGGAGATCCACCCACAATTGTTCTGCACATTGTGCCATAAGGCAATGCAGGTGGTGTAAAAGAACCAATACAAGTGCCAAGTGCAGCCATATAACTGGTACAGGATTCATGTATTACAAGTACATGTGCTTAACATGATGTTATGTTGTAAGCATGTAAACCATTTTACAAGCCATGATGTACCATTTCAAGTAATATGATTGCAGGCTACCTCAAAGTCAGTAGCTATCTCCACCTGCTATTATCACCAAAGTACCTATGCCTTCTGTGTTAACAAAATAGATATTGTCAATGGTAGATGCAGTTATGTGTCCAATTTTTTTGGACTGCTACATCAACCAATACAGCTACCATGCCATGCCTATGTGTGTGGTTGAGTGGATTTGTGTCACTGTACGACTGAAGTGCCCCTGCTGCTATTCAGTCACCAGTCTTCAGCTAGCCGAGCTCAAACAGCATGTTCAGTTGCTTGGTGACATAGTGATGCATTGTGGGACAGATGTTGTCGCCAGCTTACAACACACACCATTGCGGTCAGCACAACAAGCCACAGTTGAAGATAGCAGCACAAGTTGTACACGAACATCTTCAAAACAGCAGTACACAACTACCTGCAGGAGGAGCAGTAAGTACATACGTGCAATGTTACTGTACCAAACTAACACATGGTAGCCTTTGACTCTTATGTGGATAACACAGCCACGAGCAGCCATCAACCAGCTCAGTAAATGCAGCAGGAAGCGTCGGACTAATGAAATGAGTAGCACTAGGTGCAGAGAGCTCCACTGTCATATTTGAGACTGAACTGAAATCCTTGGACAGAACGGAGGAGCTTTTGCTGAAGTCTGCAGGGATCACCAAAGGCATAGAGCTGGCACTCAGGCTGATTTGGGGTTGCCATAGAATGTTGAGAAGGTGTTAACTCAGTACATATACAATAACACTCATCATGCTATTATTGGCCCCTCCCACAACCTTTGTGATGCAATTAGTGCTCCTTTATGCAACTGCATATATGGATGGATCAGGGCCGGTGAGAGCCGTAGTGAGGCCCGGGGTAACATATCATTTGAGGGCCCCATAGGCCCTAAAAATACGAGCACGGGGGGGGGGTCCCCCTTGAGATTGGCCCGTCCGGCCCCCTTTTATATTTTGGGACCCCTACTATACCTTGGGGCCCGGGGTAAGTAACCCCGCTTACCCCCCCCCCCCCCCCCCCCCTCTCACCGGCCCTGGGGTGGATTTGGATTTCACAGGCCACTTACTCTTTCAGGTGGTTGAAGGAGGCAGGAGTTAGCCTTGGTACAGCAGGTTCTTTCAAATCACTAGTCAGCGATAACTTGGAGGTAGAATTGACTCCATTTTCAGTTGGCTGTTTCTGGAGGGGGAGAAGAGATCAAGGCTGGATTGGATTCGTTCCCACCATCCAAAGCCGGAAGTGGGTTGATGACCAAGTCCATGCATTCCCAGTTCAACCTTGCAGCTACGTATAAAACCACCCCCAATCCATTAGACAGGCATATTACGTGCATTGTGAAGGAACACTACTTAAAGGTCTTTCCTCAAACTCAGAGTGCAACACTTCCTACTTAAGCTTACGTATACGTAGATGCAATGTGCGCAATAACAGTAATACCATATTTATTTTCATGTGTCTTCACTAGACAGCACAGCCTAATGGAGCCAAGAGTGTTGGATGGTGGGCTAAAGACTTAAAATGGCATCGCGATTCAAGTAAGCCAGGTTAAGCTAGGTAGGAGAGGTCAATGGCGTCAAACATCGCGGAAATATTGCAATATTCCAAACGCATACTGCATGAGCTAGAAATCGCGGCACCACGAGTTTTATTGAAAATCTAACAGCCAAAACTATCTGAGTTATATTATAAAAGTTTCAGGGTACTTCATAAGGGCGGAAAAAGTACCAGAGCAATCTGTATCACCTGACCTCAAATAATACACACATGCAGAATTCGCGAGCGTATAACATAGTATCGACAGAATATAAGCGGTATTAACTCACATTGTTCAGAGCGTCAGACAATATAGAAGTAGGATCCGAAGTCAAACGAAGAGTTCAAAACAGTCCTCGTGGTAAAAAGGGAGCATCTTTAAGCCCATGTTGGTTGCTAAGGTCGTAATTAGGTCCGTTGCTATGAAAAAATTTCGTATCACGGGGCGTAGCCTTTTTGTCACAGGTTCAATGGGAATGAAACAGCCGTGGTATCTACAGTTACATATTAAACTCCACAGTGGCGGATTTAGGGGGGTCCGGACCCCTCATCTTGTATGAATGACGGAATGCATACTGTAATCTATGCATGTTACCGTCCTTGGATTTGCTAGCTTGCACATCCCTCCTATCAACGAAATTTAATTTGGATGTGTGGTTAATTGGTATTTAATCGCGCGATCGATCGAATGGTACTGTACATGCAAGTGGTGCGTGTGAGCATGCAGGAATTGAGGTAAGCGATCAAAAGACTTGAAATGCAGAATGGGATGGATCTAAGATTTTATTCCTCAGAAAACAGATAGCTATAGAGCTAAACAAACTAAAAATACTAATACTATAGTAAAACGTACATGAGTCGACTGGCGACATGTAGCTGGTGCATGGGCACGTGCACGATTCGGTCACATTCACTGCGTCGCGAATTTAATTGCTGAGCGGTAGGAACCAAAGCATTATGAAGAATGAAGAGTTTTCTCGTCGCTATCCATGCAGGCTCTAGTAATCCGGATATCGCCTGATGTATATGTATTGGATATACGGTGTCACTGTGAATTACATGTTAAATGAACGCAACCCAGTGATGTGGCTATGTCCCTTTACGATTCTCTTTCAAGGATGGCATGCAAGAGGAAGTATTTGATTAAAATGATGGCAGTGAAAGCGCGGCAGACGAAAGCGGGACTGCGGGACAAAGAAGAAAAGGAGAGGTGTGCTTTATATTATATGGAGGTGTGCATGGTGCCCTGGGTCACTGCCTAGAAGAAATTGAGTTCGACCAGGCAACTATGCAAAACCACCTCCTAAAGAGCTTTACTTCAAGAAACGTCACTCCTTTTCCTACCAAGAAAGTCAAAAGAGCATGTCAGTCATACCCGCATCATGAATATACATGTGTACATGTTTTGCATGCAGCTTTCAGATGCCTGACACTTATATGGGGATGTGGTGCAGTGTGGTCTTTGTGAACACTGCATGGTTTCACATCAAGTGTGTTGGCCTCCACTCTCTTTCATCAAGTGCAGAAGAATGGAATTGTTCACTATATATGTACATAAATCTTGGTGTGTTAATGAACTTTACCTTTACTGAGTATTTATATACAATGAGTTGCACAAATGAACTACTACAAAGGCGTCGCCGTTAATGAGATACACTAATATGGCTGAACTGTCGGATTCGTTTAAGCAGCTTGATACGGTGGGAAAGTTACGCTATAAAGAGAAGCTTGGTATGCTAGGGGTAACCACAGATCCATACAGTACTTCAAGAGACGTTTGGCCGGCCCACTAAGTGTTTTCTTCGAGGCATATCACAAGGGCTGTGTAAATCATGACAGCTCAACTCCGCAATTGAGGCGCAGAATCTCAATAACCCTACACCGTGTTAACATGCTTTATATCTCAATACACCCACTAGACATCACTACACGTGGATTCTGCTTGGCGCTACCGTTCCGTATTCTGTCTTAACAAAAATTGGCTCACATGCAGTAGAAGTCATTAAATTGCCTTGTCTTGATTATGTTATAAATAACAAAAAACGAGTGAAGTCAAATCAGTCCTATTACACCCACGGTATGATAGAGAGCTTATTTATGTTGCTGGTGTTCTTTTTTACCCTTTCAGGCGCGTATCCAGAAATTGATGGAGGGGGGTGCGGAACGGACAGCGCGCTTCGCGCGCGCGAAATTTTTTGCAACCACGCCCACTCAGCAGTATAGTCTAACAGAAATACAACGGTTCAATCGGCAAGAATGTCTGCAATCGCCAAGGATGGCGCCGAGCACATATACTAATAGGTAGGGCATGTATATCCAAAAGCCGCCGAATAGCGCTTTAGCACACTAAATGATCCGCTGAGTATGTTGTGAATACCGATAAGCGCTCTGGCATTTGCTAGCAATGCAGCTTTAATACTGTGGATACAATCTGCTGATTGAAGATCTGCAAACTTCTGAAACTGTATCCATGCCAAGGATAATTTTAGAGCCAACATCAGTGATCAGTGTAAATACAGCATGCTCGCCAACCACTTTAAGCCAGGTGCTGATTACATGCACTTTTCCAATTCAATGCAAGGTGTGCCAATGGATCCATTCAAATATTAATGGTATAAGTGCACTTAAACCATTAATATTTGAATGGATCCATTCAAATATTAATGGTATAAGTGCACTTATACCATTAATATTTGAATGGATCCATTGGCACACCTTGCATTGAATTGGAAAAGTGCATGTAATCAGCACCTGGCTTAAAGTGGTTGGCGAGCATGCTGTATTTACACTGATCACTGGTGTTGTCCCCACAAAGCTTCCTATACATCGCGGGCGCAAAAGTTTGGAGTAGTAACTAAAACGCACTTTTCACTTGGAGGACGACTAGCAGTCAACGGAATCCAACTAGGAACACAACAATTAATTATAACTGCGGTTGCAGTGGCTGATCCAAGGTTGACACACTGGTTACTTGAGGTGCAGACGCCTTCAGGTAATACGCTATGATTGAAGCCTATGCATGCTTCTTTATTTTAAATAATACCCCCCCCCCCCCTCCCCCCCCTGAAAAAAATGTGTTTGTGTTTAAACGAGCGCATCTTCGTAATCGTTAACGCTTCCGACATCCTGTTTGGCATTTCAGGGGAAAAAACTGGTACTCCAACAGGGTTTTAAAGAACGGCACGCAGCTGCGTTCATGATTACAAAGATACGCTCGTTTGAACACGAGACTTTTTTTTCGGTGGGGGCAGAGGGGACTTTACGGTAATAATCTTGTATAGTAGTGTTGTTAATAATAGAAGTGAATTGAATTACGTAGCTCGCTACGAAGGGAAATTAGTGTTAATTTCATTTTAATTATATTCATTTTTGTATCGGAGGGGGGTGCCTTAGCCCCCTGAGCCCCCCCCTAAATACGCCACTGCCTTTTCACGGAGGGCCAGAGGGATTAGAAGATTTGTTTTCAATACAGGAACGGCAAACTATAACCTCGCACCATGCGGATCACCAAATCGATAGAAAAGGACGGAACCAACCTTGTATGAAAGTTTTAGGCCTTGAAAAGTGATCGCTGATAGTTCCTGAACTCACTCGCGTTAGAGAACTTCGTGTCGCGTGATGTAATTGAACCAATATTGGACGTGTCGCCTGAGTAATTGAACCGAGCGTGTGACATTTATATATTCATATTGCGGTCGAATAAGGTCTATAGGGTGCCTATGTATTACATTATACATATGCATGTAAGAGCCTTCCGTCCGCGATCCGGCACATCTCGGCGATACCAATAGGGTTGTCAGGGAAGCCGGCCAGTCCTATTGCAACATACTGTAGAGGCCGGGCCGTAACCTGTCACCCGGCTGACCTGAGCCATTCACGAGTTTGACTAATTGTTGTATAGGTACAAACTTGAGGTTATAATTAGTCACGTATTGTTGTTGAATGTGTACTATAGCTATAGCATGTATAATTACATTGGACGTTAAGGTTATGTAAACATGCAACACTCTTTTGAATAGATCCCGTCATAAATAGCCTTCTTAAATCTGTCGGCACTTCCTGCCATGCACTTCTTGAGGGCTGTAAGTCAAAAGATGCTTGTATATAAACAATAGATGCATGGATGCATTTCACATGCACTCCGAACAGTATACAGCTAGCATCGGTTTTAGCTGTGCTATTTTTCTGTGCGTTATAATGCATGTGCTTAGAGTACTAGATTGCATGCATACATGAAGTTGACAATTGCATAGACCTTGTTACATGTACAAATCAGTACAGCACTAGCTGCATCATCAGAAATTGCTTCAGTTCTGCATGTCAAACTTGATTTGAGCGGTTTCTTATGGGGTAGGAACCATGCATACCATAAGATGCATGAACATCCATGGGACCGCGGCTTCGCTGCATGACGCGTACTGAGGCTTGCATGGGTTGGGAATGCTATATTCAATTGTCATTACAAAAGTAAGGGAATGTTATACATGTGCATACAAATATATGGGAAAGTTTACGAGAAAAGGGACCTAGCGTGCATGTATTATATAAAAGTATAATAAAAATGCATTACGTTTGATTTGCTATAACTTCCGAACAGTTAACGCTATCAACTTCCTATTTCCAACATTTCATACTGCACCATTTCTCTATGGTAAAATATATTTTGGAGTCTTGCACTTGCTCCGTGTCAGTATTGCAACGTTCGATACCCCACTGGGTTCAAACCCGCCATAACTTTCGGTAGGAGTAATCAATTAATTCGCTTCAAATTCGGTTTGTATGTAGAGAGGTCCTATACCTATCGATTTGTTCTGTTCGCTGATTTTTATGCCATCCATTACGGAGATACAGTTGAACAAACTACGTGCCCATTTTCGCGCTCGATTCGCGCCAATGATTTGGGCAAATTGCGTTCCGCTCAATGTATGGGGAGGCGGGGATTATATCATTGGCGCGAATCAAGCGGGAAAACGTGCAAGGAAGCTGCAATGGCAACTTGATCGTATGGACCCTAGGTTTTTGTGATGACGATTGACGAAGCGTTTTAGCCTGTGGTGTTTCTTATCTAGTAGCTTTATTTTTATACATGTAACTTATGTAAGTTAAAAACGTCAAGTCTCTGTAATTGTACACCAGTATCAGCGGACCGTATATTGATTTTATATCGGTTACATTTGTCCGCAAACACACAGTTCGTTGCTCTGACATCACAGTGCTAGAAACAACATCTATTCAAACATGTACTCATGTCGTAGTGCGAAAATTCCCTCTAGTACTTATTCCTAACACTAATTCGGTTACATGTTGTCGTGAATAATTGTTTGGAAGGCCAGTACATTGTACAAGAAATATAAAAAACCAATAAGAAAGCCGAGTGTTACCGATAATATTCGGTTAGAAGTTACCTCTTACTGAAAGGTAATGATAAGAAAAGTGTCTTACCGGTTGCTTAACGGTATCGGATAACCGGTAAGCGGTATGGACAAAACTTATCGATACTGAGTTGACCCTAGGTCCCTAGCTATGGGTCGGTAAGGGGGTGGGGCCGTGGAATGCTACATGTATCTTGTTGGGGGGGGGGGGGGGGGGGGGGGGGGACACACTCCTGGAGGCGGACACCTGTTCCTAGGAGGCAGTGTCCGGGGGGGGGGGGGGACACTCCTTCCTAGGAGATTGTGTCCGGCGGACAATGTTTCCTAGGAATAATTGTCCGGCCGGACAATTATTATATGGGGGGACACGTATTCCTATTACACCGGACCAATATTTTCTGAAGAAAAAAAAGGTCCGTGTCCTAGAAGAAAAGGTCCGGAGATTTATTTCAATTAAACGTCCACGTGGTTGATATTCAGTTTGCGAGTGATGGCGGAGATTGAAGAAATACTTGACGATGGTTCCGATTGTGATGATTTTGTCGAGGAGGCCTATGCCTATTTAGTGTCGAAGAAGTATCCTGAATGTGTCCATGCATGAGACCAAAAAGAGGGTGATACGAAGGAAAGCTGCGAAGTTGACAATATCTGTTGAAGGAGAGCTATTATATATTGGAAGAGGCCAAAGGCAACATTATCGCTGCACATGCAGTTGAGGCAGAATTAAGAAGCATACGACAAAAAGCACTGCAAACCAGGCTAACTTCAGTGTGAACAGTTGGTATTGCAGAGAAACTTCTCCCGTAAAAAGGTCAGGGGTGGAAAACTGACAGAAAGATTTCTTAATTGGGCCATACACAATCTTAAATGTGCTGCCAAATGCAGGCAGCCACTTAAAAATGCACATGCAAGTTGAAGATCAAAGTTCTTCACAAGGAGATTGTGCAAGTAAAATTTAAATATCATACAATTAAGAGATACTTGTCAGTCTGCAGCTGATGTATGTTCTCCTAAGGTTGTAATAAGAGATGCCATACATGCAAGTTACAAATACATGGGTATATCATGATGCAACTCTTAGCCACCATGCATGGAATATGCATTGTTTATAGGTTGCTTCTTCTGGTATATACTCTGGCAAGCCCTCATTCTTCTGTTGAGATTGTCACACAGGAGGCCAATCTAAAGGTTTGTCTCGTGTATCCTTTTTCACTTACTTAGAATACAAGACTAGATATATATTTTCATTAGACCCTTCATCACCCTGTAATCGTGCCCATCAAAATGACCTTGTTGAAGTCGGTGGCATTGATAGTGGTTGCACTGTACTGGAGGATTGTTCAGTTTCTGAAGAACGAGATATCATTCGTAAGGTAAATTACAATGTACTACCTAAGCAGGGAATAATTTAACCGGTATCGCATCGCATTTTGCGAAGCAGTTTTTATAAGATGCGAAACAACTTCAAACATGGTCGCAGAAAACTGCGATGCAATCTAATCCGCGTTTGCAGGCACGTTGCTCAGTGTAAATGCTACGCGAAGAGAGTGCATTTATGGTACAAAAGAATTCCAATCAGAAAGCTGGCGCCACGTCACATCAGCCACACTCACGTGACATCGCGATCGCGACAATTAATGTGATTGTGTATACGCGTACGAATGACATGAGCGCGCAGCATACACAGCCGGCTTCGAGAAGGGGGGTGTCGAATTTTATATTAAAAGAATTATCAAGTTACCAAATAATTACTAATTAAAGTGTATGCACAAATATGCCCGAACGCGTACGCGACAGTACAGTGCCAATATGGGTGGACAAAATCTACAAATATTAAAACTTTTAAATGTGATGGTGACCTCATAGACGGGGGAGGGGGGGGGGGGGGGAAGTAGTCGTTTGACTCGTTAACCTGAAAGCGATCCAAATGCACGTGGGCGTGTCCGTGGGATAGCTCTGCTTTGTGTTCAAATGAAGAATCACCACACATCTCGGCGGGAATGAATTGCGATGCAACTGAACCAAGTTGC
>OX442415.1:17053668-17164696 GCA_949361645.1 Spongilla lacustris
CATGATTGTGGGAGTGTCACATGTCTGCCTGCATTTGATTGGTAGCGACAAAATTCTGTCGCTGTGCTATGGAATTCGACCCATTTTCGCCAGACGTATACAATGTCATGTAAACCATATGCATTTATACGTCTGGGTACGAGACTACCACTGGGTAATGTCAGCGCTCGACTTGCTACAGGTCCACTCTTTTTGACTTGCCGTAAGGTTGGAAGTAAGGTAACTCATGGTCGTAGACAACCTTCAAAGTTTGGGGGGGCTATAATGACTGGGGGTGGGTGCGGGAGGGGGCGTGCCCCCTCCTGCTAACAGAAAGGGGGTTTGGGGGAGCGCTGTAAGCTCCCCCAATGGGTCTGGGGCGAAGCCCCAGCCGCTTTAACTTTTTCCTTCTTTGTTGTTAGCAAAAGCTATGCAGAAATTGACCCGGCTGCCGGTATACGATATAGCAACGAATGCTTCTTGATCAAAGCGATGCGTTATTGCGTTTATTACATGATTTATAATCCCTTCCGTTGTGCACCAAAAACTCTCTTTGAAAAATATATTTTTGCCTGGTTGGGCTTAGGAGGAAAAATTCGAACACGGGCGATGATGTAAAATCAGTAACTGCATCACCGGCTAGTACTTTCACAATCAGCACCACATTCTTGGCTCATTTCAGTATTCACCACGCTGCTTATAATCGCAGGATCACATCTAAATGAGGAACCGTTACTACATAGAGAATCCACAGTACTTGGACTTCCACTCTGACCGCTGCAAGTGTTATTGCTAGGTATGTTGCAAAAGTGCAATAATTGTCCTCCATTTTGTTCCACATTATTATTGCAGGATTATTAACACTTTTGAGGTCCATTTAAAAACTTGCTTCGTGTACGGTTTTGCTTTGCGTCATAGTTCGGAGGTTCGTTTTCATCCTCTTGTGTAGATTTCAATAAAAACGTACTTTACCAGATATCACTGATTCACTATTGGAAAAAGTGCTATGACTTTACCGTGCAAAATTAAAACACCTTGATCGGGATAGCGGACATCTTTGAAAGGTGTTTGGACATTCAATGTAGTGTATAACCTTGTATTGCACAAAATTTCATCAAAATCTATCGATGCGAAGATATTGTTTTTTCGCCCGGAATTCGGTCGGCCGTACATGTATACGTAGTGTCTACATGCACTAACGTCATGTATTTCCCTATGAGTATACATTGTTATTAAAGTTATGGAGCCACAAACAACTATATCGCTTGCATAGTGAACCTTTAACAGAATAGTTTGAAAGGGCATCTATTAACCTGCATATACTGAAAATTCCATCCCGATATGGTATACGTTGCAAAAGTTATGTGGGATTTAACAGAACATGCACGTTTTAATGAATTCCCATACTAAAAAAAAAATGCTTTTTTTACGCTTTAAAACGCTATATCTTCCGTATTTTAAATAATAAACTTATGATTTTGGTATCATTAAGTATGGTTTAATGCGCTCTTCAAATAAGTGTTATTATCTCTGTGATTTAAACAATTTGAAAAAATTTGCAACATACCTATTATTGCTGTTGCTGCATGCTAGTGCATGGCAAATCAAATCGCGATCGTTTGACAATGCGCTACCTTGCTTCTTAAAGAACTTCAAGAGTGACATAGTACGTCGTCGTATGCGAACTAAACATGCACATGTGTACTAGTACTCACGATCGACCGAATTACAGCTGTAAGTAGTTAATTCTAATTATACGAGCGAACATTTTAATATTTTCTCCAAGGAAAATTTGGAGGGGGGCTCAAGCCCCCCCAAGCCTCCCCTTGTCTACGGCCTTGAGGTTGGAAGTCATATGTCTTCAACCCTAACCCATCAGTTATGCCAGGTGTTCAGAACATCAATATGTGAGAGCCGGTGCGGGAATATCATTCTTAGCTGTGAAAGTTGCTACCATCCAGAAGCAGCGTGGCAGTGATGATTGTGGGGTTTTTGCAATAGCATTTGCATTGCATGGTGCCCTGGGTAAATTGAGTTCGACCAGGCTACTATGCAAAACCACCTCCTACAGTGCTTTACTTCAAGAAACTTCACTCCTTTTCCTACCAAGAAAGTCAAAAGAGCATGCCATACCCGCATCATGAATATACATGTGTTTTGCATGCAGCTGTCAGATGCCTGACACTTATGGCGATATGGTGCAGTGTGGTCTTTGTGAACACTGGTTTCACATCAAGTGTGTTGGCCTCCACTCTCTTCCATCTAGTGCAGAAGAATGGAATTGTTCACTATGTACATAAATCTTGGTGTGTTAATGAACTTTACCTTTACTGAATATTTATATACGATAAGTTGCACAAATGAACTACTACAATTATTTTACACATGACACATTACATCATCAGTATTATACACATTCTTCTAAACTATATACATACAACAGAGTCACGAAAATGATGCCGATCGAGCCAGGAGGGCTTGGGCATTTTGCCTCTTCAAAACAGTGCCGAGGCGACAATATATTGCATTTAGCATTGGATGAGTGGGAGTGGATGGCCAAACGCCTAGCAATTCTTGAGAATGTTTCTTCTGCAGTGATTCCCCAGCCTCCATATGCCTCCACTACGAGAGGGACACATATCCAACCTCTTTCCATACAACCCAAAGCATTGTTTTCTAATTTCTCTTGTTCACCCGCTGCAGCTGAGGCACCTGAGGTCTGACCAGCATCTGATATCAATGAATTATTGACGGGATGTATAACCTTGATGTCAAATGCCGCAGATCGAGACAGTGACCAGAAAATACACAACTAACTACACCATACATATAAATCTACAATGCACTTCTACTCAACATCACTCTTGAGTTGGCCTTAATTAGGGACATGTTCAGACGACAATATAGATTAGAAATCACTCTGGACATTGTTTGGTTAGTTTTGATGCAGAGCCTGCGGGCCAAACGTGAGATTGTACGTTGTGCTTCTATGCCCCATGCACCATAGGGTTCCACTGCTAAGGGCACACAGATCCATCCAAGTTCTTCACACTTTGGATCATTTTTGATGTGCTTTCGGACTACAGCAGATGCAGCTGCTGACCCCCCTGTGAATCCCGCTTCGGCAATGACATTTGAGCTAAGCGGTGAAATCACAGTGAGGTCTAGGGCTGCTGGTCTGCTGCAGAACCAGTTGGGAACCAAAGTGTCAGCTGGCCTAGTGCGACGGTTGTCATGGCTCAACCCACTTCCAGCTTCACATTTAACACTTATGCCTGCCCGACGAAACGACTCAGCCAGTATATCTCTGATGTTGTTGTGCCTTATGACAACATCTCCCCCTAGCTCTCTTACAAGTTGTTGCATGGTGCCCCAAAGGATCTAAGGAATGGTCATAGCCTTCAGGGTCAAGGTGCAAACACTGACCAGGAGTTGGTATCATAGAGAGCCATGAGGAGGAATGTGGTGCTGATACAGATAACAGCCTTGCCTTGTCGGCTAGTGAACTCTTGTTAAGTAGACACTTGAACTGAACGTCGTCAATGTTAGATGACAGCCTTCTGACAACACTTTGTATGCACTACATCCATAACTGTAATGAAGTCTCAAGTGAAATACTTTGATTGTACATGTCCAGTGCATGATTCAGGTGAGTACTATGAATGGATGCAGTACCTGAAGCACTAAGAGAAGCTATATATGCTGCTGGAGAGTGAAGAGCTAGAGATCTTATGCCAAGGCCCCATGAGAGAGGCTTAATTCAGCCTGGTACCAATTAGCATCTTATGGGTCTAAGGCCAGGCACTCTGTGAAACTTTGCCTTACATTTTTGTCAAACAAGGCAAGCTCCTTAGCAGCTAGAGCTGGGGGTGTTGTCCTTGCTATGTGGGAGAGCTTACAAAATCATCCACAAAACGAAGAAGGATGAGAGCTACATGAAGATCTTGTGATCCTAAACTTTCAAGGGATTCCAAGCGCTTTATAGCCATTGCACGCTTAGATGAAATAAATGCTGAACAGTGTTGGAAGTCACCTATGAGAACACCCAGGATGACCATGCAGGTTTGGCTCAGTTGATGTCTTCATCTGTGATGGAAACAGAGCAAAGTCTGCATATTGGCTAAACAGTTCACATTTTGAATGGTTGATGTTGGGGGCCCAATTCTTCCAGGATATGATTGGCATGTCTGACAGCTACCACAGAACCAGCTATGGCATCATCATCCAATTAAGTATCAACGATGCAGGAGCAAATCAGCACAACAGCTATCTTTAGAAATGGAGATGACAACTTTTTGTAGCACTTGTCATGCCGTAAATGGTCCGGGCGATATATAACCGGTCCGACCGAACCATCCATGGTGCTACAGACGGTCCCCCCCAGAACCACCCATGGTCGCCCTCTGCTACATATGGTCCCCCTTTTGTAGTCACAAATATTTCAACCTTTTCGAGCCTACCATAAAACGTAAGGTTCAGAAAATGACTTACGAGTTAAGAAACATATCCGTGCCATTTTTCTCTAGGCAGTGCATGCACTGAACTGTTTTAAAAATGAGTGGCGAGTATATCAGCAAAAAGGAATAGTATTGTGACAACATACAACTCTTCATGCGTGCACAGATTTCCTTCTTTACACTCATTGTTCTAAAACTTCCAAGCGCAGTATAGTATCGGACGGAGAGATACCATTTGCAACGACATGCATCAAGCTTATTAACTTAAGATAATCAATTTACAGGTAATCATTTTGAGACAGTTACATGTATGTAACGTGTAGTATTGGTATGTGTACTGTGTCAATCTGCTGACAGTATTGTGCATCGTATGTACAGTGGGGGGGAGGGGGGGGGGGAGGCAGCTCCCCCCGCCAAATATTAATTATGCAGCATACACGATAGCTATAGCTTCGTGCATCATTTTTGCGCTGCGCATGCATGATAATATAAGTGGATCCTTGTTTTAGATCGCTAAAAATATACCCTCCCCCTTCCATTACCAATCTAATCGGGGGGCGGACCATCTGTGGCAGAGGGAGACCATCTATGGCACCATGGATGGGGGACCGTTCACAGCGCCACGGATGGTCCGGGGGGACCATCTGCAGTTGCCATGGATGGTCCGGGGGGACCATCCGTTGTGTGACAGTACCAAGGCATAAAGGGATCACCCTGTTGCACTCCCTGTTTGGATGTCAGACTGGTGCCAGAGATATGGGTGTTGGCCATAGCACCAACTGACCCAAGGTAACAATTCTGGAAAGTGGTTTGCACATTCCTCTAGGATAGCCTGACGAGAGACAATGTTAAATGCATTTCTCAGATCTAGCATGCAAGTGATGAAGTCTTTATCTTTCCAGTGGTCTTCTATACACTGACGCAGACTATGAACAATCCTTTCACTACCAGAAGGACATGAGACACCACATTGGAAGGGCTCAAAATAGGCTGCAGCTTTCATTTTGGTGAGGGTACAGAGACATTTACTTACTAGCCTCCTGAGTGTTTCACCTACAGCTATTGGTATCACATCCATAGGTTTTCCTTGGCTGTCCATTTTCAAGGCAGTCAAACGTCCCCCTGCTAGATATAGAGCAACTTCCTGTGGTGCTTTCCATACTGCTAATAGGTTCACTACACCCAGGAGCAATGAGCTGAGACTGGTTGGTAGTTGAACTTCCACGGCATCCAATAAATGCTGAATGCGCATGCCTGATGGACCGGCTGCGCTCAGTTTGAGGAAATATCTAAGAATTGTTATAAGATCGAAGTTGGATGGAAAGAGGGTATACTCTAAGACTTGTGTTACTGCACTTGTCTAAGGGGGTGAGATTGGAGGGGGACAATGGGGATGTTTTGAAACAAGTAAACTCCAAGTTTCATCAGTATCAGGTGCTACCCCAGATGATGTGAGAGCCTGACATGCCTTGCCATATAGCCCATCCATTGCTAATGAAATAGCTGCAGAAACCCTCCGGCCTAAGCAGCCAGATCTTGCCTTGTGTGATTTTTGCCACCTTGAGGTTTCAAGGACTGCCTGATCCCATAGAGATCTAATTTGACCAGCCATCCAGCGATCACACAGTTGGTTAATGTCTATATAGGCTTGCGCTGTCGACCATGATGCTGACAGGAAAGAAGTATACATTTGGGCAATAGGAATAGCTTTAACCAGGCCTTGTTGTATTCAGGTACAGAATATCTTTAAGGGTAGCAGCAAGTAACCTGGCAAAAGCTGGCGTAGATTTGAATGGCATGTGACGAATAATAGGACATCGTAGACCAAACATTTCAGCAAAAGATGGTAAACTGGAGAATCGATCTCAGGGAGAGATATATATTAATATAAACACTTGCATATATTTATGTATGGTATATTGTACATGTAATAAAAAATAATACACATGTATACGAATTAAACATATAGATCACATTAAAATCCCTACCACCCATATATTATTATTATTATTATTATTATTATGGTCACCCTATCTATATACGTTTTTTTTTAAAGCCAGGTTTTTTTAGGAATAGCATGCTGTAGTGTTAACCCCTCAGGAGTGTTAGAGCCAACACTCCTGAAGTGTAGCCAGTACACACTATTGGGTGTTGACACATGCATGCAGGTGATGATGATCAATCACAACATAAATTGATATTAATAAACTATACCACAACAGGTCCAATAGATTTTTCCTAGATCTAGGACCTCTATATTACAGCTTCGAAATTAACATTGTATTTTCTAACTTAATATTTTATTGTGGTCTCCAATCATATTTGGATAAGTATTAGTTAAAAAGAAAGCATTATAACAAGTTGTTTATATCATCACATCAAAATGAGTTTATTGCAAAAAAAGTGACGAAAGTTTATTGGTTCCTTTTTTTGCTTGTAACTTCACACCCATATGTGCTCTATTTCAGGGGAACACATTTTAACATTACTAAAATACTGCCCTATAAATGTACTCTGATTTATGCAAACATTATATGTTTCAAATATTATATATATATGATGAGATAAACAAAGTTGAAATCTATAAATGATTGTATTTACATGAAGAGCAAAATCAGCATTCAGGAGGTTTTTTATAATTGACCTAGCCAGATCCAATCCTGTATGGTACTGCTAGTTAGTGATCTTTCCTCAAATTATGATTTTAATATGCAAGTTTTATGAATGCAACTTGGCCTCCTTACATCCATGCAATTCAAAGGCATGCGCACGCCTGTTCCAACAAGGTTTATGTCATGCAACATGCATGATTACACTTCAAAACATGATCAAAATGTCTGCAAAATGTAGACATATACACTCTACAAACGGAGGCTGCTTCAGTGGTGGTGTTCCCATTTGTCCAATGTGGGCTGGTAGCTCCATGTGGGGGTTATGGTTTCTCAGGTAGTGAGTCTAGGATAGGGGGCCATTGTGGCTGGCCGCAGTGTTTGGGGCCTGCACCATGTACATGTAACTCCACATGCAGTAAAGGCTAATGGCTCCATTGCATGTGTGGTTCCACTCCACATGCTGGGGACCAGTGATGTGGCAGTTGGTGGCTCCCCTGCTGGCAGTCTGATTACTCCATGCGTAAGAGGTCTGTTGGGGGTGGGAGGGCTGGTTGAGTGTTGTTCCACTAGTATTGTGTGTTTGCATTGAGAGGGCTAGTGAGTGTGGGATGGCCTTGCATGTTTGCTCCTGGACCTCGGATACAACTTGCAGTAAAGGATAGGTAGTGAGAGACAGGATTGTGGGGGCTAGCCCTGTATGTGGGGAGCTTCTAAGTGAGGGCTAATGGTTCCATGGCCAGGGCATGTGTGACTCCAGTTGATGGCTCCCCTACTATTGTGGGCCTATTTCAGTGTGAGAACTGGAGTCTCCACCAGCACGCATTATGGCAGGAGCCCTCAATGACCCCGGAGAGTTTAGCAGCTAGTGGATCCCTCGCTGGCAGTCTGATGACTCCATCTGTGTGTAGTGTGGGGCTATTAAGTTCACTTGCATTAATGGTTCTGTCCGCTTGCAGTGAGTGAGCTGATCCTTGGGCCATTAACTCAACATGCAGTGAGGGCTAATGGTTTCACTCATAGTGTTTGGAGAGGGGCAGGTGTACATACAATACATGTAGTTCATGGCTTACCCTGAAATTTGGGAACTACTTGTAGTGGCTGGCATCTCCACTGGCACATACCTATTAGCTGTGTGTAGGTATTAAATGTAAGTTCACTTGTCTCGTGCGGCCAAAATGTATTTTACCATAGAGAAATGATGTATAATGTGAAGTATTGCAAATAAGAAGTTGATGGCATTAACCGTTCGGACGATATACCGATTCAAAAGAGAAGCATTTTTATAACATTATATATATATAATTATATATATATATACAAAGACTCATTTTGTCGGAAACTGTCCCAATACCATAGATATTAGAGTAGAAGGATTGGAAACGGATCCAATTAACACTGCTTCACGCACCGACTAATCGATGCTCCTCGTTCCCAGACCGCTTACCGTATTTGACATGCATGGCCGCGTGCTAGAAGGCAACAGCTCCTTTTGTGGAATCAAGTGATACAGGTATTTATTTCAAACGAAGTCGAGTTCCGTGATATGTATACTCAGTTGTTTCTTTATTATTAGGCACTCTACTTGAAATAGGGAGAGTTTACTGAAGAAAGATACCTTCAAACTCTCATCACCAGTAGCGGACGTTTGCAAAAAAGCTGCTCATAGATAGTAGCTGATCGCCTCAATACCTCTAAAAAGATTAGTGCTGGTCGCGAGAAGATGTGGACAGCGTTTCACAAGTTAAGAACGTCAGCAGACTTTCGAAACAAGTGGAACGATTTAAACACTGCCATGAGGAAGCTGTACATCCTCACCTCTTTCAACAAATAACAGACATAATATTTAAGAAAGTATTAGCGAGAAAGGTGAGTGTACAACAACAGGATGAAGAGCAAGTAGTTGAATTAACAAGAGCAGAAGATATGCTGCAGGAAGTCTGCAAACAATCATCTAAAGATCCATCTAAATCATCTAAAGATCCATCTAAACAGAACCTATTCTTCTGTATGGAGATGTTGCGACGTGATAGTGCAGTTGACAGTGAATGTGAGACCAGTGAAGATTCATATATGATGGAATCGATATCATAGATCGGGGAGGATTGTGGCACATCCCCATAGGCGGCGGAAGGTGAATAAACCTGGGGGGGGGGCGGAAAAGTATAACTGGGGGGTTCGGCCAAATACGAACGGGGGGGGGGGGGGGTCCCCACATTCACTACTGGATGGCTCTTTTACTACGGCGTTTCCACCCGGCACTCTCGTCTACTTGCGGCCGAGGCACCTCCCTCTCGCCAGCAAGGGGGTGTGGAGGAGCGCTGTAAGCTCCCTAATCGGGGTCTGGGGCGGAGCCCCAGAAGCTTTCACACTTAACGCTTCAAATCCCGCTAAAAATTAGTCGGCTGCCGTGCGAATACATGTACATGTACCAGAGATAATAAATAAATAAATAGTCCATGTTTAACGAGCGTATCTTCTTCGTACTCGTAAATTAAAACGCTTCCATGTACCTATTTAAACATTTCAGGAAAGAACTGGTACTCCAACAGAATAGCACGCAGCTGAGTTCACAATTACGTCGATACGCTCGTTTAAACATGGGCCATTTTTTTCGGTGGGGGCGGAGGGGGGATATATCGCGGTGGACAATAGTTATTAATACATGTCAAAAGTTCATTGCGACAACGAAGCCCGATGTTTATGACCGGTTTATGGTTTATGCTATACTGAAGCGCATGCGTTACATATAACATACGCGCATCTATATATACCATTAATTAGAATACAACTTGTGGAAGTTATGCATGGTCACATATGTAATAAAATAGCTGTATACTACCAAAAATCTGGGGGGGCCCCTCGCATAACATTTTATTTCATCTAGTCTATGACAAGGCTGGGAAACTTTACGGCAGTACACGGAATCGCGTTGACGCCATTACTCAGTAGCTCCTAGCCGTCGCCAAAGCTGCATGTCGTTCCGCCGCTTGAAAAGCTCATTGTAACCAATGCAATACTGACACACATATACACGAACATTTTAATTTTAGAATTTTAGTATTAAAGAATACACAGCTCTTATCCTTTCCGTGTCGTCAAAGCACTCATTGAAACCAATATTCACACACATATATACACGAACATTCATTATTAAAATTCCTTAAGGAGTGGTGATTGATATACTTCATGGCTGAAATCTCATCAGTATGAGAGATTGAAATATATTGAGATCAATAGGATCATAGCCTGAAAAGTAATGTCACATAAACACAGCTTCACACTATTCCCATGCATGCATCGTCAGTTCATCTGTTGCGTGATAGTACAACCGATCAGTCGGTTACTCAGACTAAAACCCATCCTAAAGAGCGTAAAAGCCATGCATCATTCTGCGTCCAGGGTGGGAATAATGTAAAACCTTACTTGGAGCCGGGGTTTTTGTCGAATGTTGACGTATGAATTGAATTATTGCTTCAACATTCGACAGAACTAGGGTAGAACCACATGTATTCCCATCCTGGACGCACAATCCGGGCAGGATGGTTTTTACGCTATATAAGGACGGGTCTTTGTTAAAAACCAGCCTGTTGGACGTTTATAATTGCCTTTGTTGTCCTATAGGTAGGACATTGCACCCTAGTGTGGAGTGTCCGGGGGGGGGGGGGGGGACATTTTACCCTAGTGGGGGACAGTTTGCCCTAGTGCAGAATGTCCACGGGGACATTGTGCCCTAGTGCAGAATGTCCGGGGGGACATTCTGCACGGGGGGACAATCCGCCCTCCCACACCGGACCGAAAATGACGCCAAAATTTGTCCGGGCAAACCAAAACTACATAACACCTTGAACACGTGGAGCATTCGTTTTGAAAATGGCTGATTCAAGTGAAGAGGGAGATGCCAAAAGTGCGGGGGATCTAGTAGAAGAAGCATATGAGTACTTGGTAAGAAATGTGTACCCTGTGGGTGCAAGCGTAGCGCGCAAGCGGTGCATACGAAGAAAGGCTCAGAAATTTGTTGTGAAAGATGGAGAAATGTACTTTAAGAAGAAGAAGAAGGGCAAGGTTTGTTCATTTTAATTTGGCTAATGCACACCTACTGTGTCGTCCGCACGTCATGGGTTGAGCTTAATTATTATAGATAATGGAAATACGATTTGTCGGAGTTAAGAAAGAGCAGCGTCGTATTCTGAAGGCTTGTCATGTGGATCCGATGTCCGGGCACATGGGAGTGAAGCGCACTTTGAACAGGATCAGCGAGCGGTTCATTTGGCCTGGAATGGTCAAAGATGTGAATGATACGGTGAGCGGACATGCAACTTAGATTTTTAGTAATAGATTTCTATAAAGTCCATACCTGAATTTAAATAACCGCAGGTCACCCAATGTGACATCTGCCAGCATGCAAATCGGAAACACATGCATACAGCCCCAGAACTACACCCGGTTCCAGTGAAGTCACCATGGAATCACATTGGCATTGATTTTGTTGGGCCACTTGTGAAATCTAAGTCAGAAAATCAATACATCCTGACTGTGTGTGACTACTTCTCCAAATGGGTAGAAGCAGTCCCACTTCCATCTAAACATGCAATTGGAGTTGCCAATGCACTCTACAAGGTAGGTCAATGAAGCAACGTTTTCCTATGTGTAATTACATTATAATTGCATTTACATTGCAACTGAGATATATATGTGCTTATTATTTTAGAAATTAAGTTATGGTACAGTAATATAATGCCATGCCCACTCCAGGCCCTTAGCCAGGAAGGGGGGGGGGGGGGGGGGGGGGGTGGGCCAAGAGGCTGAGTTCCCCCCCCCCCCCCCCCCCCCCCCCCCTCATGCAAGGGAGACCCCACACACATATACACATTCGCATTTGGCTAAATGTGAGGGGACCTCCCCCACTTTCAAAAGTCCTGCTATCGATCCCCCCCCCCGTCAAATGTCCAGGCTACGGGCATGCACTCATAGTCTAATTCACTGTATTCTATCCTTGCAGATTTTTATGAGAATGGGTTTGCCCAAGATCATTACAACAGACAATGGCACTGAATTCAAAAATGAATAAAACAAGCACCTTATGGATCTCCTAGGTATAGATCACCGGCTGACAACAGCGTACCATCCACAGGTCTGTAATATGTCTGCATTCATTTTTTCCATGCTACAATAAAATTATTGCGTATGTTAAAAAGTAGTGAAGCCATTTTTGAAGTTAAATCCAATTATTACTTAAAGCAATGAGAAGAAATGTTTAAGGAACAACACTGTAGATTTTATATTTTGTTGTCTCAATACCTAAAAGGAAGACAGACCGTTTCCATATTTAATAAGGGTTAATGGACTCGTATAAATTTAAATGATTGGTAGAATACCATTAAAATTATGCTTTTATCCAATGCCAACTTTGCATTCATTTTATAGGCCAATGGTCTTGTTGAAAGACTTAATCAGACCTTGCAAAATATGATTGTCAAATTTTGCAACGTGAAGAAAACCAATTGGGATGATGTTCTGAATACCTGTGTTTTTGCATACAACACTTCTTGCCACGAAAGCACACTTTATACGCCGTTTGAGATTATGTTTGGGAGAAAGGCAATTCTACCAATTGATTTCCAAATGCATGTAGACATAGCAGAGAAAGTTGAGGAACCTTTTAACCCAAATGCTTCTGACATAGAACGAATTACTGATGAAAGAATAAAGGTACTGAAACAAGCAAAAGCAAATATTCAATTGGCACAAAAGAAGCAGAAGCTAGAATATGACCGGAAACATGCTAACCCAAAAGCCTATGAATTAGGTGCAAAAGTCCTAAAAAAGGATTTCAAAAGGAAAAAAAGGAGAGGAGGAAAATTGGACTACAAGTATGTGGGCCCATTTACTATAACAAAGTGTCTTGGAAAAGGTTTGTACTCACTTCAGTCAATTGAAAACCCAGATGTAGTCATCAAGAGCGTAAATGGTGTCCACATCAAACCATATCTTACCCCACACAGTACTTTTAGTACACATTCAAGCTCAAACTCATCCAGTTACACACCACCAGTAGATAAATCAGTTCTTCATAAAACTGAGCTTGTACTTTCCAGTGGTGATTCATTCCACAAGAGAGGTGACTCATCAGCAAGTAGTCCTACATCCAAGTCTCAGCACTCCAAAGAATCAGAGGCCACTCTCCAACATCTTAGTGCTAGCAAACAACATATGGAAGAGCATTATTATGCTGATAATCACTTAAGTAATGTTCAAGATGATGGCAATCCGCTTTATGCGTGGAAGTGTGTGACATATACATTAGAAGGTTGTAAAAGTGAAAGCTTAAATGTCTTTGATCATGAAAGTACTCAAATGGGTGACCTTGCATTTGTATTGGAGTCTTCCAAGCATATCACAGTACCTGAATTGCCAAATCCCCATAGTGAGATGGTTACAAGTACTCCAACTTTAAGTGGAGGATATTTTACACCCAATGGAAGATGGAAACTTATCTCCAATACCAGTTTGTAATGTGCTGAGCCACTATAAGGAGAGCTGCACTTTCCACCACTGCCTCTATCCCAAACCCCACATCCTCGCCTGCTTGTCCATCACAGGTTCCTCAAACTAGCAGCTGTCCACAGAGAGATTTTCCAAAGAGTCCAAATTCACAAATGCAATTAAAAATTGCTATCACAAAGGATAAATGTCATTTGAAAAGCAAACACCATAAGAGCCACAGTGAAAAACGTGAAGTGATTCCTAGTGAAGAAAGTAAGTGATTATGATTATATTCAATTTTATAAAAATTATTGCATTTGTTTATTTCCACAGAACAAAAGAAATCTCAAGGGTTACAAGTTTGGATACCATGACTGAACCTACTAGCTGAAGACAACCAGGCCATTGAAGAAGGAAAATGGTTATCAGATCGTGTTATAAATGCTGCACAGGAACTACTGAAATCCATCAATACTTCCATTGGCGGGCTACAAAATGCCTTGTTGGCACAAAACTTGCAATTCACTATTGAAAGAGACAGGTTTGTACAAATTTTACATGTTTCGGGGAATCACTGGATTACAATAGCAAATAATGGATGCACAGGTGGAGAGATAAAGGTTTATGATAGCATGGGACATTCAGATCTTCCAGAGGAGACTAAACAGCAAGTAGCTGCGTTGATTTTTACCTCAGTCAATAAGATCACACTGACATTTCAGACTGTTCAACGGCAACAAGATAGCAGCAGTTGTGGTCTATTTGCGGTTGCTTTTGCTACATCTCTTTGTTTTGGATCACATCCAAGTACCATAATGTATGATTCGGCAACCCTAAGGTCCCATCTTAAGCATTGTTTTGTATCAGGAATCATGGAGCCTTTCCCAGGCAAGGAAATAAAGGCTCGAAGGCCATATAGCCATGTACAATATGATATATTTTGCAGTTGCAGGCTGACAAGAGGAAAGGAAAAGATGGCCAGATGCGACAATTGTCTGGAATGGTTCCACAAATCATGCGAAAAAATTCATGGTTGTGTGTTCTCTAAGAGCCAGAAGTGGTTTTGCCACTCTTGTAACTCCTCAACATAAATGTATTTTTAATTCACCATTTATTGCATGCACATGCAGCATGCATGCTTTTTGCTTATATATACATCATTCACTAACCATGCATGTACTGTGCATGCACTATGTATTTATTCCATTCATGTATTATACGCTTACGTACATGTACATGTACAAGGCGCCGGCCTCTACTACAGTGTATGTACCCCAGATATTGTATAATTGAGCAATCAAGCCTGAAAAATTGCTAGGACAGGCTTTGCGTGTTTTGTTAAGTACGAACTCATTGGATGAAAAGCGGACCGTTTTTGGCAAGGTAGGACCATTTTTGGCGGACAGATATGGTCCGGGCGGACCACTTTTGGCGACCAAAATCAGTCCGGCCGGACCACTTTTGGCGACCAAAAGTGGTCCGCCGGACCACTTTTAGGTAGGACCACTTTTGCCATGACAGTCCTCTTACGATCTTACTCTTCCGTACTCGTACTAGGCCAATGGCAAGGGGAGGGGACCCGCTCTCTAAACACGAGTGGATCGCCGCGCTTTCATAAGTCCCTAGCTATTAATTGCTTCCTCCCCCCCCGTCGGACTTTCAGGCTACAGGCCTGTTAAAGCCAGAGCGGATCACGCACGAGTGCGTTAATTCGGTTCATATTTCCCTCGAGCAAGCAACGCAGCTACCTAATAAGCTACCGGCCAGTAACGCAATAGATAAGTGAATCACTGAATGCTCGGACCAATTTAGGAACCACGTTTTGTGCACTGTCTGTCTTGTGAGTTGTTTACCATTTGTTAAACAAGTAACATACAACATATTACAACAATTAAAAATAGGAGAATGTGTTAATCAATACTAGTTAAATCGTTTGGAAACTTTACAAAATACTTATGCAAATCTGTGCTGATTGCTTTGCACTTTTCTGTTATGTCTGAAGCATTGATATACTAGTGATGAAAGACAATTATTTCCACTGGAAGAATGATATCTTTTAAATAGCCCTCTATTTCATCATTGTCAGTATAAGGAGCATCAGTTGTATGTGGTGTTAATTTTGCAAGAAGCAGTGGCTCTAAATCAGGAGGTTTTATCCATAAAAAGAAGTCAATTTCTCCAAATCCAGACTTTTCTTCTGTCTTGTACATCACTGTGTAATTGTTTTGTTTTTTGGCTCTAAGATATCCTTTACTGTGATAAACTTCCTTTCGTATCAGTGCTCTTAAAAAAACTTTAAAAGCACATGTGTCAACCCCCAACTCCATTTGACTGCACAACTCATGTAGTGTCTCTTTTGTTAAAAACTTTTCAACTTCCAAAGATTTCCCCACTGTTAAAGTGTTTGGTGTTGATATAACTTGAGATCTTTGGAAAGAAAGGAAGCATTTCATTTGTTTCGTAATTGGTATATAACATAAATTCTCATGCATGTGCATGTAATACTACTTTAAGCAACATAGAATATACCCATAGCAGTACCTGTTTGGCAATGAGGCATGGGGTCTTCTACTGACTATGGAAGATTTCAATTGAGAACGAATACATCAGCAACAGTGGGAAAAAATACAGATATGATCTCAATACTTAAGGTAATATATTGTATAGACTATAAATTGTATCTTTACCTGAACAGACATGTTCCTTGAACCATGAAAATAGCGCCGTAAAGTGCCATTGGCACTTTCAAATGAAAAGCATGACATGTTCCAAAGAGGACCCCATGCTTCAGCAAAATATGTTAAATGAGACATTAAATGAACATTCATAGTTGTTGAGCATACACCTGGTGAAAAATAAGGACAACTTCAAATGATTAGCGGCTTCTATCCTGACCCAGTTTCAGCATAAGGGCATGTTTGTGTAGTACACATTTGCAGTAATAATTTTGCTTACCATAGAGTTCAGAGAATTGAATATAAAACTTTCTCAAGCAAACATCAGCTACCTTTAACTGAAATTCAGATACCTCCTCTCCCAGGAGCATATGGATACCAGTCACAAGAAGAATATAATGCTGAAAATATATTTCAGGCAATATACCCCTCAATACTGGAACAGAATAATAAAGCAGCCAGGATTGAAGTTCTGATCCTAGTTTACATACAGTCAAATAGGATCACAATTTTTATGTTACTTTGTTTCTTACCTTTCCATTTACTAAACTGGTGTAAAGTTTGAGGTGTTCGTGATATAACATTTGGAATTTTAATTGACAGCAATCTATTATTGCACTCCTGTATCTGTATATATGTTAACATATTGAATGCATTGTTCATCATAGTCAGTTATACTTAGCATCGCTGTACCTGTGAATAAATACTATATTCCTCATGACTTTTACTTGAAGAGAACCAGAGAGATAGCAATGCTTTTACCACGCCTATGTAGAGAGTGTGCAATATGTCCAGTACCATTCCAAGAACAGTGTCGAATGGAGGATGTAAGGCTAACACTGGCAAGCCATATATTCCACAAACCTAAATGCATGCATAATGTATAGATGCACGCCTTCAAACATTAGACACGAGCATTAGAATACATACTGGCTTTCCTGTCACAGTTGCTTCCTCAGCATATTGAAGAACTTCATGATGCTTGCGCAGTGTAGCCTTGGGATCATAAGGCCAGTACACAGTGCGACCAACAAGAGTGCCGTAAATATCACAAGTATTACAGCCATTGTATCCATTGTACTGCATACAGTTACCAACTTTGGCTTTGGCTGGTAGGTCAGCTGAACACATTAATACCATGCAATGAACCTGAATCTTTCCAGTAGGTGTATTAACTTCTACACCTGAATAAATAAATAAATAAATAAAACCGCCCTGAATAATAATTATAAATATATAATCCATGTATATAACTTACCATCCATATACAATTTGTTCAATTTATCCACAAGAGGCTTCATATACGTGCTCCTTGTAGGTTTCTGCTTTGAATACCAAAGTCCTGCCAATATTGTATACCATTTAGAGGCTCTGCAATTTCAGATATAATTACTGCATACTGAAACATTTAATACATGTACAACCTCATTTTTGGAGGCAATTCATTTATCTCAAGCCAAATTGGCCACAACTCAACCTTGGATGATTTAAATAATGAAACCCCATCAGTGTTAAGGCAAAATGAAATGCTATTACAACTTGATAAAAATTCTCCTGGCACAGTTCTTTATTTGTACTCCGTTCCTCCAAAGATACCAGAGTTACTAAGATTCCCACTGCTGTCAAAACGTGATTGCAGAGCAGTCCATGTTGATTCATCTGAACATAATCAGCTTAGTAGTGTTTATATTTACAAGCTCACATACATATATTTAACACATGACAATAGCCTAAAAGTTAGTGCATCTAATTGTAAATTTTAAATGAAACCAAAAAAAATAACAGAGTCACAGATTGAATCATGCATGTAGTTATATACTTTAAATTAACAACTGAATATTTCAGTATTGGTATGTATGAGTGTACAGTCCAACAAATGTTGGTCAACTATATGAACACTAACCTGCCATAATAGCCTTAAGCTGAAATTCAATATCACATGTTATAAATTCTTCACATGGAGCACTACAATTATTAAGACAGACAACATGCTGTAAATCAGTTTCCACCTCCTCTTTCGTTATTAGGTGATGGCACACTGAACAATATTGATGCTTTTCAACCACTGGCTCACCAAAAATATGATTTAAAAACCTTTTTAGTCTGTATAATGAGGTCATTGCTGAATTAGGAGAAGGCAACTGTTGACTAACTAACTTTAAACAATCTTCATATGCAAGTTTGGTAAGGCAGTGCTTGAGTGAAAAATGAAATAAACTGGTATGGTACTCAAAAATGGTAACATCTGATCCAGGATATAGTGGCTCAAAGAACTTGTCATCTAAACAAGAAAATTCATCCTTAGATGTGTCCTTTGAAAATAAATCTGCTGCTAACAAATCCTCCCCTTCACAAGCATATTCTTCCATGTCAGACACGCTGGAAGCTTTTGATGAAATACATCTTTCACTGTTTTGAATATCGCTTGACATACTCAAGGCAGGCGAACTGTCTGACATAGTTTCTTCTTCGTTCATACTGCTACTCTCATTTAGTCGTAAAGCTTCCTTTGCTAAACAATCTTTACTACGCTGGGTTTCGTCACAGAGATTCATCAACCGAATCTCTGCTGCTAGTGCAGTAATTATAGAACGATTTATCTGTGAAATCCACATCATTTGTCTCACTCCGAATATCTTCGTAGCCTTCGCTAGGTCTACATGCCGCTGCAGAGTTCTCAAATCCATACTGGGCAGTTAAATCATGTTCATGTAGGCGTAGGTGTTTTGTTTTTAAACCTGTGCTGTAGCGACACCTTGTTCGAAGCGGTACTTCACTAGACGCTAGGCTGCAGGCACGGAGATAGGCTTTTCGTTTGCTTTCCATTCTCACAAATTTATAATTTTTCTACCTCGATCCCCTATCGGCAAAAAAAAACAACTTCCGTCATTTTCCAAGGTACGTATACGGCTGTACGCAATATAGTTCACGGCTGTACGTGGAAAGAACTCGTGTAGCAAATTTTCAAGATGTCGCTGAAAGTCCAAAGTGCTAAGTGGGGCCGTATGTGCTAAATACGCTTTCTTTGTGCATATTTAATGAAGTGACAATATTACCATTTAGCACCGACACATGCCATGGTATTGTTCGATGACGGCAGCAGCAGCACTATCCCCGTCACCAGGATTGTTGGCATACCGGCATCATGTATTTTGAAAGTGGGGGAGACGGTGGAGGTGCAGTGGTCAGACAAATTGTTGCAAGACACGTACCGGGTATATCATTTTGTATGACTTGTATAGGAAACCAGAAAGATATGGAGGAACTCATTGACGCCCTACAGGGTGAGGAGTGTTCAGCTGATGAAGGAGACCATGAAACTGACGAAGAAATCAAAAAAGGTTTGTAATTGGATGCGTTCATGCATGGCATCGGTTAGGTGATAATAAGGCTGTTTCTTGTGTATGGCAGTGGCTAGATCTCATGAGCGGTTACTAGTCCTCGTATTGAACAAATGGTGGCAAGGGCAATAAATATCAAATACATGTGCGTTTCAATATAAATATAGCCCTTACTTTATACCTCAACCTAGCTTCGCTTGAAACACACGCTGTGTGTACCATCACTTGAATTTGCTAATTGATTTCTTTAATGCCTGTTAATTGGATGTAAATAATAAGCCTGGTAACCACTCATCAATTATTCATAGTCTTAATGTCAATTGATCCGTTTCTATAATAAACAATTCTATTTTCTGGGTCCATCAGTGATAAAAATTTAAATAAGTAAACATAGCTATATCAAGCTGTAAATGCATGTATTTGAACTGCTCTCAATATGTAACTACATTCATTCCCAAGGAGAATTGAAAAAGAAGAAAGACAATGGTAATGAATATATATTAGCAGATTGCTGTAAATTTTATTCCCATTCTCATATTGCTACCTACAGTGCAATCAGTGCCAATGACTTCAAAGGTCTGCGAAAAGGTTATAGTTGTATCATAAATGTATGTCAACTTGCATGTATATGAATTGCACCTTTTCCAGAAATATTTTGATACCAAAAAGGCAAAAAAAAAAGAAGCACTTCTAAGCAGTGCGTCATTCATCGAAATCAAGTCCCAGCAGGTGAACTACATTAATTGTGCAAACAGTTAACTATAGTTCTACTCAATCCACCAAAAATGTTATATAGGATGGAGCTGAGTTAACGGTGTTGGCTAGTAAAAAAGCAAAGCGTGACAGTGCAGCAAGTACATGTAAGTACAAGATCAAAGTCTTAAAAAACTGTTTGAAATATTTTACTATCAATGTATAGCCAATGAACATCTGCACACAAGTAAAGCGTCTTCTGACTCAACACTTGTAAAGTCTCTGAACCATATAATGGTATTTACATACAGAAAAGCATTCATGCAGTCACTTTATGTTGCATGTATACATGTAGCTGCAGTTGGCTGATATGAAGCACCTGATAATGTCGACACAACCTCAGAACAAGTATCCACGTACATGCATGGTACAGTTGAGCTAATTTTAGTGATTATAATTTAAGATTGGTTTGGATGCAGGACGTGCAGAGAGTAAGTTGTACCATGGGCACTATCTTATCTTTAATAACTAGTACAAATTGATTCTGCAGGTAGTTTGTCTGAACTCAAGCCTATTTGTTAGCTTTTGTTGTTGATTGTCAGCTTGGTGGTGCAGATATGATAATTACATATTTAGGGTGCTGGCTAGGAAATCCAGCTGCTACTGATGCAAAGCAAAGAGTGATGACAACAAGAACTACTCCAGAAAAATTGGCTTCTGCTGAATTCACCGCCAAAAATGCTCCAAAGTTAGCCCTGAATTTAATGCGGGCACTCTTTTCAGATGACGAGCTTGTACATGGTTGCTGCACTCCATCACCTAATGGGTACCAACTACTTGATCAATCAATCATTGGTGGTATTAGAAGTTAATTGACAATAAAACATTAATAAACAGTTTTTTTGTCCCATACAGTGCACATCAACTACAAATTCCCTGCCAGTACCTTGGATGATGAAAAGATACGATGGAAGTCAATACTACAAGGCAATATGAACGCTAAATGCAGGAGCCTTCGCAGCAGGAGTCCAAAGTTTGTGAAAGTGCAGCGTGTGCTTGATGATGGTGGCTGTCGTGCTGTGTTGAGAGATGCTGCTCACAATGATGGAGGCTGCCTTGCTGTGCTGACGGATGAAAGTGAAGATACTGCAGGTTGACTGGTCAAGGAAGGAAGTATAGACTGAACTCACCCGCTGCATTCACGCTTTCATTGTATGGGGTTGTTTTTGTTCTGTTTATCTCAAAGAAGTTCATTTCCTATATATTAAAAGTAATAAGACCATTACGTAATTTATGAATATACATATAACACTGTAACAGCAATATCATGAATGCAATTAAAAGGTACGCAAAAATACGCGTTAATGACATGCTAATTAGCCCGTAAAAATGCAACGCGTGGAAATTGGCCATAATAGTCACGCATTATCGCGATTTTATGAACTCAAATAGGCGTATCTACGCGTTACTTCCGGAAGTACAAAAAGTACGCATAACGACGCGTTACAACGCGATTTTTTTACCCGGGATTAAGGATGTGTTTCCAGTATTTTATGCCATGGAGGAAGAAGTGAGATGTTCTATACGCAATCCCTCACGTAAGCAGTCTGCTTTGGATGTAAAGCAACTAAGCAATGCTATTTTGTCCAGTGAAGACGTGCTCTTCTTTTGGAGTATAGCTACTGTTCAATCCGATGAAAATGAGAAGCTGCTGCTTAAAAAGATAACAAAGTTGTGAATCACAGTCAGAGGATTGCCTATACAAGTGCATGGATTGAGCAGTACAAGCAAAGTACTGCAAAAGAAAAAGGCGCTTCGTAAAACATTGCAGTAGCTATTAGTATTATTTATTACACATTGTATAACACCTGGCAGTCACATTTGATTCACATTCATTGTACATTCATCCAAATACTGATGCACTTGCATTTATGTACAGCCCCATAACCTAGCTAAACAAAAAAAAAATGGTTGCTCACTGGAAGACACTGGTCTATGTTTTGTTGGACAGTTCAGCTGAAACTTGTGGCCAGTCCTGTTATACATTCTGGTGGATATGGAAAAATGATTATTCAATCCTTGTAGACAATATTTTGGTAACACACTAACAAAGCAAACCCATTGGGAACTTGTGGGAATGTTCACGACCAAACCCAGAGCTTGGTTACGGGCGAATGGTGCCTAAAGTATGTAGAATTGGTGTAGCTATCTGGAAAAAATGTTGGAATCGACATAAAAGCTTAACCAGGGTAGTTTTGTCGGTTAGTTCATGGTAATGTCAAAACTTAAAACGTGGAGTAAGTCCAAGACCCTCCAACCTAAACGCTTTAAACACACCTCACCGTACGTAAAATTTTGTGCTGCATCTGGCCATGCTATTTCTTTATATTATATTTCTTTCATTGGACAAAGTGTTAAGGCACTGATGCTGGACATGGCGAAGCTCCAAATCTGTGGCGATCGATAGAAAAAATGCTTGGAGACAGACACTCCGATCCACGCATTTGTTCCTAAGTCAGTGCCATACTCCGGGCCCTATGTAACCACAGAAATGCGGGAAAGATGGGCAAAATTGGATCATGACTTTGCCATGTTGCGCACTACCACCTCTCTCATCTTTACTGAAGAGGGAATGGTGGAAGTTGTGAAGGCCACACAGGATAAGCTTGCAATGATTGAAGCTGTCCTTGCAGAGAAGGATCTTTCTGAGAATAGCAAAGGCACTTTGAAAAGGACCTGGGATGAGTACCAAACTCAGACCCAAGGACAAGTAGAAGAGCTGCTATCTAGAAAAAGATCCAGAGTTGGAGAAATGAGTGAGTTTCTAACCACTCAGAATGTACTTAATTCTATTTTCTCCTTCCCTCCCTCCAGAGAGACCCTGGAAGAATGGAGAGGAAGACATAGAGGAAAAAGAGGAGGAATGGGACCAACCTGGACCAACCCCCAAAAAGTCAAAACAAGCTCAAAGGAAGCCCCAACCCCCAAAGAAGGACCCTCCTCCAGCGAGGAGAGGATCCAAGAACAAAGGGAGCGGGCCAAGGAACCCAGGAAAAGACAGGGCCCAATAGTGACCCAACTTCCTGTTTTTCCCCCTGTTGAGTGTACATTGTATACCAATTGTACTTGTATAAAATGCTGTTGCAATATTAATTTCTCACCATGTGACCTTAATAGCATTTTCAGCTTAAGGGCACTAGGGATAACCAATGGAAATCCAGAATTCTTGGTTAATCTGTCAGATTATATCGGAAATCTGGGTATGACCCTGGTAAGGTTGATTGTAACCTTATAGAACAACTTGTAGCCAAAGTGTATAAAACACTTACCCCACTGCTTAAAAAGAAGAATCATAGCAGAGATAACCTTGGGTATACAGCCAGAAAATGCCTTAGAAACCTGATGATGACAAAAAATATCATCATAAAAAAGGCAGACAAAGGATCAGTCATAGTGGTTGAGAACACCACAGACTATGTACAGAATGGACGAGGACATCTCTCTGATAAATCAGTTTACAAGAGACTTGATAGAGACATATCTATGCCTATCAAATCCTCAATAGTTCAGAAGCTTAAGCACCTGTACCAAGCAGGAAAGCTTAATGAGGAACAATATAAATATTGCCTGCCATTGGCTGGATCAAAAACAGCCAGGCTATATTTCCTCAAGAAAGTGCATAAAAATCCACCGACTGGGATCAGACCTATAGTCTCGTCATGTGGAAGTGCTACGGAGAATATCTCACAATTTGTGGATATATGCCTGCAGCCAATGGCTAAAGCATTACCCTCATATGTGAGAGATTCAGCAGACTTTATTGAAAAAATAAAATCTGTCAAATGTCCATCCACAGATATTATATTGTCATCCTGGGACATAGTGTCTCTATACACCAATATACCCCATAAAGAGGGATTGGAAGCTGTCTATGCAGCAACAAAGAGACAAACCCACTGCTCTGTAAAGCCTAAAGTGCTTACAGAACTAGTAAAAATTGTATTAAAAAATAATACAATCACGTTTGCTGGGGAATATTATTTACAATTGCAAGGCACTGCTATGGGCACCAGGCTAGCACCTGCCTATGCAAATGTATTTATGGGAGAGCTAGAAAAAATCTGGCACAGCTATGTAGATGAGAAATGCATCATAGCCTGGTACAGGTTCATTGATGACATATTCCTCATATGGAATAGCTCAGAGGAAGAGCTAGACAAATGGGTACAAAAGTGTAATCAAACACATAGTTTGATCAAAATCACTTATAAAAAATCCAGTCTAGAAACTACCTTCCTTGATGTTACCGTGTTCAAAGGTCCTAAATTCAGAATGACAGGCTTTCTTGACTAACACGAAAAGCAGTTATAGTTGGTGAGATATAGAACCAACTCCTCCAATCTATACTTCTGGGATCAGGTCAAAAAGCACATGCTATTTCTTTATAAAGAAAGAGAAGTTTAGGGGAGTTGTATCGGTTAGTTGTTAGAAATATGGTATGCCCTCCAAATTCTGTAATCTGTATATCGGGTTCTAAAAGGGCTATAAACATGATAAGTTTGCCCGAATGTACGCATTTTGTGCTATTGTAGTCTTCTATCAGATTGTACAAAGCATTTTATCTCGGCTTTCTTCTCAAGAGGGGCGAGGCATCACTTCATCGAATTAGCACCATCGCGGAGTCCGCGCTTTGCAATGTATAATACATCTACAGGGCTCTATGGCTCACGTGCAGGGCTCTATGGCTCACGTGCTCCGTTTCACATATTTACGTGTACATGTATGTCTATAAATACATGCAATCAGGTATAAAATAGATACATACAATTAAGGCTTGGTCTTTATACGCCCTTGCTCTCGATTCTGTACTTAATTGCTTCCATAATTGTCCTCAAACACCCAACAATTTCTGTCCATTTCTAGCCCATCCACAATGACATACAAACGTTCTTCATTTCTTTACTCCAAATACCACCTTTTCAAAGGCCTCCTTGGGATTTCACTAGCTAGGGGAATGCGATGGCTGCGAAACCTGTGGACAATTAATCCTTTTTTAAAAATAATAGTAACGCCAGATTTATGCTTGTCAGCCACCTTGTGCAATATTCTATTGTAACGAATATCTATACATGTGTATAATACTGCGCACTCGGCTCCATTTCAGTCACGCACAAAATTGACATAACAATGAAGATTTCTTCCTTTGTGCTGATGGCTTTTTTTGAGAATATAACAGTGAAATCTGGAGTGCTTCGTCACAAGAAGCGTCATCATCTGATTTATTCTTTAGCAGCGGCACTTGCAGCGGTGATGAGAACACAGCAAGAACCAGTACCATCATATTCCTGGATGGCACGCTGCCAAGTCCCATCCACTGCAAATAGGATGCCTCGCCAATCTTCTGTTCAACACCGAAAATGTGCTGCCCAAAGCGCTGTTTGGAGCAACACCTGGAACAAGCAGCTGACATAAACACAAGTTTTCTACAATTGAATGAATGTGACCAGACTCAGTTTATGTTAGATTTCCATGTCACTAAATGAGACTCAACACATTTGTTGAACAGAGAAAAGGTTTGACGAAGTGCATTCCTTGCTGTTTACTGTATTTCAAAGAGGAGATACCAGCAGGTGTTGAAAGCGTGGCAGTATAAAAGCTCTTCGCAAGCCAGCATCCAGAACTATCACGACAACAACAGCGGATATGGAAGCATGGATGCCAAAGTACTTTGAATCAATATTGGATAGAATGCCACACAACGGTCAGTTACACCTACTACATTTTTTTATCCAAAAGAGACGTTTATAACATCATGATGCACCAAATGGAGAACCAGATGATCCCAACAATATCTTTGAAACACTTATGGGCTATGAAATTCAAAAATGTTGTAATTCCTAAGGTAGTCGTTACGTATTTCATGCATTAATAACATTGTATTCATCAATTCGTATTTTCTTTTTGTTCATAGACCAGTTTGTTTTCAAAGTGTGACCTATGTACAAAACACAGCAAAAGGTACCCTACAAAAGCATCTTTCGACGATTTGACAAGTCTTACCAAGTGTCAAAGACTTTAAAAGTCCCTGCACTTTTGATTAGCTTTGGTGAGAAAGGTCTTCATATTCCATTCACCAGGGTATCGCCTATTTATGATCTCTGAAATGAAAATACCCAGAAGCAATGCCTTATTTGATATTACTAATGATTTGATTTAAGAAACGATGGCTTGTTCAAGACAGCCCCTGTCACTTTTAGTACTTAAAAATAGCAAGGAAACTGAAAGCTCCTCTCTAGTAAAGAATAAGACCAACGAAGCCAATCCAAATGAGTAGGGATTCTTTGCTAGCATCAGCATTAGATTTTTCCCATTAACCAGCTCCTGTGGTTGAAGGTCACATTATAATTATGTTATTGTTATCAGTGTAATATTATAGTATAACTCACTATAGCAGTTTGGATTTCTGTTTTCCATTCTGTGGCAATTTCATTGCTTTGTTTTCATTCGATGGTCAAAAATGTTTATATGGCAAGGGCCCTCCAAGCCAGATATGGCAGTGCTCTTAAAACCTGTTATAGAGTATATACAAACTTGGAAGCATCATGGAAAAACACTGCAGACACTACGTGGCCATACTAAATATCATGCAAAACTGGTTGCTGGAGTTTTTGATTCCCCAGCCAGATGCAGTGTATTATGTGAGAAACAATATAATGGTGAATGTGGATGCCCTGCTTGTCTACATCCTGGAAAGCAGCCTGCTTGCGTATATTTGACAAACAAGTACTCCATCCGAACACATGAAAAAGCGATTGAAGATGGTAAAAAGGCAGAAACGACAAGAATGGCAGTTATTGGAGTTATGGGAGTGTCTCCCCTATCATCATCCCTCAATCTTGTGTACTCAGTCCCAGCTGAGTACATGCATGCAGTTTAGAAGGATGTTGTTCAACTTATGGTTTAACAGTAAAATCCCCAAAAAGCATTTTATCTTGGACTGAAAGTATCAGATATAGATGCAGTCCTCATTCAGCAACGTCCTCCACATGAAGTAAGTCGTTGCCCAAGAAGCATTACAACACACGCACATTGGAAAGCATCAGAACTAAGAAACTGGCTACTTTACTACTCTCTTCCTCTACTGCATGGTTTTCTTCCTCCTCTGTACTTCCACCACTTTGCTCTGTTACTATGCGCAATACATATACTATTACAAGAGAAGATTACAGTAGCTCCAATTGATGCAGCAGAACTCATGCTGTATGATTTTATTCCATGATGCCCAAACTATATGGTGAATCCTCATGCACATCAAATGTCCATTTACTGTCTCACATGGCAATGTAAGTGCGGAAGCGGGCGTACTCTGCATTTTGTACTGAAAGTCTGAATGGCCGGCCAGCTTAAGCATCCCTATCATGGTATAGAGGAAATATACTTGATCAATTACTCTTCAACATAGATATAGAGCATACATTGCAATTGATGCATAAAATGTTACCACAACATGAAAATGAAACTACACTGCAGCTCTTAAACTTTTATTGCCATCATGCGCTGTGTCCTGCCAGCTGACATCTTACTTTCCATGCAACTGGGTCTTGGGGCAGAACTGCAGCACTAGATGTGTCCATCATGCACCTCACCACTAAATCCTAATATTTTGTTGGAAGCTGAAGTGTCAGCCACAGCTGCTGCCCAGGATCTACGGTCAGTTGAACCTCGACCTTATAATTGTCTTTACCATAGCTCATCCACCATAGAGCTGAATTGTATTGTTAATTGTTATTGCATACTAAAATTTAATTTCGCAGAATCAATTGCCATGGCAAGAGGAAGCCACGTGGTGCACTCCTGAACAAGAATACATACATTCTAACCCTATGCCCGCACTAATTTGCCCGTGACAAGATAGCAACTGTTTTAGCATTGACTTGCCCGATGACTCACTGCAGCTATACGAAGAGAGCCATCACAAACACCGTCATGTTCGATGCACATGCCCCAATTGTTTAAGTATGGATGGCTCCGGGGTGAAAAAAAAAGCACATTTGCCATTGGCCAGAATGTCACAAAATATTAGCCATTTAAGTGGGCATATTCTGTGCCATACAGGTGAAAGACCGTTTCAGTGTACCTGGACTCACTGTGACAAGCAATTCACTTGTTCAGATGAGTTAAGACAACACTTACTGACCCACACTGGAAAGAAACCTTTTGCATGATTTGGATCATGACGAGTTCACTCTCAATGCCACTCAAGTTACCCACGGAGTTAAGCACTTGAATAATGTCCTTTACAACTTTTAGAAAGGTAGTATAGGTGAACTAAGAGAGGCTCATGCTTATGCGGTAAGGAAGCATTCAAATCATAGCAACTCTACTGTCACAGTGGGCAATGTTGTGATTGATGACAGTCTGCCGCGTGGACATCGGAAATTAGGCGTTGTGCAAGAACTCCTCGAGCCTCCAGTACCAGCACTTTGAAGAGTCCTATTAATTTGTTGGAAGCGGGAGTGTCGGCCGCAGCTGCTGCCCAGGATCTATGGTCAGTTGAACCTCAACCTTATAATTGTCTTTAACATCGCTCCTCCACCATAGAGCTGAATTTTATTGCACACTAAATTTTAATTCAGCAGAATCAATTGCCATGGCAAGTGGAAGCCACGTGGTGCACTCTTGAACAAGAATACATACCAGCTATAGAAAATTCTAACCCTATGCCAGCACTAATTTGCCCGGGACAAGATAGCAACTGTTTTAGCGTTGGCACTGACTTGCCCGATGACTCACTGCAGCAGCTATACGAAGAGAGCCATCATAAACACCGTCAAGTTCGATGCACATGCCCCAATTGTTTAAGTATGGATGGCTCTGGGGTGGAAAAAAAGCACATTTGCCATTGGCCAGAATGTCACAATAAATTTAAAAAAAACGAGCCATTTAAGGGGGCATATTCTGTGCCATACCGGTGAAAGACCGTTTCAGTTAACCTGGATTCACTTGTTCGGATGAGTTAAGACGACACTTACTGACCCATACTGGAAAGAAACCTTTTAAAGATTTTTTCTAGTACTCTAAAGACAAAAAGAATATTAAAGATTTGCGAGCAAAATATGACAAACACCTTGAACATGTCCAGTTAGTAAATCAATTTATTATTTTCAGCTACTACTAAATGTTTATGTTGTGAATACTACAGGAAAGAAAGGAGCGTACTACAATCATAGGCACAAGGCGCAGAACAATCCCAGCAAGTACCTCACAATAATCATCGATGGAATGGACCAAAGCAAGACCAATGTTCCGTTTTTGGGTCAACGAACTAAGTCAACCTACGTAATGATGAACCATTATTGGCGCAAGTTGTGACTCGTCTGGCAGGTTACAAAGGTGGTACAAAATTGTGGTATTTTGCACCTCTGTAGCTGGTACACGTAGTGTTGTGTCTTGTAGCAGTTCTGAGATGGGGTTTCCGTTACATGTATATTGTGTTACATGTACCTTTTCAGTAGGTAGCTCAAGCATTCCTCCCAGCATTTTTGCTGTTCTTATGTCATATTCAATAATGTATTGGATTATGGACTAAAAGTTTTACTTCTTTACTGGCTCCTTTATCAAGAAATTCAACACCATCTTGCATCTTTACCCACCGTTTACCTGGGCCTTGTAACAAATAGTCGGAGATTCGCTCCATGTGTGCCTGAAATTGATGGTGGTGGTCATTGATCCATTGATTGGGAAAAAATGTACTGGGGACTATGTCCAAAACACTAGTTAACTTTGTTATTGTGCTTTCCTCAATCTGTAATGGGTCACACTTTCATTGTATTCTTCTTGAATATGTGTCAAAATGTTCTTTATGATCTGCGAGCATGCAATGCTATGTAACAACGTATTTCCAAAAGACTCTGACAGGCTCCATTTAAGCTATACTTACTTGCCATGCTCCATTGTGCTAGAGGAGTGTTTACGTTTACTGAATAAAGAATGTGATGAGTGCCTATTCAATCAAGCTAAAAACATAACAAGGACAACAACCAACATGCACCCAGAGCCTGAAAGTAACATTGTGAAGTCGTAATATGTTCATAACATTTGTATGATTTCCTTAGCATATTTCTTGAACTGTTGAGAATAAATGTACCAAGTCACACCTCATTTTTTTGCTTTGTATGTAGAATTAATAGTAGTGCTATCCGGTAGTCACAACAACGTCCAATTTGCAATTATTTTTTCACACTCCCATCTTCATGTTGCCAAACAGTAAAGGTAGTGTGTACTCAAGCTGAGTGGGTTTGTGTCCTTTTAACATTTTGGCATTTATTGATTCAAGTGACACCTCTGGATTCGATCGCTACATTGCAGGGAAGTTACTTTTCCCTCATTCGCAACTATCTGAATATTTATCCTAGCTCAGGTTTTCTTGTGCCGTCTGTATTTACGCCATGACAACGCAATTCAATCTTCAAATCTTCAACATACAGTTTATCAAAGGGTAGGCTTTGCATCCTAATATTGCCCTTGAGAATAAATTCCTGTCTCTCAAGTAATGGTAATGTACCATGACAATGCAATTCACTCTTCAAATCATCAACATAGTTTATAAAGGGGTAGGCTTTGCATCCAAATATTGCCTTTGCCTGTCTCTCAAGTAATGGTACAATGCCATCAGTACTATTAGTTGCATTTTTTGACCCAGCATTCTATTTCAGTCTCTGAAATGTTGGCAAAGGGTGTAAACATTAGTGTACAACAAATTGTTCAACAACTAGAAATCTACAACCTTGCAAGGTCATCATCATCAATTATGGACCAGAGTATGTTTAGAAAGCCCAGGGTTGAAGATCTGTCAAATTTGTCATCACAAATATATACTACCAAAAATGTGCCCTTTATGGTATATTACGATACTACCATGACGATGGCCCAGCAAGGCAGTTTGAGGCAGGCCACAACATTGGAGGTGATGATTACCCATGCACGGAATGTGGGGGCATTTAAGACACTTAGATGTGAGCACCTGTTGTGGGCTACAAATGGAGTTAGGCTAACTAGATACAAGTACACACGACGAATTGCATGCAGTCTTGATTCTAAACAACAAAGTTATAATGAACACAACGCTTCACTCAGAAACACGTGCTTCAACGCCTGAAGAAGGAGTTATCGAACTCAGAAACAGGACGAGATTGGGGAGCAAGAAAACAAAGTAAATCTCTGAGAAATGAACACAAACGAAGAGCGGGTATGTAATATTTTGTGTCCTTTGATGCATTTGTATTCATTGTACCTTAATTATATAAATGCCAAAACCGCAAACCGCGAAAGCCTACAAACGCATATGTGCATGTACCCTCGGGCCCGATATCATTTATACATATGTATAAAAACAATGCGTTAAACCTACGCTACAGACCAAAACCAAACTCACAGCCTCCCCAGAAAGAAAAAATGCTCCCAATGCAAAAATTCCCTGTGCAAATCAACCTAAAAAGTGTGGTACCCCCTAGACCAATACCAGAACACCCCAGCATCCAAATCAGTAAAGAAACGGCCAGAAACAAAGCGTGCCAAACAACCCAGATGCGGTCTACCAACATACCAGAAATATAAATGGACCCTTCAGACACTATACTTATTCCAAACAAAAACTATAAAAGAATAAGCACATGGACGTATATCACCACAAAATGTGAAACAGATAAAGCTATACAAACTGTACCACATCACTGGTGTAACCCAACCATGCCCATATCCAGAAACCCTAACGCACTGATCACTCTTTCCCCACATTCCCAGATGCTGTTAGACGAGGATATGAATCCAGACGACACCAGTGGCTTATCTTTAGAAATCGAGAAAAGGCGGATGGCGCAGATTCTGGACCAGTTCCAACAGGCAACTACATTGGAGGTGTTGATTACCCATGCACTGGATGTGGGGACTTTTAAGACACTTAGATGCGAGCACCTGTTGTGGGCTACAAATGGAGTTAGGCTAACTAGGTACAAGTTTGCTACATGACGAATTGCATGCAGTCTTGATTCTAAACAACAAAGTTATAATGAACGCAACGCTTCACTCGGAAAGAGGTGTTACACTTCAATCTTCCTGTTGGGCATATATATGCCCATTGCATTACGCAGCGTACATATATATGCCTTCCACAGTACGAGGGTTAAGGTACAAATTTTTCACTAATTTAGTGCTGTGAATTGTAAAATCCTGAAACTATGGTACTGTCTTGTGCTAGGCCAGATGACCGCCACACCCATTCCAAATGACGCGTTGCATCATTTATTTGACGCCATTAGTGCCGTAATGGCAGCAAGTATGAAACTGTTCATTCATAGTACAGTAGCAGTTACATTATCCTTGACCTTCTGTACGTGTACATGCTATGTTCTCCAAGCTATTTAATAGCAACAACACACACTACAATAAGAATCATCGACATCCTTGGAATGAATAACCCTGTCATAGTTGCTGAAACACCAGACAACTAGGTTAAAGAAGAGGGTACTATTGAAGATGTATTTGTACCTCTGGCTCTAAAGCTTCAAAACCCACTCAAAAAGATGCAGAGTAATAGTATATTGCAGACATTGTGAAGTGCTAATTAATTTACCAGTTCTTCCATTTGTACTCAGAAACTGAAGTTGCATAGCCCATAGGTATGCCAAATCTAGCACAGTTTCGACTCATTGATATGTACACAAGCGTTACTAAAAAATACCATCATAAAGTCATTTTTTTGCAAAGCTGAAGCTCCGCTGATATGTACCATAGCATTTGAAATGGGGCTTGACTGTGATGATATAAAGCAGGTGATACACTGGGGTCCATCGGCAGATTTGGAACACAAGAGACTATGTACAACTGTAGGCCATAAAGTATTGCTCACAACTAACATTTCATAAGGTGATACCCCTGCGAAGATTTTGATCCTTTGAAACCGTTATTATAACTATTTAAATTGTCTCCCAATTTCCTGCTCTCGTCGATTATGGAACCTTCAGTACCAACAATCTCTGCTGTAGATAGGAAAAAGTATGGATTTCAATGATGCAACTGTGCCTGAAGTATAGCAGTAGTAACATTTGTTTTTCAGAAGTATAGGAGTGTTTGACGGAAGAGTCATGTCGCGAAATTGGAGATCAATTTTACTTTGTTTTTGATCTGAATCAAGGACATAAAGTTGTGAGTATACTGGAGGGAGAGAAGGGTTCCATCATTTGGCTGCAGGGAACCTATCCTAATGAATAACTTTCCTTGGATTATTAGATAGAACCCACCTACTCGCAGGCATAAAAGGTGTTTTAGTTTGAAGACAGGCCAAAGCAAGAGCATTGTTGAGTGATCTACAATACTGTGACATCTTCAGTTCCACATTTGATTTTGTACAAATGAGGTATAGATTGATGAATTTGCCCATGTCAGCGTGACATCATCATTCTAATACTATATAATATAGTGATGATGAGCAGGAAGCTAGGGTTATGTACAAAATGAGGCAAACTTCGATTTCAACACAGGCCAGAGCATCTCGACATCTGCACAAATGCCAGGACAACTCATAACTTATATGCAGTTATCGTTTTTTAAAAATTTACATATCCCATAGATGAAAATAAAACTAATACACTCAATGCTGATATGCCAGCCGTTCCTGCGCTCGCAATTAATGTTGATAGGCGTATGTGTGGTGAGGATGGGGACGTCACTTACAAACACATACTTGCCAGCCTGCTGTGCAAACCAGCCCTCCCAGCTTGTTACTTGCATTTGAATACTTGTGCACTGTGTGATAACATCGAATCAATTGCAGATATCTGCAGTCACTGTGATCAAAATGAGGAATGTCACATCTGAAGAAGGTATTGGTGGCTGGATTGGAGAAAGAGTGTGTGGATTCTGTGTCATACAAAGCATGGGTTTCTGTGGACCATACAACGTTAGGAACCATAATGTCGAATCTTTGGTAGAATACCTTTTATAGCAAAACAGCAAGCTGCGTTTTTAGAAGAGAAGTCTTCTTTACAAGGTGAAATTGTTGTGCTTGGTGATATCGCTGGAAAATTACAGCTTTGTTAATCACGACGCAGTTCAAGGGTTCCACTGGAACAACACTCAGGCAACGATCCATCCATTTGATGCATAATACTATGATGCTGTGAGAGGTGAAGCTTGCTTCCTGAACACACATGATAGTGTGGCAGTTCACTGCTTTGTAAAAAAGCTGTTTACATTCCTGGTCACCAAGCATACTGTGAAGAAAGTGTACTACTTCTCAGATAGTGCTGCTTCCCAATATAAAAACAAAAAAGAACTTTGTGAACTTAGCTTTTCATAATCGAGACTTCAAAAACATCAAAGCAGTGGCACTTCGTTGCCACTGCTCATAGCAAGGGCTCATTGCTGGCCCTAAGCACTAATCAACTGGTGTGGATAGCATCCATGTCATCTTTAACCACAACCCTGCAAACGAATGCCTAATAAAAGAGTGCAAAGCGCTTAGGTGACTAAGGTTACTGAGGAAGCTGTAAATACAGCACTTGATGTAGGCACCAGTTCCAAGCCTCACCGTGGGCAGAAGCCACCTGTAAGTTGTCTCTTCCCAGTCCTCCCGGACCCGAGGAACCTTCAGTACGATGGTTCCTTCACCGGGATCACGTGCAGTGTTGTACAAATCCAGATGTATTTCATTGTATATGTTTGTGCGTTTTTGTTGGCAGCGGATCTGAGGAGTCAAGACGAGCTTGGTGTACAGACATTGGCTGCGCTGGCCAATCCATCACAAATACCAAAAATCTATGCTATAGATTGAACATCTTGTATATACGGATTTCAATGATGCAACTGTGCTTGAAGTGAAGACCTATCTCAAAAGCGTCAAAATATACGAAGCCTAATAGAAACACTCAGTGCATCAGAGCAACACAGAGACCGAGTTTAATTGACATCACATTAACAGTCAAGTTTTATATTAATAGATCTGTGTATACACTGTTCACTCCATGTGTTCACATGAAGTAATTGCTATTCACATTGACATAAGGGGAGGAGCAGGAGGTGGGTGGAAGAAAAGCTAACCCCCGCCCAGCAAGTAAGGATTCCCTAGATGTTTCTGAAGGGATTTTAGATGTTGCTCAAGTAATCCTAGATCCTAGATAGGCCTACCAGAAAAGGTTGACTGATGATGACATTGGTTTAATGTGTATGCCAAATTGTAGTGATCCCTGCCTGAAATGATCATGGATGTCTCCACATGCTTCTCATAAGCAATTGTGACAAAGCATCCCTTCTCAATTTCTTTTCTGTGTCGCTTGCGAATGCTGTCCTTCCCTGCCAAAGTTGTTTCAGCATTGAAAATAATGTGCTTTGGTTTTTTGTCTGCCCATGCCAATGGAAACATTTTATTGTTGTCACTGCATATTGATTCCAAAACTATATGGCTACCACGCTCAGGGGGATTTCTCATGTCTCTCGATGACCAACTGCTCAAAAACTCTTTAGGATAACGCTTTAAGGCAGTTTAAACTATCCCCATAAAATATAGCCCTCTAGATCTTAGCGCTTCCAATGTCTTCACAGAAGCAAATGCACTGTCTGCAATGACAATCCTACCAGAACCAAAGTAGTTTTGCGTAAGCCTTAGTGTTAGCTGACCCTGCACCTAATTCTTCATAATCCTTCTTAGATTGGCATTCTTTACCTTCCATTATGTCAAGGCTCAAAATTACTCCTGACATGCCATCAGCACAGGACTTTAGTTCGACCCCTACACCCTCAGGCTTTTGCGTGGTATCTTTGTTACATGTGGCAAACCAGTTGCAGTGTACTCACCATCAAAGCCCTGCAATGAACTCATACACTACTAAATATTTGCCAGGTGTGACCACTGCCAATCTCTGCTGAGCAAAAGCTTCAATGAATTCTCGAATTGGATACCATTGGTCCTATGGAAATGGTGGCAGGCTAGGCACATCACGATTACGCCCACGGAGTGTGGGCAGGTTGTCGGTGATATCGATAATACCCATACCGACGATCATAGACTGGACTTGTTCCTGTGATCCCATCACTGCGGTGAAGACCCAACAAGCCGTCTAGAGTACGTGCAGTGATTTTTTCATCCACATGGACCTGTTTGACACTACCACGTCATTACGGTGTATGTGCTTGGAGCTGCATACAGGACCAGTGTGGACAAGGACCGTATGTACCCGGACTTTTCCAGAAGTATACGAGTGTTTGATGGAAGAGTCATGTTGCAGCTGAACCAAGGACATAAAGTTGTGAGTATATTATACTGTAGGAAGGGAGGGATTCTGTCATTTGGCTGCAGGGGACCCATCCCAATGAATACCTTTCCTTGGATAATTACCGATAGAACCCACCCGCCCCCAGGCATAATAAGTGCTGTAGGTTGAAGACAGGCCAAAGCAAGAGCATTGTTGAGTAATCTGGATGTCCTTTCAACACTTGAGTTTAAAGTTTTATCTGGATTGAAGTCCTTTATAGAACAATTTGATGTAACAATAGTTAGCAAATTATCTAAAGTGTCATAATTGAGTGACGTTCGTTTGTCAGATTTAATGACCTTTAGTTGAGAAAAAGTCCTTTCTACTTTTCCATTAGATGCTGGAAGTGAAAATAAGAGCTCGGCTAGAATGAGCATGTTTGCCCATTCAGATGCACAGGGTGCATGAAATAGTCGCCACCACACGGCACGGTATTCAGACGTTGCAAGAGATATGTACAAGATAGCGTATTGCAGAATGTTTGAGAACTCTACATAAATCTGCTCCAGCTGACGCAAGTGGCATAGAGAATTGGTCTACACGACGATCGATTGGTGTTAAAGGTTCATTCTCATCTACTATTTTTTTCCAGCCCTGCGTTGCTAGCACAAAAATTATGTCTCTAAATTGTTGGAGATCTGACCAAGAGAGCCTTGATTCTATCAGTAATCTGTGCACAATATCCTTTGTAATGACTTTCGTAGTAGGATTTAGCTGCACTAAAATTTTGGAGATCCTGGCACTGATAAAAAAACTTTTCCATCTTTGCTTTCACATTTCCCCAAAGCTAAAGCATATGTCCATTGTGCACAGTATACCTGTTTCTTTTAGAGCCATCAGCACAGCACACTAAGAGCCTCAAGAATGTCTAGGCTATCATTCTGCATTATCTTAGATAGTATTGCACAAGGGGAAAGGAGATCAATGAAGAGAGCGCACCCTATCAGGTACTTTGCATTACAGTGGAAACCATCACACTTGGAACAATAATTTTTTGGTACTTTTATTGACAACATTTGAATTTATTTCAATAACAATAAGCTCAAATGCAAATCTGACAATGTAGGTATAGTGTACAACTATTTTTCAATACATACTGAAAGTTAAAAAGCATCACGTGACTATTTACTTTTGTTATTAAATCTTGTTGTGACCCCAGTACAAAAAAAAAGCTGAATTCCTCCTCCTGTAGGCAATAGATCTTAGCCAAATTTGCAATATATCTAGAGAACAAGCATCACCAACCTTTGGCCGCGTCCGTTTTTAAGTCCGGTAAATAGTTACAGTTTTATCAAGCTGGATGTGCATTTTTAGCTCGTAAAAGCTTAGGGATGCTATTTCGTAGTACGCTCTCACTGAACGGATGTATTTCTTCTCCGACTCGTCACATGTTAGATCTATCGCAAAAGCATACTTCAGAGGCAATAGACCCTCCTTTGCCGTTAAAAAAGTGCTATCAAAGACGAGTACCTGAAAACTTCCGCCATTTCCCTATGAATTGCATTTGAAACGTCATTATAGCGTCATTTTTCGTATGAATATATTTTTCATGTGACGTCTTCGGTCTTTGTTTATCCAGTACCTGTGGGCTAGTAACAATCTGGGCAGGCCTCTAGAAACAGCAATGAGCAAGAGGCAACTCCAATGCTGGAAACGAAAAGCGGTGGAATAAGCGGTCCCGCGTACCAGTAGACCTACCATCCAGACAGGACCAGACCGCTTATATTACTAATTCCACCGCTTTTCGTCTCCAGCTTTTGGCGTTGCCTCTTGCTCTTTGCCATTTCGAGGCCTGCCCATATTGATGCTGCTGATTTACTAGCCGTTCGTCGTGAGTGGCTTTTTGCAATCTCCATTGACAGCACTTGCACCATATCTATGCTTGCACCCACTGGATAAACAAATACCGAAGACGTCACATTAAAAATATATTCATACGAAAAATGACGTGTTTCAAATGCAATTCATAGCGAAATGGCGGAAGTTATCAGGTATTCGTCTTTGATAGCACTTTTCTAACGGCAAAGGAGGGTCTATCGCCTCCGAAGTATGCTTTTGCGATAGATCTAACATGTGACGAGTCGGAGAAGAAATATATCCGTTCAGTGAGAGCGTACTACGAAATAGCATCCCTAAGCTTTTACGAGCTAAAAACGCACATCCAGCTCGATAAAACTGTAACTATTTACCGGACTTAAAAACGGACGCGGCCAAAGGTTGGTGATGCTTGCTCTCTAGATATATTGCAAATTTGGCTAAGATCTATTGCCTACAGGAGGAGGAATTCAGCTTAAAATTGTTTTAGTACTGGGGTCACAACAAGATTTAATAACAAAAGTAAATAGTCACGTGATGCTTTTTAACTTTAAATATAAATTGACAAATAGTTGTACACTGTACCTACGTTGTCAGATTTGCATTTGAGCTTATTGTTATTGAAATAAATTCAAGTGTTGTCAATAATAGTACAAAAAAATCATTGTTCCAAGTGTGATGGTTTCACTGTAGTCCACTTGTTATAATAGCCCTTAATCTTTGCTCTATCTGCTGATTTCACTGTGCTATCTTGAGAGAGTGAGGCAAGATGGTTTGTGTACACCCCCCCATACTGAGAAAGAATACGTTTCATTGCTCCCAACTTATGAGCAATCCATCGTGTACCACTTGCTCTGATATGTTTCTTACCCTTGGGTCAGACTATGGCAGATCACCCGGTCAATGACACCATATTTGCATGAAATCTGGTGTATGTGTTTACCATGAGTGGGAAGGTAACTACATCAATTATCACCTTATTAGCTTTATCAGATTTCAAGACTTGGTGTGACAACTGTTTTCATTATTTCTAAGAAAATGATTAGTCACATAATGTTATCTCTGAGAAGTTGAAGCATCAAAAAGTCTGAATATATACCTAAATTAATAATTTTGAAAGTTATTTAACCAGAACATGAATTTCTATTATTGGGGCGCATCCCAGTAAAAAGGGACAAAATCTCATAGTGAAATAGATGATACATTTAAAGGCTGTATCATGATAGATTTATTTAAAATCAAAATGGGAGTGGCTAATTACTTGGTTATTGATTATTTCAAATAGCAAACATTATTAACATAGAGCACGACATGGCAGCAATGAAATGCTGTGGTTGTAATGTAAACACAATAAAGCATGAAGCCTCATATGAGACCATGAATTAGCTTTGCATGCTTTGGGTTGCCCCTACACTACATGTATACATTTGGGAAGGATCAAAGTATATTGGTTTGTGTTTGTGGGCAAAATGGGAATGAAGCAAAAGAGGCTTGTTCTAGCTAACTTTAAGAGGTTTACTAAGCTTTTTAAGGCTTCACATCCTGGTGCAAACATAGGATTTTCAACTTTTGCTTCCCTTCATCATCCATTTTGGCTGGTTCACCTGCACACATTGTGTGTGTGTATGTGTGTGTGTGGGTATGTGTGTGGTGTGTGTGTGTGTGTGTGTGTGTGTGTGTGTGTGTGTGTGTGTGTGTGTGTGTGTGTGTGTGTGTGTTCACCACCAAACCCCCAAGCTGAAGGCATCTGTACATGTACATGTATGTGATCTGGCATCACAAAATGCATGATGAATAAGTGTGAGTTATGTTCCAGTAAAGAGGGAGTGACTGGTAGATCTGGTAAGTGGTTTAGGGGAGTTGGATTTCTGTGATGAAAGCAAATATCAACAGTGGGTGACTATAGACAGATGCACTCATTATCAGTGACTGAAAGTACATGTATTGACAATTTCCTTGACTCCCTATCTCATTTCACAAGGCATCACTACATTGTACATGTATGTAAAACACCTGAAAGAGTCGATTACATCATCTGAATGTACATGTATAGTTTTTGGTGATTTTTCTGAGAATCTCTCTTTCATTGTAAGATGCAGCTCAGGGTTATCACAGGCCACCTTGCATCTGGACATAAGTAGTTTATTATTATTGGGATGGGTTAGGGTTAGGGCCCTAACTTCATTTTAGGCTGGGAAATCAAATTTGAAGGTATAACAATATAAACAAATTCATTGTTTTGACAATGGACTGAAGCCATACATAACATCACCTGGTGTACACAAAATGAAATGCTTTTACTTTAAACATTTATAGTTATTTACAAAATAAGATTAGCCATTCCAATTTATAACTTTTTATGATCCATGATGATGGATAGTAAATGGACGGATCCTCGAGGATCCGTCCATTTACTATGATTTTTCAGGGGTTAAAAATATCAGAGATGGAACGCAAAAGCTTGTAAATGTGCGTTAAAATATTGAAACCGTAAATCGTAATATTAGAGTGGACCGAAATTTGGACCTTTTCATTTAAAACTCCAAATATTATTTTTCAGACGTATAATTAAAAACGCCCCTAAAAGGTCCAAAAAAGGTCCACTCTAATTATTAATAGACAAATATCTTTTTTTTTTTTTCTTAAAATTATTTTGTACGTATAAATGTATTAATATGTTATTTTTAAGTATATCACGTGAGCCTACAAATAGTGTATATAAGAACGATCGCAGTACTGTTTGGACCATTCGAGTGGACCTTTCAGTGGCGTTCTCACTTCTTTTTTGAAATGAACATTAATGGCAAGCCAGTATTCTCAGCACCCTCTTTGTCTTCAGAGGAAAGCGATGCGGAGTCAGAATCTCAATCTCAAACTAGCCAACCAGACCAAATTAGTAGAGATGATACAGTTGTCGCAACAGTTGTTAACCTGCCTACTCCAGTTCCAGATATCGTTATACCTGAACCAAACATTGCAAACAAGCTTAAAAGAAAGAGACGTTCTGACATCGGACCACAACCTCCTGTACCGAATATCAGCGTTGAGGAGGCAAGAAAACTCATTAAATAATCCAAGTCAAAAAAGAACAAGTCTAGCAGAGCTGTCACGCCAGTTCTATCTGTGGGAACGTCAGGAAAACTTACTACTACTGTCGAATATGGAGACTCAGACGAACGAGGAGAAATTTTGCAGTATGGACGTAGCCTCGATAAACACCTTATTGATCTCGCGGCTTACGTTTTGGAAGCAAAGTGGCTACCTGGACAGCCAAAAAAAGGATCTGTGTTTGCAGCTAAAACATTTGAGTTCCCCTCACTCTTCTTTGGAATCGAAGAGAAGTCAACTAACGTACTCAAATCTCTCGCAGTATTGCTTGGGACTAACGCAGAGCCAAAAAAAGCTACTGCTTATACTGGTGTTCACTACGCTTACGTTCTCATTGGTGCTGCTGTATTACCTAGTGCACCGTTGTATTACAAAGATGCAGTAAAGGCTTTTGGAGGAGACATGATGATCCGTACATTAATAAAAGAGTTATATGCTTCTGATGAAAAGGTGTGTGCTGTGGTAGACTGTACGCATGCGCAAAAGGAATCATGCAGAGGTGATCCTGATAAGCTACTGGAAATGATACAACAGGGTTACAAACCCAGATCGGGAAGTAAATATGCGGGCAATAAGCCAAACTTTTATGACAGTGATTAGTATATAATCCGTATGTTTTTGGTGTATTTCATTGTGCAGTTTTTAAATAAAATGAGTGAGAACAAGAGCAAAAGTGGAAAGTCTACCTATGATCCGTCCACTAAAACTTGGACGTGGACTACTAAAAAGGGTAAAATAGTAACGTGATCCGACGAGGATTACCAGAAACGCATTAAGGTGCTGCAAGTTGCTAGACTAAAAAAACAGGTAGAGGGTGCAAAGGAAAAGTCTAAAGATGAACCAGGTCCATCAAAGAAAAGCAAGGCAGAGGAACGCGAGGAAAAACCAAAGAAGGATGAAATACCGCCATATACATCAAAAAAATGATGAAAGAGCTAAAGCAGCTCAAGTCAGTTCCTCCTCAACCACCCAAGCAAAAACCAACCCCAGCAGAACAAACTGACGGTGACGATGATGAGGTACTCGTTTTGGACAGAAAGAATCGAGAGCATGCTAAGATCATTTCTCAACCAGGCATTGAAGAAGTTGACGCAGATCAACATGATCATGACGAGATGAGTGCTCACGACAAGGCATTTAAAGCTCTTCTGTTTCAAGATGCTTCTGTCGTTGTTCCTGTGCACGACCAAGTAACAGAGGATGAAAAGAAAAACATTACAGAAAAACCTGAACTGTATACTGCCGTGTTTGAGTTTGACGGAGAGCGATTGGACGAAACAGAGCCTAAGTTCGTACCTGCACCTTCTGCAGGTACAGGTAAAAGACGTAGAATGGAAGATGGCTCCATGCTCACTCTACAATTGTATGACGACGAAAACAATATGGTTGTTTGTAATGACATTATATCGCACGGAAAGATTGAAATCGACGAAGCTATTGTAGAGACTGACTTTTCTCAGAAAGTATGTGTTCCTAGGCTGGCTTCCCTCAAATGTGAACTTGTTCAATTACCTCGTACAAAGGTATTGCCGACAGGGTTTAACCAGGCTGCGGTCACTCATCCGGAAACCGGTACAACTGATGATAACGCAGCCAAGTTTGACGTGTGGGTTGCAAATGTTCCAATGCAAACAAAGCGCATTGATGCTATATGTGCAACTCACAACGCAGATGTAACCCCTGAAAACATAAAGGATACTCCGTGGGAAGAAGATCCTTTTTCAAGGCAAGACTTTGAAATAAGAGCAGGGGCGCAGCCTGACAATCTGGAAGATGTATTGTGGCACGGTGAATACCAAACGACTACCACAACCTTTTACGAAAGTGGTGTGATTGGTGACAAATCTGTGCCAGTCATAAACGATGTAAGGAAGTTGAACTCGTTAGTAATGACACAGAAGTACAGTCTTTTATACAAGATCCTACCGTAGATGTTGGTAAATTTTTACCGACTGGCTGTCTACATGTGTACGAAAAGTACTCGTTCCAGAACAAAAACATTGACCCTACTGTACCCCCAATCGACACTAATGATTTTATTAGTGTTCAGTATCTACAAGCTCAGGCAAAGTTCAGAATTACAATGCAATACTATCTCACGTACTGGACGCCTTTGTACTTTTTGGACAATCCACACTTTGACGGAAAACGTTACCGACCCGATATAACATCTGCTTACACAGTGTCCATGAGCAACGACGACGACCAAGACGAAGAAAAGGTCGCTGCTCTTATAGGAGAGAGCTATACACCGTCATGGTCTGTAAAGGTTGGCAGAAGACATTTCAAGGCTTCGTTCGACAAAACGAAATCAGCGGGCGAACTGTGGGATAATCGTCACATAAAACGACTCACAGCGGAAAGAGTAAGATTGAACAAATTTCCCAAAGTGATCAGGAACGTGTATCGACACGAAAATGGTATTCCCAAAGGAGGAATATTTGTGCAACACAGGCTAAAGGATTGGATGGATACGCTAGCAGGAGTGTTTAAGTGCGTGGGTTCCCTCGGAGGATCTATTCTAGGAGCACTTTTTAAAAGCGACGAAAAACATGGAAGGTTAATCTACTTGGGTGATCCTTCTGCTCCTGTATATTTCCCAAATTCGTTTAGAGGAGGGACTTATACGCCCAGTCAAACAAAATCAGGCGAATGGGTTATGAAGCGATTGAAGGATTATGCTCATGTGTTGAGTACATGTACAACATTCGAAGAAGCTAGATCTGTCTGTGACAACCTTTTGTTTGATTGTTCTGGACCTAGTCTAGACAGATGTAATGTTGGTACAGACAGTGAATACAACTTCTTGCCCACTGTGAATAGGTTCAAAGATCCTAGTAATAATACTCTGACAGGTTACGATGTTACAGATGATACATCTGGAGAAGTTATTGATCAACTCCCCATCATGCCACAGTCGTTCAAACTCAAAAATGTTGCAATTGGCGCACAACTCATGATGGCTCATCCAAACACTGGAAATTTTGATCCGTATACTGCTATAGACGGGTCGGGTTCTAAATTGCAGCCTATTAACATGACTGGTGTTACCTGTATACCACGAAATGGCAGTAGTACCTGTCGGATGCGATACCATGAGATCTCAGTTTATGGTAGACGAAGAAAACAAGCCTATCCTTGATAAACAGGATGGAACAAAGACTCTTGTACAGAATAACATTATTTCTGGATGTTTGTCTACTACAAAAAGCATAATGTGCCAAAATGCATTTTCTGAGAGCATAAATACTGTGCAGGACGTAGAGCCAAGAGCAGGTATTGAGTGTACTATTCCAGTTGAATACTTCTGAGTTGCGCCCAGCCCAACTCCATATGCAAATGCACCATATACTCTCCGTAAGTTGCCAGGAGATGTTAGTCTTGTATCCGTAGGAGGAGCGGGTACTCTAAACCTATATACAATGCCTCCGACTGAGACCGTCAATATTTGTTCTAATGCTGGATTTAAAGATTTTGGAAGTCAGAGACCACAAAATGCTGTCAGCAGTATTTGTGACGAGACTAATGGAGTTACTCTACAAGTGCACACGTGTCCAGACTGAACATATCCTGTAAACATGTATACTGTGAACAAATATGCTAAAACCCCTTATTTGCGGTTTTGTAGTTTATATAGATAGCGTGTGAACAATAGATTATGTACTATGGATTGTTGTGAGCATTTCCTGTTCTGTCAGATAAAACTTCTTTGCACTATATACTTTTTTCACTTTTCGGGATGGAGTCCGACGACAATACTAGTGACAGTGGAAGCGATATCGAACCTAGTGGACACTCTGTCCCCGAATACTCTGGCCAAGCTAGTCTGCCTTCCTCTAGCCATAATAGTGCTATTAGCGGTGAAGAGTATAGACAAATTAGTACTGATGGGATTGACTACAAAGAGCTATGTTCAAGACGAAGATGTCGACATGCCGCGTCGAAAGTGCAGAAGTACGCGGCAGGCAATCTGAGATGTTACGTAGTCCAGTGTGATATTGGACAAAATACAGAATTGACGTCCGAGCTTTTTACAGAAATATTGCAGGCGTGGAATATAAGAAGACGTGCAAAAATGACAAACTGGTTAGTTTGTGAATGTGTGCATGAGGGTACTGATTTGTGTATGCCTGGACGCCATTTACATTTTATATATCAAAAATTTGCAACACAACGCGGGGAGCACATGGAACGTTTTTGGAACATACTACGGTCAAGATTAAAAGACAAAACAGATTCATTTAATGTCAAAAAAAGAAAAATAAAGAGTAAAGCCAATTTCGTAGAAACTTCATGTTACTACGGAATGCTTGCTTATATAAGTTCAGGACTATACAGCTTGTATCCTTGTAAAACAAATTTGTACGGAGAGGGTGATATATACGACCAATGTCAGCTTGAAAATCAGTCTGATTTAACTGAAAAGGATTACGAACAATACCACGCGTGTCATCCGGAACACATGTCTTGTTTTGAAGACAAAGAAGACGATTCTGATAAGACCACATTTGCAACATTGTCCAAATTTTGGGATACATACGGTCCCATGAAAGTAAAAGAAATATTTAGCAATCCTATAATACCCATTCAAGAAAGAATAAGATTGTCAGAGATGAAATTTGGAGATAGCCAGGTGTGGGACAATTTACTGGCTATATGGCTAGAGCACGTGTTCTCTAAACTAAGTTATGTCGAAGTGTTTTCAAGATACGGGAAGAAGAATACAGACCCTCTATATATTGCAATGCATTATTCCCTTTTGCAAAGTTTTATGGACTTTCACTTTACTAACATTGAAGAGCAACAAGCAGTTAGAGAAACATTCAAAGAGTGGTTATCATTGGGAACTAAAAAGAATACATTATGGATCAGTGGAGTGTCAGATGCCGGTAAAAGTTTGCTTGCCAAGATGATATGCAACCTAGTTGTATTTTACAAAAAAAATGCTGCCAGCAAAAATTTTCCACTAGACGGCTTATCTAATGCTAAAATGATATGGCTAGAGGAGTTTACATCTGCACTAATCTCAAAGTCAAATGCATCTTTTTATAAGCAAATTTTTGGTGGAGAGTCTATTCGAGGAGATAACAAATTCAGTGGGATAGAGACTATATGGGGCACTCCTATATTAGTAACAACTAATGAGGAATTTGATACCTTTCAGCGAAAAGTAGAACTTAGTACCAAGAATGACAAACAAGCATGGGATACAAGGGTTAAAGCAATAAACTTAACAAAACCCTTTATTATAAACAGTAGAGAAAAATTATTTGATTATCAATCTGGCATATGCGGAGAAGCTTTCATGATATGGCTAGAAGAGGTAAGTACACACAATAACTATGCAAATTTTTCAAATAGTTTCATTCCTATAGACGCCAGATTTCCAGCCAGATCCACACCCTGAGAGAGCCAGTCCATTGCCCCCTTCTCTGGTGGAACAGGAGGAAGAGGATCCCCAACTAAGCTATATTGAGGGGATGGTTGATATGTGACTGGCTGTCCTGTAATATCTCTTGCCATGTAATTGTCCTGAATAATAGAAAGTTCGTCTCTGAGTTGATTTGGTTGTTGGGGAACGGGAACGGGAAACCCAGAATACTGTTGTTCTATAACTGACTGTGTTATTGCAGATGTACTTTGCAATTCTTTGTAATCCGGTCTATACGTCACTGGCATATATGTCGGATCAATAAACTGTGCCGTTGATGTCTTTAACAAATAACCGATACAATTTTTTATCCACGTGCAAGAACGTCCTTCCGCAACAGCATCTCTCTGCATCTTGATAGAGTCAATTTGCTTACCCATAATGCTACTCCTATATCGCATATACCGATCTTCGCATAACTTTAATAAGTATGCGTACTCTTGTATAGGATCAACATTCTACATAATAAAAAATATAATAAGTTAATATTCATTTCCACTTCTTGTCTTCCTTTTCAAGTAATTCCCCTCACCTGTAAAAAAACAGATCCAAAGTCAACACCTTCTGTCATTTGTACTCACTTAACTGGATGCACTTTTTGCAGGATTTATATAGGCAGAGCCTCCTTCTCCTGTAAATATGCTACTAGTTTGATTATGGTGTGGCCATACTATCGTAGACGTTGCGTAGTCGTATTGTAGTAATTGTTCTTTTTCCAACCAGTCAACCCAGTTTAATTCACCAATATCACCGTCTCTTTGCATAAATGCAAAGAATTTTACCAATATACGGTCTATGTCCTCATCTTTGATACCTTCTTTTATGGCATCCATCACAATGTCGGCCAAAACACTTTTAGCTAACATTTCTCCATCTGGACAAGATTCATACGCAGTCAAAAAGTTTTTTAAGTTTGGATCATATATCAGATAGGCCATAGCTCTATCATATTGAGGATATTTTGAATGTTTTAGCTCGTTCAGTGCGTCTGGATCTCCTCTAACCACTCTACGTGCAAAATCGTATGGTATCAGAATACTAGGAGTGCTTATGACACCTTGCATATCTAGATTGTCTAACAAACTGTGTACGTTTTTGTCTACTAATGCGTTTTGGTAAGCTAAGTCTTCTGGAGAAGATAGCACTGGAAAATCATCACTATTAGATTCAAATATATGATCAGTGCTAGGCATAACTGTGTTTACTACTGAATGTGTGTTGTTTTGAGATGATGTGTTTTGAACTAACGGGTTAGTGGTGTCCGGCTCGTTTGGACGAACTTTCTTAGATAAGTTTCCTGATTCGTCATTGTCTTGTTCTTCCATGTTGGCCGCGGAAGACGGTCCAGAGTCATCACTTCCTAAACCTTGTACAGTTGTTTTTCCTCTGTATTTCATTGCTGTCACTGCCTGTCTGTTCCTCTTGTATAGTGCATAAGGAAGACTTCCTACGTCTTCGTCCAAGATTACAGCATCAGTAATCCCAGCAGCTTCGTAAGTGTTCTTGATTGCAAGTTTTAAATCTGCAATAAATGTCATTTGCGATTTCCTAGATCCAGACAATTTGAAGTACTTGTGATGGTAACCTGAACCCTTTCCATCCGATCTCAGTCCTTGAATGTAAGGTTTTCCAGTTTTTTTTTACTTCTTCCCTTCAAATATAGGTACGCAAAAAGTTTTCCATCCAAGAGTGAAGTTGTATGCAGAACCAACTTCTAAGCCTTTCCCATCAAAAACAGCGACCTTTCTGTTTTTGCCATTAACATTGGCAATGACAACAGAAGGTTTCCGACCGGTTCTAGTGAAAGCGACCGGATATAACTTGCACACTACCAACCTGTGGAAATTGTTCTGTCTTAAATACTGAGTAATGTTGTCAATTCCAACACTGGGTGCCATTTTAGCATGACTTGCTGACATGCCTTCTGTTGCCATTGACCTAACAGCATCCACGTTTAGTTCCTTTAGTCCTTGACCCCATTGTGCAAGCAATCTCTTGTATATCTTTCTATCTTCAGAATAAGTCATTTTAATCCAAACCGAAATGAGAAAAAATCAAAATACATCACACTTTTATAATGCATAGAAAACAAGTTATACTAAGTAGTGACATATTTTAGTTCACAGTCCTTCAAAATCTTTTATACGTTTAATCACTCTTTCCATGGTTATAACTGTGGCATGAGACACTTCGCCTTCATCGCCGTTTCCATCCACTTCTTCGCTGTCAAAAATCTCAGCTAGCACACTTTCGATCCATTCTGGAGTAGAACATCCACCAGCACATAAGTGAGATTCACCGTCAAAATGTTGGTTCACAATATCGTCGTAACAATCTTTTCCCATTTCTTTGACACTGCATCCATTGCATCTGTAGATGGACCATTCCTCTGCATACCACTGAAGTGCGGCGTCCATTATCTTGATAGTATCTTCTTCGTTTAGACTATCTTTATTAGTTATATAGTGCATACACAAGCCTTGTATCAATGCATGAAAAGATGCATAAAAAGCAGAATTCAAAGTAGATCTCTTCTTGGTAGCATGTACTCTGCTGAACATAGCAGCAATTTCTTCAGGTGACATGTCATGATTGCATTTTGCACTATCACTACAATCTCGTGCAGTGGTGCCACGTGAACTGTAAGCAATATGTTCAGCAGTCATGGCTTTGTACACAGATAATGCTCTGAACACAGTGTCCTTGTCGCTGATACCAGTCACGTTACAACAAGAATGCTTAAAGTTCTTACACGGATCAGATGCACATAGTCTGTACATAATCTGCCACATGTTGTATCTCACGACTTAGAATACCCCATGCCCCTGCATCGTGCGGTATTTGTCGCCTACTATAGCCTAGATCGTTTTCTAGACTAAGCATGAGAGGTTCTGGCATAGGCATTCTTTGTGCGGATATGCAATCCTCTTCTGTTGGCACTTGCCACAACAACGGATTTGAATTCAAAAAGCTATCCTTTATATTAGAATAAGCCAGCAAACCAGCATAGGCAGTAATGCAATCTGAACTATCAACAATAGACAAATCTGTATTATACTCCATTATATGCGGAGAATATTCGTACATGGTATGTAATAGCCTGCATGCACTATGACTCTTCGTCATACATTTGACTACGTTAATCAAAGTAAGGTTTCTCCTTACATCGTATAACTGTACGTTATTGCCAGCAGTATTACCCCCAAAAGCTCTATAGTAGACAGCTCTTAGCATTTTATTGTCCAGCAACTCACTTTCTAGTTCGTGGCGTCTAAAGCTGTTAGAAGGCGATCTCATGTTTTTCAAAGAATTAAAGGAGGATAGATATATATTATCCTTTGGACCTCGCCATTTGACGTCGAAACGGTCCTTCTCTCCAACAAGTTTTTCAGCTGAATACAACTCTGCTGCCAACTGTTGCGCCTTTATGTAATTCTGGAACTGGTATCCAAAAATTTTAAAGTCGACATCACTGATGGTATCATCATCGTCGCTAGCGTTTTCGTATGACTGCTCTGGCGACGACGGGTATGCATTTTTCTCACTGCAACTCAACTCAATTTCTTCCGCATCTTCGCTGTGATCTGAAAATGCTTCTGGGTGCTTCTGATGAGCTCGTTCTATTGCCCTTTTAACTCCCCAGCAATCTTCAGAGCTTTTGCCCAATCCCGATGCCTTCTCATAGCAGGCGTCATCATCGAGTTTGATTTCGGTTGCATTGGTAGAAAGTGTTGACCCAATAGGTGAGCTAGATTGTAAGCATGAAAGCGGAGAGCCTGGTTCCGAGCATGAAACATCAGTCTCGTCATCCTTTCTTGCTGCCTCGAACTCAATAAAGTCTGACATGGCACTGGCATATGCACGAACAGTAGAGAAGACAAATTTGTTAGTAGCAAACAGGTAGTCAAATATACTAGCCAGCGAGATATATAGTTGAAAAAGTCAAGAGTAGAAGTGAGAACGCCACTGAAAGGTCCACTCGAATGGTCCAAACAGTACTGCGATCGTTCTTATATACACTATTTGTAGGCTCACGTGATATATTTAAAAATAACATATTAATACATTTATACGTACAAAAAGTCTGTAATTTTAAGATGATATTTGTCTATTAATAATTAGAGTGGACCTTTTTTGGACCTTTTAGTGGCGTTTTTAATTATACGTCTGAAAAATAATATTTGGAGTTTTAAATGAAAAGGTCCAAATTTCGGTCCACTCTAATATTACGATTTACGGTTTCAATATTTTAACGCACATTTACAAGCTTTTGCGTTCCCTCTCTGATATTTTTAACCCCTGAAAAATCATAGTAAATGGACGGATCCTCGAGGATCCGTCCATTTACTATGATTTTTCAGGGGTTAAAAATATCAGAGATGGGGCTTTACTGGAAAAATAATACCTTTTAATAAAAACCTGTCCCTTTATAACCATGAGCTACCAAACCTTGTGTTACAATTTAATGGTTAATTTACTCCATGAAATAATTAATATAATACAATAGTGTAATTAGCCATGGTCTTGGCTTCTCAAAGATACCTTGCACTGTACTCTGTGATCAATGACTCTAGGGTTATGAATTTGTAAAGATGAAAAGGTAAAAAATGAAAAGAGTACTTAATAATCAAGATTCTCCAGATCTGATAAAGGCCCGTAGGTGATAATTGGTATGGGTACTTTCCCTAATATACTAAATAAATATGCAAATTATCATTCAAATCTGAGGGGGTGTGGTGGAAAAATGGCATGTCCTTTGGGTGATCTGCCATAGAATGACCCCCTTGCATGCAATGCTATCATCTACAATACATCCTCTCTAACCTGCACAACTATTTCTTCCAGCTGGTGACATTTTTTGGGACTTTTTTCGTAGAGATTGTATAAACGAAGAAGCATCTCATCAATGTAATCAAAGGATGACCCCTTCAATGCATCCTTTATTGCAAGCTCAAGCCAATGGGCTAGACACCACATCCAAAAAATCCAAGGGACTTTGCTTTCAACGAGGCCTTTTAGGCCTTGTTTTGCGATATTGCTTGACGCTCCATCTGTTGCAATACCAATCAATTTTTTTTTGCAGTCCTCCAAGCTAATAGATTCAACGCCAATCACTCTTAATGCATCTGTGACTGCATGGAAGAGACTTTCAGCAGTTCCTGATGATGGCACACATACTTTGAGTAACTGTCTTTGAGTGACTACTTTCTCATCCACCCCCTCTATGTCAAACAGCATCACCAGGATTAACTCATTCTCCACGTTTTCAGTATCTGTCGTTCCATCAAGCAGCAGTGAAAAAAAATTAACAGATTTTAACTGTTTCAACTAGCTGCTGTCTTTGACACTGAGCAATGTAGTGGCAGAAGGCCTTCTCCGTCCTGTAAGCGGATCCTAGTTGCACATCATGATGTTCCTCCAGCTCACAAATAGATGGATACTTATGAAAAGAGAGCTTCTCCTTAGCAAGTAGAAAGACTATATCAAACTTTTTACGCAGTTCTGCTCGATCCTTGTGCTACAGTGATGTTATCGCTGCTATTATAGGCGCAGAAGGGACACTTAATTCACCTCGAGTGGCTGATCCCTTTTCCAAGCATAGAATAGACATCACGTGTTGATGTTGATCACTCTTCGCGTGGTCTCTTATTGTGCTGGTACGCAGTGAATCAGCCCCGGTGATCCATCGATCGCTGTACTTCTGCCGTCCGATTATTCTACACTTGTACTTGGCACAGATGGTACACTTCAAATGAGTAACATACGTTTTCCCACCAGACGTTTCTGTCGCGCAGTCCATCCACGTAACCGTTTTCAATTCGCTATCAAAATCACGCCGCCACTTCTGGTACATTGAAAACGTCACTGTCTTCTTCGTAGATTCAATTTCTGTAGCCATCACTCGCGCACGTGTACTATTACTTCGATCGTATACGCTTAAGGTTTTAATGGTTAAATTATAATTCCTACACTCTACCGCAAATTATTCATCCAATTGGCCAAACGGCCAATCGCTAACTGAATTGCTCGGCCGTTTTAAAGAAATATCTGAAATTGGCCGTGGGCCACCAGCTATTTCATGCTCTGCAGGTGTTGAAGAAATATGCACAGAGGAATGATCTTGATACATATGCTCTGGATGGACTTCCAGAAAATAGAACAAGCTTAAGAAGCCAGGGATTTTTTTGCTTTGCACAAGTACTACACGGATGGTGAAAGAGAAATGGGCTGCAGACATTAATTAAGGGTGGTATTTACTTAGGTGAGTGTTCACAAGTAGAGATGTCCATGGAACAATCCTTGGTCAAGCATTTTTGTTGGTGATGGCCCTGCAAGAAATTTTGAAAAGAGTACAGCAAGGAAGGGCAGTTCGGTGTGCTGCATATGGAATTCAGACCAGTATGCCCAATACACTGTTCTTCTTTACTAAGTGAAATCCAGCATTCGACTGCCTTATACTAAATGGAAGGATTCCACCATCTGCTGAAGCCATCCAGTATCGCTATAATGTTTGCTAAATTGTGACGACTTTTATGTTGTAGCATTCTAAATTTACCTTAAATGATAGCTCAGAACTTCATTGCACTTTGCTGTATGTCAAGGTTTTTGGTAATCCTCTTCTTGGCATACATTCAGAGAGCCGACATCTGACTTGGCCAAGTCCAAGAGGGACAAGGCTTTAGCCTATACACCCGAGTGGGTGAGGCTATCCTTCAGCGTAATGACATTTCCTCCAGTGAGCAGAAGAAACTGCTAAAAGACCTGGAGATGGCTGATAAACGCCTGGATACGAGTGTCTCACTTTTCGTTGCCTCTAGGTCTTCGAAAAGAAAGTCCTTAAAATGAAAAAGGACATGTCCAGGGGGCTGAAACTACTCCAATTGAGCAAGAGAGTAGTAGCAGCAGCAGTGCTCCCCCAACTGGTGGTGCTCAAAAAAACGCACCGGCCCCTCTCACTGCAGCAACACTCAAGGAGGTGTTGCAGGAGCTACTTGGTCCACCCAACAAGAGAGAGGGCAAGAAAGACCGTCCCAAGGACAAAGGTCACCCCTACAGGGACCCCAAACCCGGAGGAGGCCGTTGGGGAAATGGCAAGGTGGAAAATGTCCCGACAAGGGACAGAGAAAAAACTGAACTCCATTAGCCATAGACAGCATATGTACTGTCGTGTATACTCTGCTGGCTATAAAGTCAATAGACATTGGACCAGTCACAAATTTCCAGCACCCAAACTATTAGGCACAATGACTGCTACGTCATACTTAGCAACAGTAATTCTGCAGTTAGAATCCCTCCATGTTCTAGCTATCGATCAAATTTTACAATGCCGACGATGGAAACTACAAAGGAGATCTGCTGATACCATGCTCCATACTAACCATAGGTATGCGAGTGCATATAATAACTGAATGTGTATAATCACACATCTTGTAAAAATACAGATTCCTGTGGTTTAAGGAGATAGTGAACAGGCTAGATGTTCACAATCAAAGCCATCGCAATCTGATGAGGCAAGTGAGCAGGTTGAAAGAGAAGACTGCACTAGCAGCAGAGAACACAGGGATAGTACTAGATGAAGAGTCTGATCATTTGATTAGAGACACCATAATATCACCTATTGCCATAGAGCACTTCAAAGATCTACCACGAGAGTCATTTCAACATGTGTTTTGGCAGCAGCATGTAGAGGCAACATCAAAACCTAATCTACAAAACATGCACTGGCATCCATTAATGATTCAATGGTGTCTGTATTTACGATACAGGTAAGAATGTTGAAGTTACTATTTTTAGTTTTAAAGTTATATTTAATAGATCAAGTGGTGCATATGAGGTGTTGAGAGTCTGAATGTATCAAGTTACCATCACAAAGAACATTGAGAGATTACACTCACTACACCAAGGTAGGTACTTCAATATTTTTTTCAAATTGGGATTTACTTAGCAAAATTAATATCATTAGAAAGAGTAAAATTTGTGTTACAAAACGACATATTTGGATCGAATCTGCGTTGTAAATATCAGCAGTTATAACGTCTCAAACATCAATCTTTACGCGGTAGATAATGTACACAGAATGATTGGAGCGGTAAAAAAAAATTGTGACGGTTGTGCTTACCTTGCATGCATCTCACGTAACTCTGCAAATTATTGAACCAAAGTCATTTGACACATAAAGGGACACACATAATGAATAGAATGCATCTAAAAACCCTATTTCATCTACATACAAACCTCCAGTAATGAAATCTACCAAGAATGCAAAAAGTGTCATGTAACGTCATCTCCTTCTTCAGATTCTTCAGGTTTCACATAAAAAGCTGTAAAATTTAGTGATTTTGGACTTTGATGAACATTTTAGAGAGGTTATGTGGCCTTCATACAGCATGTTTTGTCCATTCACAAACCACATGTGTTGAAAGTAATGCCCACTTATAATCGTCATGAAGTACCGGTATAAACATAATAATAATTATTATTGTTATTATAATTACTGTTGGCACTGTTGTTGGTACTTTGACCCAACGCAGGGGACCTGATGCCTTCCTCAGAAGTTGCTTCTGTCGGTGTAGTCAGGACCTTCTTTCTCGTAACGGCATAGTACGTGATCGCCAGTGTCGCAACTTATAATTATTATATATATTTAATTACATGTATGCTTGTTCAGGCTTGCCTTCTAAAACCATTACAAGTTTTTTTTCTCTAGCCTGTCTCGAAAACTAGCATTGTTTTTCAGTTTGTGTGTGTGTGTGTGTGTGTGTGTGTGTGTGTGTGTGTGTGTGTGTGTGTGTGTGTGTGTGTGTGTGTGTGTGTGTGTGTGTGTGTGTGTGTGTGTGTGTGTGTATGTCTTTATCTTGCTGCTGTTTCTGCCAAACAGTCCTCATTTTGCTTGCCTGTAGAATACTATAATTATATTAATATATATCACAGTAAAAACAGATGGAAGGATTTCACTCCAAACGGCTAACTATGTCACTCCAAATCATAGCCGCTGAATTGTACTATTTTAGCCTGTCAGTTCTTGCTTGGTTTTATTAGACAGCCAAGCTGAAGTGCTGTTAATTCTGGTTTTAACTTTTCCATCTACAAATCCAAGTTTGGCATTTTGGGATCTTCTTAGATGGTGGATTGCCAATCCAAGAGTCTTCTCTGCACTAGCAGGTCCATGCACCATCAATATATTCTCCCATTTGTTTCTCCTAATAACTTCTATTGTGCTAGTTATAAGTTGCAACAAAATATCACCAAGGCATTCTTTATTGGGAAGGTGGACTGAGTGCAGTATACTTCTCAGGCTACTTAGCACCTCATCTGACGTTTCATCAATAGGCATGTACCAAATACATCACATCTTGACTCCAATATTTGCATAGGAGAATACTTGAACATGCAAAGATTTTTTTCAAACATAATTGAACATGTGGAATGCTGTCAAGATTGGACAATTGTTGATTGCCATACAGATGTTGCCAGTCACGAATTTACCTATAAGACCTATTGCTTGCAATTGTAAGAAAAGATTGTCATATTTGATATTTTTCTGTAGGGCTGACCGTAAACTGGTTGTATTATGACAGAATGCATTCGAATTCAAAGAAAGCTTCTATCTTAAATGGTACAGCATGCACGCCTGATGAATGAAATACTATGTGAAACTGATTCCCCACATATCGGGCAATAAGTCATAACGCATACGCATATAGTGGGTACTATTCAGCCTGGGAACGAGACCCCTTTGAAAATAAGCTCTGGGAATCACCCAAGTCTAACCTCTATTTTATGCAAAGACAGGTTCATATATAGAGATACTTTAAGATTGAAACCAAAAACACACTACTCTCACTTGACGTGACTATTTCCACTAAAATGGGCACTTCACAACACAGTGTTACTAATTTAAAGCTTAAGAGTAGCGATTTGGAAGTGTTTCGAGCCACAACGCACGCCCTATTGGATACCCCCTTGGGAATCAGCGGGAAGTTATGGTATTAAACATACAGGTTTAGTTAAACCCAGAGAGCAAACACCTCATCTCTTTGATCGCGCCTTTTAATGCCAAAAGGAAATACACTAATAAACCCAAGTGACTATTTTTCTATGCACCAACATCAACTCGATGCATTACGTCTAATTAAATTTGACAACAAAAAAACTTAGTAAGATGAGTACCTTCTAAGAGGAATCCAAAAGTAACCCAAAATACTATTTCACTGGCGTGAGCTGTCTTCCGATCTGTCATTATGCAATACCTGAATTCAAATTTTCGGTCACAATTTTTGTCGTGTAATACGGTCACATGTTTTACGTGTGATATTGAAGTGCCTAACCAAGGCGTCACTGGAGTTCTCTTCAGAAGGGAACCAGATGTTGAGAGATGCAGCTAGACTAGACCGGTGCCCTGAGAGGGAGAAGTCATCCTACGTCACGACGATATACATATAAGACATGTTCTTGTGTTTGACAAGCATACTGGCAATCTTAATGGCTTCACAAATTTAGGAGACATTTCTGATCACCTCTCTGAATTTGAACTCTTCAAGACGATGGTACAACCATGCCACACCTTGCTAAGACTATGCTTGTGTTCATGGAACGAGGCCTCTTTTCAACGCTACAGCTTCCATACGTTCAGTTTTCGTGCACTTCATAAACTGGTTTTTGGGAAGCTATTGGACGCCTGGAAACCATGGAGCTAAAGGTTACCTGATTATCCTCTTTTTGAATTACCTTTGCATTTTAAGAAAATACAAAAATCAACGTATAGGTCATGTGAATGACTATGGATGGTGCTTCTTCACACCAGAAGTTGATTAAACTACCCAATCATGCATCAGATGCAACTGATGTTGTCTATGAGGTGTTTAATCCATTTGCTGAAGACAAGCGAAGCCTTTACTTCAGGTACCTTTACTTCAGGTCAGATCCCCGTCACCTTGTTAAAACAATGTGAAACTTTTGGAATGAGGAAAGAGAAGAGGAAATTATGGGTGAGCATAAAAATAAATGTGTTAGTTGATTTATTAAATATAAACTGATTCATAATGGTCTGATTACAGCAATGGAAAACCTATCCATTGGGACCATCTGAAGCATCTTTATGAAACAGATGCAGCTCCAGGAAATGTTTGCAAGATACAAAAGCTGAAGTACAAACACATAAAACTGACACCATTTTCTAAAATGAGAGTTGATTTAGCAGCTCAAGTAAAGATTGATGCATGATTCATTCTCACATTATTCTATCCTCTCACTATGTATTTATTTAATGTTTCAAAAGGTCTGCTTTTAGTATGCGGAGAGGAAGCTTCAGAGACAGCTCATATTGTTAGCATTAATTTGTTGATGCTTTGTATGTGCATTGAAGGTGGGTGTACACAATGAACTAACATATCAAGTTAGATATGCTACAGGCTTTGTTCCTATGGTACTTAAAGAGGCTTCTAAAGAAGATCAAGAACAAGTCAACAGCAAACAAAACAACTCAAGACTATATCTTGTGTTTAGATAGTCTCATCTCCAGTGATGATGACAATGAACAGCACCATTGCTCTTCAAACTGGCTGAACAGCATAAACCGGGGTGGTTTGGCATGCGTAAATAACATCAGCTGTGAATGCATACTTCGTACTGAACTAGAACACAATCCTATTCACCTGGGGAATGAAGCTGTCAGAAGAATCTCTGGAAGTGAAGATGTTCTATTTTGTTGGTGCATCATCAACACATCATGGGACAGCCACTGCAGCACAGCCCTGCTGGACATGGTTGTCAAGATGTGGGCAACGATTAGGGGGTTTTCATATGCTGGTGCGTGGGTTGAAAAGGTAAAGGTTGCCCAGCAACAAACTACCTAAAAGTCCAAAGGATTTAGAAAAACACTTATCAAGTCTTAAGCTTGCATTGTACATACATGTACATTTGCATACATGTACTGCTCTGGACATAACAACTTGTACGTATTCTTTCCAAAAGTGCGCGCGTTGATTGGTGTTAATTGGCTGCATTTCCAATCCCTCTATATATTATCTCTGCCAGCATTACATTGGGCCATACATCCTTACATCTGGGACAGATTGCACAATTACAGCCTACTCCCGTTATAAGCACGTTCTATCCATTATAAGCACAGGGTGCAGCACTACGTAACATAATGTAATGAATTCATATTTCATGTTTTAAAAACCATTCATTTCCTGGTGGTGACAACGTGCTTTTTCATCTCGCCTGAAGACGGAAATCATACCAGTTCCGAAACCGGTTGCGTTCTTGGAAGAAAAATCTCTAGTGATCTGGAATTTGAGCAAATGGCAGAAGAACAAATGGATGGTGTATGTTTGGTATTCATAGTTGTCAGCGTACCTTCTTCATATCTAAAAGTCTATACAAACGATACCTTCAAAATGCTAACTGCCTTTTAGCGAACAAGTCTGTACCTCTAACAAAAAACACAACTTTTTACAAACAAAATCGCATAAACCTCTATTTCTGACAAAACCGAAAAGAGGAGACGTTGATGTAAATAGAACATCGAGAGTGGGTTGAGATAGAGAAAAAAGAATGCCTAGCGCTAGCGCTACAATATATGTTTGTCGTTCCCAAACAAACCTTACTATACAACAAACCCGATTCCTGAACACCCTACAATTTTGATACAGCCAGAAACAAGGCTTGCAAAACACACAAAGCGTATAATGCGCGTTGGCCTGAGTTATACTGTACATGGAACCAACGTAATATTTTCTCACACTCAAAACTCTAAAACAACAAATCTTATGCTATGATCAAAAAAAAAAAAAAAAACAAACATCACATACCTTAACAACAACCAAAATATTTAACATCATAAGAAATTGTTTTTATTTTTGCAAACCCTACTACTGATAATCATGCTTTTTCTGTCAAACAGCTTTTGGATTTTGAAGACTTAGATATACAGGGAGAGACATCACTTTCAAAAACAAATGGTGACAGCTGGGGCAACTCCTCCATCCAAGAGGAGAATAGTAGGATGGTGTAACTCTTGGACATATTCACAAAAAAAGACTACCGCATTGTGAGATACAACCATCCGAGGATACAGACGCAAATATGGACTCAACGCTCTCACCGTCTATTCCCTTGCCCGGCCCGCCCTGGTGATTCCTGTTTGCATTCATCCCACTACCACACACGTTCACCCTCTCCATACAGGTCATATAGGTCATGTTCACCCTCTCCATACATGTCCCCTCACCATACAGGTCACATAGGTGACATTCTACAGGTCAAATTCACCTACGGGAAGTACTTCACAAGTCACACACCTGATGGGCCAACTCTACTGGAACCCTATTGGACCCATGGTCCAGCACCGGATTGGTCTGCACATTGGACTGGTCCAACACATCAATGGTCCACCTGTCCAGCATTACATTCGGCCAGACATCCTTACATCTGGGACAGATTGCACAATTACAGCCTACTCCCATTATAAGCGCAGGGGGCATACTTTGTGGCACTACCTAACTTAATTCAAACATAATGTAATAAATTCATATTTCATGTTTTCAAAACCTTGACCCACAACACAGCAGCATTTACAAATGGAAAATAGGCATTGACAAAGGATGTAGTACATGTATAATCACACGCGTCATGCTTAGCTGGTCAAAGTTGATAGGGATATAACGCTATAACGGACAAAAGGTATGTTCACCCAAAGTTGATGCATAGCTCGATGTAGCTAACAATATACATGATAGGGCTCTAACCTAACATAGAAAAACGGTCATTTCTTTTTCTTTTCTCTTATTCCTTTTCTGTCATGGGATCCGCGCACAAAACCATTTGTTATTATGCATCATCGATACAAAGACTGCCTGTAAATATATGCATGTGCTAAAAACTTGTGTTTGCAATGTCCAAGCTCAAAACAACAATGACTGCAGTGGAATCCTAATGGATTATGGATGCTGGGGAAATGGAGACTGAGGGAGCTTAGACTATTGCAAATAACCTGCAAGGATATCTGGTCAACAAATACCAGATGAAAATGGTGAAGACCCAAATGAAGAACCCATATCATCCAGTCAGATTAAGCAATTCACTGTGTACAAAAAAGTTAATGTGCCAAAGTTGTTCTAACAAAGGTTTAACGACTATTCGTGAAGATACAACATGTACACACTGTAAATGGAGACACTTTGGTACTACTTGAAGTGCTTACTGAAAATACAGCAACTGAAGAACAGTAGCCACCTAGTAACAATTTACAGCAGGTTATAAATAGCCAGCTACGTGCCGATTGAGCACTTATAGCCACATCTCCATGTGAACAGCAACAAGAAAAGCAAATAAAGGCCTGGTCAACTTTTACATCTGGAATCTCGCTTGGTAAATTAATGAGCCACTCACATTACGTAGGTGCAATCTGCAATACACTACTTGTATAAAAGGACATCAGGTATCATCTGACATCTGCAAGGGCCTTTCCACACACACAGGGATCCAACTTGCAGATAGAGACCACTGATTAATTTATATTGACTGTGCCATGTATGCCCTGAATTACAAGGACTTCACCTCTGCTGCTAAGCCTGCTCTAATTTAAATCATTCATCAGTGGCCTTGAAGCAGATCCCCCAAACATGTATGACCTTCACATGCAAATGGACTGCAAGTTGCAAAGAGATTCTCCCCCACTGTCCAACCAATGTGAAGCAGACACCACACCCCATTTTTAAATTTGAAGGGGATCCCCATATTTGTATGACAAGGGGCTAGACCCCCCCCCACCCCCCTTCCTCTGGGCTAAAAGAAACTGTACGTTTCTGTTTATGGCCTCACAGAAGCAAGAGGTTGGCAACATGTACATAAGACAGTCAACACCTGTCAACAGGAAGGTACAGACCCTAATGCTGGAAAATAACCATTGTTCTTAAGGTGATAAGTCCTTCAGATTTGTGTCCAGGTCTATTCCAATTGTGAACTAATTGGATCTAAGGACATGAATTCAAGAAAGTGGCAGCCAAAAGCAATCAGGCTTAGCACTAGTCCACACCATAACTACACATGTATGTCATCTACGCCTGCCCATGGGATGAGGCAGTAGAGGGTTCATTTCTGATGACAATACTTCACACTAAATGTAATGCTACGATCTATGTTCCATGTTTTAACTTTAGCAAGGCTACTCGCCTTATCCTCCGAATACAACACGCTCGTTCGAATTAGGCAATCAAGTGGTAACACACATGTCCTATTCTAACATACTGCAAAGCGCGCAATTCTAAATTCCAGTCACGCACGAGGGAATCAGTAGCTTCGCCTCTCATGAACACTCACACCACGCTTACTTACTGTGGAAATTCTGAAGGTGCTTTATGTACCGAAGCCCCAGGTGATAGCACAAAGCCTTCCTGTCCGACCTGTGTTTCAAAATAAAAAGCAAGTAAACGATTGCAAACCCTAGACATGTTAACACGCACCTGTCGCTTCAGTTCAAACCCATCCTTGCAGCAGTAGTATGACAACCCATTTCGCTGTAACCACTAGTCGTGTAGTGAGCTGCAATTAGAAAAATACGGGTGATAACAAGTACTAGTACACCGTATAATGATATCACAAAAGGCTGAATGTAGCGAATGCTAGCAAATAATAGGCCTAGTAGCGATAGCAAAAAAAAGCACACTTCTTATTAAGGTCGGCGATAACACTTACAAGTTGTCTTCAGCCTTGCGCCTCTCATTTCAGAGTTACAAGACAGCACGTGACTTAATTTTAAAATTATAATTGAAAGTTTTTTTATAATATCATTGAAAGTTAATACAGGTAAATGTACATTTAAATCATGCACACCAATATTGAATACAATGGATAAGAATGAAATAAGTTGTACACAGAACAGGATTGAAAACTCTGTACACGGTTGTATGCGACTGGAAACTATTTAATAACTTTGACGATGTGAAATCATTATATTACCGGCCGTCTTGTGTTATAAAACTTTAAAAACCTGTGCCAAAATTATGCGCAAGTACTGGTTACTATTTTCTCAAAAGCTACGGCGAAATTTCTGCCCCTCTCGGAAACTATATGTCTACGTACGGTTGGAAATTTAATTCTTTTTACGATTGAAGCGTGATTAACCTCGAATTTGTTTGGTACAATGGCCTTCCTAGTCAAAGTTATGCTGAACACAACTCCAATATGAGGAAACAAAAACACTTCAATGGACCTCCCTGCCGAGCGTAAAAGGGTGCCCGACCAATCTCTACCTCTGACAAGACAAACGTCACAATTCAAAGTGAAAATGGATGTGACCTCCTGCACACACGTCCTACTGACATCCTAGCTTTGAATTGGCTCTGTGGCAAGCCTACTGCTTTTGACTTTTCTGTGACTTCTCCGCTAAACCCATGCATCCCTTCTCTCTGAAGCGGGTCTCGCAGCAGGTCAGCAGCAGTTGCCACAGAGCAAAGAAAGCACTAGGCTAATGATTCTAAGTGCTCTGAGCTGGGATGGACTTGCATTCCGCTTGTGGTGGAATCATATGGAGCTTGGGGCAGGGAAGCTATCCAAGCATTCTCAAGACTTGCTTCACTTCTTGCCACAAGGACCAACACCCCCAAGTCCACGGTGGTCTCTAACTTGTATGGCCGCCTGAACTTAACACTATAGTGAGGGCCAATGCCCTGTCTCTCCTCTTAAGATATATCATCCAGGAGGGTGATACATGCAGTTCCTAAACATAACTTTGTAGTTATATTAGTGTGTTTTATTTATTCGTGTATCATAATCATGTATGATGTATATATTCTTCCGAAATCAGGCTTTTAAAAATATGTTTAAAAATAAAATTGGTCATGTAAGCAATTGGAGACAGCATGCACTTTAAATAAACAAGGAAATACGGTCATTAATTTAATTTATAGCTTATCAGACATCTAGGGAAGGAACTGACGTGTTAGTTGAAGCAGTGCAGGAATTGATGTCTTTGATCCAGCACAACATGATATAGAGACTGCTAATATGTAATTGACAGTATTTAATGCAGTTCACATCAAAGCAAAAAAGAGCCATTGATAGAGCTATTTCCAGCAAAACCCAATCGCTACCTGCCACTTTGACCTATCTCCAGCTCAATTTAGAGATGGGTTGGCGGTTCGCTATATGCATGACCCGACAGACCTACCTTCAAAAGTGTGATGGTTGAGCTTCACTAACTTTGCAACATGCTCTTGACTGTAAGGTTGGTAGTCTAGATAGACATAATGACATCAGATATTGCATTGGAGATATTGCCGCACAGGTGTGGACACAGGTTGTTGGACAGCCAATTGTTAGAGTGGCAGAAACACGAGTAGGTGACTCAGGATTGAGGCTGGATTTGGGATTATGTGAACCTCAATCAGAGGCACGATATGTTTTGACTGCTGTGTGCGTATTATGTATCTTTAAAAAATACATAGCTACAACATGCATATGCCTACATTGAGCAATTTCCGGCAGGTATGAATAAAGTATACAAGGGGTGTGTATCATTAAGGGAAATTAAACACAAGTAGTTAATTAACTGGTAATGGTTGTCATAAATTCTCAGCAAAAGAAGACATGTAGGTGAACTAATATTCATAGAAGTCTCAAGACCATATTCATTTCCATGAATGTTTATAAATGTGGGGTGGGTGGCTCGTTAGCTGCTATTTCCATAGATCGAAATCTTGATTATTATTTTTTCGCAATGTACTTGATTTAGTGGCCATTGTATCTTGATTTAGTGGTTTGGATTTATATTTAAATGCGTACAAATAGATACTACTAAAATTCAAGGAATGACTCTGAAATTTTTAATAGGTATCATCGGGAATTAATAATACATTTTCGTTTAATATTTAGTTTCTTTACATTAACATCTCATCCCGCATTATTAGAGCATTTAGCAACATTTAATCATGCAAGGTTAATTTTCTTTGATGCGAACGGACATAACCTTTATATGCACTATCATGCTATACATACTGCCATGTGAATTTGTTTCCTGCAAGTTAACTGTATTCATTGCAATAGATGCTGTATAGGATCTACGAATAGCCCCCCACATGCAATAATTAATGCTTTAAACCTGGCTCTGGATGGTACTGTGTTCACAAGCTCATTACAGACACACATATGCATCTATAACATTGTAATTTCTTCACTGCGTCCTTTTCACACCAGATCTACATGATGAGGGCACATCTTGAAGGTGACCAAACGCTGCACATGGTAAGAGAATAACTCTTTCTGTGCTAACTAGGGGGCCCAAACCCCCCATTGGAGAGAACATTGAAACTAGAGTTTATTCATCGACCCGTTAAAATGTTGTAAGCAACACTTGAATCATTGGCCCTCCTGACAGAAGAGGCAGGACGACTATGTGATGAAAGTGAAGGACGATCTGGCGGATGTGGCTTCAGGTTTCGTATGCCATTACTAGTTGCTGAGGGAGCCTTGGCTTTGTGGGGATGATTGCTGGGTGGAGCCTTGGCCTTGTGGGGATGATTGCTGGGTGGAGCCTTGCAAGCTGAAGGTGTGCAATTATCATTAACTCCTGTCACTCTCTTGGGTCCCAATGCACCATGGGATGTATTTTTAGATGAAGGGCTTTGAGGTGAAATCTTCTTAGCAGTACCACTAGACAGAGTTGCTTTGGAGCTATGTGAAGGGCCTTTGGGTAAGACCTGAGTAGCAGAACAGTGAGGTGCATATTTGGAAGTAGATCTGCTGACATTTGGGGTTTTCTTATTGTCTTGTCCAATGCAACTACCTGATGAAACTGAACGTCCAGTTTTGGGTTCAACTGTGGATGAGGAATAATTTCTGACATGTCCTAATTTAGACGAACTCATTTTATGAGTGGTATGTTGGCCGGATGATACCCCAGATGATAATGCGGCATGATGGCCAGATGATACTCCAGATGGTACTGGGGCATGATAGCCAGATGATACTCCAGATGGTACTGGGGCATGATGGCCAGATGGTACTGGGGCATGATGGCCAGATGATACTCCAGACGATACTGGGGCATGATGGCCAGATGATACTCCAGATGGTACTGGGGCATGATGGCCAGGTGATACTCCAGATGGTACTGGGGCATGATGGCCAGATGATACTGGGGCATGATAGCCAGATGATACTCCAGATGATACTGGGGCATGATAGCCAGATGATACTCCAGATGGTACTGGGGCATGATAGCCAGATGATACTCCAGATGGTACTGGGGCATGATAGCCAGATGATACTCCAGATGGTACTGGGGCATGATAGCCAGATGATACTCCAGATGGTACTGGGGCATGATACCCAGATGATACTCCAGATGATACCGGGGCATGATAGCCAGATGATACCGGGGCATGATAGCCAGATGATACCGGGGCATGATAGCCAGATGGTACTGGGGCATGGTGGCCAGATGATACTCCAGATGGTACTGGGGCACGATGGCCAGATATATGTCTTTGCAAAAAGTGGGACTCAGCACTCCTAATGCCACTGCTGCCCGCCATACCTCTGCTGCTGCTACTATCAGCTTTGAAGTCTTTTGGCAAAGAAGAAACAGAAGAGTCAGTACTGGGTACGGTAGAAAGTGGCTGATGATTCTTGAACGCGGATTTTTCACTGTAAATTCTAGAGTCTCTTGCTGCTACCACTGAAGGCAGTGGCTGCTGAGCAGGAGGGGCCCTCTTGTTTCCCAAGGTCAGCCCTCTGAAGTCAGCATCTGGGGAGGTAGCACACTGCAACTCTGATCTGACTTTCTCCAGAAGCTTGCCGAGCTGGTTTTTTCCGCTCCCGTCCCCTCCGTCCCCCCAGTACGAGTCGTTTTGCGTATGCTCTATCAATCTCCTGTTCCCCGTCCCCAAAAGCTTTTTTCTGAGCTCCGCGTTGCCCCTGAACTTGCATCGCAGAGCTTTCAACATGATGTCATCTTTGACCGTTTGCCAGTCTTGGCGGCACCACCTCGAGACCTGTGGGGTACGTGACAGTTGGAAGGCCTCTCGAGCCGTCGGGAACTGTCGAATCTTCTCCACGTACGGTGTGCCCACGAACTTCTGCGCCTGGAAGTAGTGTTCTGTGCTCGGCCATGCCTTACCGTCGATCGTCACAGCCGAAGGATAGAAGTTGGTGAACTCGTAGTAAGGATCATCCCTGTTGTAAAATCTGATCGGCTCAAGTGGTCCATGGAGGGGTTTAAGTACCGAGGCAGAACTGACATAGCGAGCCATTGCTCCGCACGCCAAACACAGTTAGTACTACTAGAGGATGGGGAAGAGGCATAAAGTGTGCACTCTCTCTATCTGTGACAACTTACCTGTTCAGTGTTGTCTAGCTCAGTGTGGGCAATTACGTCACTAGAATTGCTTGTTTATCGGTACCAATGATTTTGAATACGATTTTACCGCTGACGTCACAGGGAGGTCAACTTACATGTAATTTTTGAATGGTATATAACTTCACGCATAGATATTAAAGTAATACTATATACACCATAATACTTCCTACAAGGTTTCATTAAGAAGTAAATTATCACATTATTGGTGTATTTACGATGGATACAGCGAAACATCGCTAATTAATGCAGTTTAGTCGTAATTTTGGGCGGTCAACTTCTACCAACTTATGAGCGCTCTAACATCTGCACCATAACTGGCAAAGGTACTTCATTTTGGAATATAATTACATGTAGGCCACTCCACCATAGCGTTTCTAAAAGGATTCTGTTTTGCCAAACATCGATTTAATAAATTTGTGATGTCAGCGTAATAGCTGCGTAAAAGCTTACAACTGACGTCACAAATTAATTATCTACATGTATAAGAGCTGACGCTTAAGTTCACGAGTTCAAATTTCGTGCATAGTATCAGTCCTTACAGCGCAAGGAATTTTGGCCTTTACATGATTTTTTTGTATAATTAATACGACATGCACAAACACGGAAACAACCATGCACACGATGCATATGCTAGACATTTATTCAACCTGATGGAAGCTGTGAGCTGCTGGAGCTACCACTGGCTTTGATACTTTTCAAAGGTGCATAAAAACAGCCATCTCTCTTAACGCTGAGAGGCCCAGCAGTCACAGCCAGAATTGCACCAGTTGGAACATACATGGCATTATTCAATGGTAATAGAAACTGATATGTCCACTAGTAGTAGATGTTCTATAGATTGTCCACTGCAGTCGAAATCAAATCTAGTAGGTCGTGTACGTTAAATATTAATGATTCCACACAATTATATAAGAATCCAACGTATGAAAATGCAAATTCAGGCGACAGTGAATGCACGGACCATTTTTTAAGACACTAGACAGGTGGTGGGGAAGGGGAGGGTATTTATTGGCAACCATATACGTAACGTATAATGTGCAGATGAATCTGTGTTAGCTGCTTTTTTCATCTACCCAATGTGAAGGCTCAATGCATTGGTACAAAAATTGCAAAACACAAGCTGTCATATTGATCTGTAGATGTGCTGAGAAAGTAAAACAAGTACAGCTGGCTACCGGGCCACACCATTTGTGACAAGGACTTCATGAATAAAGCACTCTACCAGGTACGGATACAATTTTGTGTCAAATAGGCATTCAATAGTCTTTCAACTCTTCGGGGAAACACAACTTGTGCTAACATTACAAAATGAATGTTCTAGAGATCATGCTGTCGGTACAGTGAACTAGTAGTGTTCATACGAGTTTTATAAATAGAACCAATTTTCTCCTATGAGCATCGTAGAGCTGGAATAAACAAAAGAACCATCAGTGAATAGTGAAAGAACATCGGCCATAATTGTTAGTTGACACCTACCCTCGACTTGGGCTCGAGCTAACGAAGACTAAGTCATGTAGCTCTGCGTGAACTTGGCATATTTTTAACCAGCTGCAGGGAATCAAATTATCGTTATACATATCTGAAAGGTGATAAATGTTAAACAGTCCTGGATTTTCTTTACCTGAGAAAAATATACGTAGCACATTATACCTACACAAAAAATATGGTTTAAACCCTACTTCCAAAAATGTCCTCCAGTTAGAATTAAGCACAAACTGATAGCCAGCACATTCTATTATGTAGTATACATCAGTAATATTGGGTGTTTGTAGCATTTGTTCATAATACGTATATATAGTGATAGGTACATATTAAGTTGATATGAACACATGAATTCCAGTATCATCACAAAGATGTGCAATTATAGTAATACCAATCGCCTATAGTCCAAAAGTTTTTCAGGTAGGATATATCAATTTCCTCTCATTCAGCTAAAAAAGATGGTTTTAGTGCAGTTACTGTCCCATACCTCCACACCACATTCTTGAGTGCAATAAGACACTGCAATAGATAAAATTATGCTGTACAGTTGTGATGTTTTTATGCCATTGGTTGTGAAATCTTTACCACAGTTCCTTTATATCCATGCAATGCAGCTGCATCAAGTTTTATGGCTTACAATGTATGTGGAGTGCCTAAATGTATGTGAGTATGTGGAGGTGTGCATGGTGCATATATGTGATGTGTATTATGCGTGCTTATGTGGTGCTCTGTTACCATAAATATTGAGGGGTGTGCAAATGTGAAGATGAATGGGTGCTTACATAATTGTGCAGCATATCCAGGAATGCTTAGAGGTCACATATGTGGAGGTGTTTTGTGTGCCTGTCTCGAGAACATTGTCTGAACTCTCAACCTGCTGCAAGAAGGCAACGTACTGGTGGATGGGGAGGAGTAGGGGTGAGGAAGAGAAGGGAAGAGATGAGAAAGAGAAGTGTAACACACAGCTGGCTCATTCATGCATTGGTGTCTTAAAGTTTGCTTCATGCACTACAATGACAATGTCTAGGGTTATGGCATATGGCATACTTTTAATGCTTCGCTGCTTGGGTGTGGGGTAGGGTTGGGGCTCAGAATTTTCGTTGCTTTGGCTAATCATCTCAAGGCAATTTTTTGTGCTAATTCTTTTTTCCCCATATTAATCTATCATAATCATGCATACCTCTACACATTATCACATTTAATATTACCACAAATATGGCAGGGATGTAAAATATATGGGCACTACACTATTAATTAAGTTCCACATTTGTAAATTCATCAAGTGAAAGATCGAGTTTGATGTTATAATTCCAGACTAGTGGTCCTGGACAGGGTATCAGAGATACTATTGGTAAATGTATAGTAATAATTATATTTATTCTTATACATGTATAAACATATATAGATTTTGGCATGTGATATTAGTCCAGTCCTATAAAGCAAAACATGGGTGTGCGATCAAGAGAGTACTGAACATCCTCACCCTTCCTTAAATCCTCCAATGTACATCCTATATTGCTCTCCCCTACACCTTAGCATGTATCCCACCCACCCCCTCATCAATCATTTGTCCTGGACCCCACACGACCAAAACCAATACCATTACTCCCCCATCTTAGCAGGCATGACATAATGCCCCCACCAAAAAAATATTTAGGAACCATGACACATAATTTCATGTACACATGTACAGAAGCTATACATGTGTACACTCAGGCAAAGTTCATTCTACTTTGTAGCCCCATGCAGCCCTGGGGCCATACAGAGGACGATGGATGAATTCGCTAGACTGCATGTAGGCCTGGATGGGAGCCAGAGCCTATGTGAGAGCGAAGGGAGATTCAAACCATTGAACCGAGTTTGGATGGACAGCCCTTACCTCAAAGCGGCTAAGGTACTCCTAACAGCCAGTTGGGACATGAAATCACACAGTCAGCCTTCCCAATACACACTAAAAACGCTACCTTAAGATTTGGATAATCATCAAGAATAGTAGGCTCAAACAAACGGTGAATATCCAGTATTTCATAGAACATAAAGTCGGGATATGTGATCTGAATACAACACCAAGTTCAAATAAGACAACATTTATGTCAAGTTCACTTCCATGCTGACCTGATCTCCAATAAGCCATGGCTTGCTCCCTAGGAAGGTTGAGAATTGTTGGAGGTAGGGCTATGCAGTCACAGCAAGATACTGTGCTTTCATAGTTTCCTACAAAACTTCAACACAGTGCTATGATCAACTTGTGCAGGCATATAACATTATCTCAAGCCACTTCATTCAAGAACGATAATCAAACTCACAATAACTTACAACAGCTGGGTTGTATACAAGGTTGGAGAAACCTTTCCTAAAGTCAACAATCTAAATATAAATATCAAAACTGACATCATAATTATATAATATACTAGTGCTACATGTATGAGTAGCATATATTCTACTACATGTACCTATACATGAATGGTATATGCATACAGGTACACCACTTTTTCCACACTTCAAAGTAATGACCTACCTCATTCTCCAATACATCAACCAGTGATATTTCATATTCACTTTTACCAGCTTTATTGCATATGTATAAAGGTAGTGAGTGATCAAGGCAACAAAAAAGGCTGAGAGTTTACCTAGACCATGTCTCCTTGCAATGTAACGCAAGATCTATAGTGGATAAACAACCAGTGACAGGGCACATGAAATCTTCACACAACAGTACTGTTGGTCATATCAACTATATCTGGAAGAGACATTTCTATGGCAAATATATCAGAGACAGAAAATAAGCCCCTAAGTAATGGTTGCTAAAAAAAACCATGTACAATGTAGCTACGTTGATAGTCCTTGGTATGTGGAAATGAGTGTGTATGCCATGCACATGTGGGTACAAATAAGAGTTCCATTCAGTAGGAGACTAAACATCACCCCTGTGTACACCACCTTTGGCTTTTCAATCCGTCCACCTTTTTCTCTTCTCCTGTATATACAAGTAACTCGAAGTTTCTTTGGAGAATGTAATCCAAAGCAGATAAAGTACTGTTACAGTAAGGTTTGGTAGAATCTTAGACAACATAAGAGTGACTTCTACAGCAGAGGAACAATCGTCAGCAATGCAGTAGAGATGTGCCACAAGAATTCTGATAATAGAAGCAGGCAAATGTGACAGATGTTGAAGTGCAAATGGGGTCCTTTATTTTCCCTGACATAGTCTTTAGAAATATATATACTATATGTTCAAAGCACTTGGTTCCCAGTGTCTACATACTGGCTGTATGCACAGCCGATGCAATATGCGCGTATGACGAGACATTCTTCATAAGCAAATTTCCAGAAATAGACAATAAGAAAGCATGCATGTATTATGATATTACATGTATTGTGATTATTAAATGTTTTTCGAGAAACCTCCAGCAGCCGGCATCAGGGATCTCAACATTATGGCTCTGGCATTAGACCAGATGAGGATGATACCGAGTTTGGGACAGGATCATTGACTTTGGTTTGTTCAGTTGTCATGATGGTAACCCGGGAAACAATAATAAAATTATTAAATAAATGCAAACAGAAAACACACACAATCCAACTCATAGCCATATGAAAGAAAGAATTTATAAGCATAGGCTACTCATTCTGAATAATGTCATTTACTTTATGATTCATAGTCAATATTTTTAGTTGTTACAGTGTCAACTGATATCCTCTGTACAGACACATGTGCACAGTTCATGAGTACTCACTGCATTGCTTTGTGTTAGCTTGATGCCTGCTGCATGATCTATGTAGTATGGCATCTGCATCAATGGAGTTGGTGGTAAAGTGATGTACTTTGGGTAGTGGAAATGTAACCTATAATTACACTTGGAAAGTCAAATCCAGACTTCTCCTTCAATATGGAACACTGCTCTGGGGCTGTTAAAGTACAATCGGATGTGTAAAATAGAGAGCAAGCTATGTATTGTAAAATGTAGGTGCTAATCAGAACATGCAGCATGTGTGTATCATAATATCTGCATAATGTTAGCACTAAAATAGAGCAATCAGGTCTTTTCAGTGTGTGGCCAAACCCAAAACCGGCAAACACATAGTTCGATGTCACATGACATTGATGAGTAAACATGTAAAAAAAAATATATTTTTTTAAAATAATTAGATTTAATAAAAACATGAATTACATACAATTAGATGATAAGTAATTTAAAAAAGAAATAATAACACAATAAATTTACTCCATGAATGAGGCCAGAGGAGCACCATCTAAACATGTAAATTGAACAAGCTACACAATTGTTTTTGCATCCTCTCTAGTACTTTAACAAAATGAGGAATTGATTGCAAAGAGCATGCATTCTACATTACAATGGTATCTTTGATGAACCATCTTTATTTCACAAATTTGATTTCTAATTTAAAGTTGCGGTACAAGATTGATGAAATTTACAACTATATAGTCTCCTTGTGAGCTCCACTGAAAAAAGACCATGCACCCATTCCACCCACTCACCCACACTAATCCACCCAACGACCCATCCCTATCCCCATCACTCCACCATCTAAGATATCACAAATAGTCACGAATTTATAGTATCTCACAGCAATACTGGGTAATGGCTTTAGTTCAGCTTTGTAACTAAAGTATACATTTATGCAAACCATTTGTATCCAGTTTTGCAAGGGTAATACATGCATAATGGTGCAAATGTGTTAGTCTCATATTGCAACATTTATCGCTAATATCTTAATTGTATCTTTGCACTGACATTATACATTACCCACATTTTTTTTTTCTTCAAGGTTTTTATCACTACACCTGCATCCATTGGGGATTGTACTGGCTTGAACCATGCCAATAATACCTAGATCCTTTATCCAACAAGTGGGATATTACATGTAACTCAATTCCTTTCTTCCTGGGAAAATAGGTCAATGGGGAGCAACTGCCAGAGGCAGCAGTTACTGTTTCAGACTACTTAGATAGGTTTATGGCAACTGTTGTATGCTGGACATTTTTGCTTTAGATTCAACATCCAGCATCTGTATACAACATAAATCATTTACTGAACTCTTTATTACACTGATCTGATATTAATCATTCCAAACACAAAGGCATGACACTGCCTAAGTTAAAGCACCCATAAAAAGCTTTTGGTTCAGTCCATTATGATGAACTATAGCCTAAATAGTGATATATGTGGCAAATGTTAATTGTACTGTTAGTATTTCAATAAAGCAAAAACCTTACTGTAGATTATATGTGTCAGATACAAACACATTCTGTTACGCAATAATCGGTCGTATCCATATTTGGTCTGCCTGGACCAGTTAACCATGCATTACAAATTAGACAATATGCAAGTGCTTGAAAACGAGAGTGATCTAGTCATGTGCAAAGAAAGCCAGTATTTATCTGCAGCCTTTAACAAAAGAGAAAGCAAAGACAACGTGTAGTTTCTCTTAGAGAGGTGTAGTACATAAATGTAGCAGTGCATGTACGACACCTCTATTACGTTTTTTGTGTCAATGGAGATTTTATAGTAAAGTCGAATGCAGCTGGTTTTCCACCTAACCAAAAAATCACCTGGCTGGGTGTGAGACATGTCAGGTGTAAGACCACTGCCTTCCTCCACCTTTACACCGCTTCAATATGCTTGCATGATGGAAAAGCTGAACAAAAACATCCCTCAGATGTTTATGGCAGAGAACCACATCACCCCTTTGCTTATATGTAGCTACATGATGACCTAATTGGTCCAAAGCTATATCACTGTAATGAGGACCTAAAAGCGGTCATCCGCATAGGAGTGGACCAATAATTCACTTATGACCATGCAGATATTGCAATCACCAATGGTCCTTATATATTCAGTCCAAGGACCAGATATAGCAGCAATAACTGGTCTGGTAAAGTAGCTATTGCCATGTACCCAACTAATTTTCTCACCCTAACAGATAAATGATGTCACAAAAGGCCACAAAAATAGCTCCATTAAGCACACGTCTGCATGTTGCATACAAGTGAATGAAATAAACATCAGTAAACTAATGTTTTTAATTCTCGTGTATTAATAGTCGTGTATGGCGGCGTTTAGAAGCTGCAGCCAAGTAGTACGTATCGTTGGTAAGCGGAGACGCTCCATTGAGTGTGTAGCCCAACGGAGTATTATAAAGCGCGCGGTTTGCCATACTAATTAATAGGCATACCCCGATAGCTTTAGTGAGAGTAGGGGAGAGTGGGACCTTACACACATTATACTCTAGTATATAAGTACATTTCTACCGGTAAGTTACAGCCAGTGTACTTACGGCCTCCAACTTCGTAGCGAGTCTCTTCAAAGGTTGTTCCATTGTACTTCAGCAGAAACCGGACAGGTTGGGCTAGCTTCAATATATACGCGTGTCACTTTACAAATATCTTATCGTACGCACTGGCACTCCCTCCGCAAAGATTCCAATATCCTAACTTTGGCAGAGGAGCAGTCATAGCACCATTACATTCTTGCCCCTTGACTGTTCTAATTGCGCACCATCGATATGCGATAAGGTATAAAAATTAACCATTTTCTTGCATGTATTATTATGTATACACTAAATTTTTAGAACATGTAGTATATAAATAACTCAACATCACCTACACTCATACTGTAAATCGCGTTGTATTTCCCCCTTTTGGATGTCATTATAGACTTTCAATTTGAAAAAAATTTCTACTGCATGGCCGATGAAAAAAACTTGACACAAACACAGCAAACAACAACAAGCACATATACATTAATACGCCATGGCCATTTCCAAAGGAATATCCAATGAATTGCGCTTGAGTTAACATATATTACCCATTGATCTGAGTATTTGACACGTTTTGATACGTAGTGTTGCCACCCAATACAAAATGTTATCAGTATCATCTCTGGGTATACTGTTATTATTATTAATAATATACCATCATTCTGTACGCAAAAGTTGAGGTCAGTGTAAACAGGATGTTTGGGATGCTGAGAAAAAAATTAAAACATCCTGTACTTAGCAACAACAATGTACTGTCCTAAACTATTCATTGCTAATTTAAAGTTAATATTCGTGATGCTTCATTCACAGTAAAATCAAAGGCAGCAGGATTGCCACAGAGCTTCAACCTTTGCACTGATGCAAGCACAATGACTAAGATTCAAGGACTATATGTATTGGAGCTTATTGTGCCTAAAAATAGTATCACTACCGGCCTTGCATGCTAAGATTGGGGTCTTAGTATCAAACACCGTTTTTACATGACTTTGTACACCTCCTGTATTCATGTAAGGCAGTGACATCAGCAGTTTTGAACAGCTGAGAGCTAGAATGTTATCTTGTAAGGAAAATGAATACTCCACCAACTTTCTCTACGCAAAAGTTGGTGGAGCAAATAATATTTGAAGTTGTTTGACTTTATGTAATGCAAGTATAGCTACATGTATACGGGCCAGCTGCAGTGTGTGCGTGTGTGTGTGTGTGTGTGTGTGTGTGTGTGTGTGTGTGTGTGTGTGTGTGTGTGTGTGTGTGTGTGTGTGTGTGTGTGTGTGTGTGTGTGTGTGTGTGTGTGTGTGTGTGTGTGTGTGTGTGTGTGTGTGTGTGTGTGTGTGTGTGCATGCATATGCAGGTACATGCACTGCATATGTGTGTCATGTGAAAGTTAGGAGTGAAACTGAGAGTGTGTGTGCACGTGTGTGTGCGTGTGTGTGTGTGTGTGTTGGTGTGTGCTTAGAAAATTCATGCACTAAGGACCAAATTTATATACAGCTTAAGGCCTGACTCCCTTTTTCATAGGTTTGCTCAGCTAGAATCTGATCAATACTAGAAGCCTAAAATGTATTCATGAGGGTTCACGTGCATAACCGCGCGTGACGTGCTATGGCTACCCCTCAGACTCTGCCGAAGTTAGGATATTGGAACCTTCGTGGAGTGAGTCCATATATGGCACCTGCATCGTAAAGTTACAAATCCTTTAATATAACGAAGCTTGCCCAACCTATCCGGCTTCTGCTGAAGTACACTGGAACAAACTTTGAAGATGCACGCTACGAAATTGGAGGCCGTAAGTCCACTGGCTATGACAAACGTGCATATGTATACCCAGACTCAAATGTACATAAGCCGGCGCCCCTGTTACGTACCATGCAGCATGATGAAGAGGCATATTAATAACCGGCTTGATATATATGCAGCGGTGATGTAAACCAGGCCATCAGCTGCTGCCTCATGTGGGTCTGGAGACGAGGCCATAGGACAGCGTGTATCATGCAATCAACAGTGGCGTAGGAACCTGGGGGGCTGGGGGGGGGGGGGGGGGGGGGGGGGAGGGCGGCCATGGTTAGCCCAATCATAAAGTTGGGGGGGGCCTGCCCCCCCCCCCCCCCCCCCCCCCCCCCCCCCCCCCAATTCTATGTTCACACGACATATCTTTGGTATGACATGGTACGGAACAACTAAGTATGGCACGGTACGACTATTGCATGATTATTTGGGATTGTGTGGCGGCCGTAACTAGCTAGCTTAGGGCTACAATTGTCCGAATCAACCACGCCGCCATTTTAAAAAATAATACTATGAAAACAAGCTCGCTTGCTATCGATGTCGCAATCTACCACAATCGAGCACTGTATACCCGTTTGATAGTGATCTGGTACTCGACTTTCCTGAAGTGTATAACTTTGGCATGCAGTAATCGTACCTTTGTATGTAATACTTAAACAACTATGTGCGACCATGAGGTTTCATAAGTCAACTACCAAAGTTTCCACATGAGAGGGCCCCCTTAAGGGTTGACATGTCTGCACTGATATTTTATTATGAAGTAGCCCCCCCCCCCCCCCCCCCTGCCCCCAAAACGTTCCTACGCCACTCTCAACAGTTGCATTTCAGTAATATCGAGGCCAGCATTAGATGCCCATCACTTGTTAATATTATTGCGTCTAACTGTCGGTAGGGATAATTTCGATCATACGTTTACGTGGACAGGGGACTAGTACTGGAGTATGTCTGCAGTGTTGATGTGCTCTCTGAGTTTATGTGGTGGCAAAAAAGAATTTTCAAAATTAGATTTAGTTATTGAAATATTAGGTGGTGATAAACTGAGCGTTTGATAATCTGCCATGTATTTTGACCATGGTGTAGTATGGAAAGTGCATAGCTTGATCAGATTAGCACTTACATTGTAGCTAGCACTCTAACTCTTCTTTAATATATTCAATTTGATTGCACCTGTACAGCCCCAAAGTATGGAGAGCAGTGGTTCTCTGTGAAGGAGACTTTTGGATTTGACTTTCCAAATGCAAGTTACATTATGATTTCCACTACCCAAAGTGCATCACTTTACCATCAACTCCATTGACACAGATGCCATACTACATTGATCCTGCTGCAGGCATCAAACTAACACAAAGCAATGCAGTGAGCGGGTCATTGGTGATGTGTATAAACTTTGTGCATATATTACCTGTGAACTGCGGTTTAGGAGACATTATGGGCAAGGGGTTGTGGATGAGGGGTCATGGGCGAGGGACTATATTGTGAAGGGCTTGTAGCTATACATTCTTAGCCTGCCCAAAATAATAATAATTGTCCTTGAATCATAATTAAGGCCTTAACCTTCAGCTATTGCCAGAAAGAAATACTAACTTGCTATTGATTTATTCATTTATTTGTTTGGAATGATTACAGAAGCTGCTGCATATTAACTATATTCATCTAAGCAATAGAGGTTTCGCTCAAGCTCTGTAGAAATGAGAAGTTTTAAGTGCTCTATGTCAAATGGCGGTTAACAATAATACTGCATGTTCTGGTTCCTGGACTTCACACATGTCACCTGAACTTCATCCCCTGCAGATCTTGCGTTACATTGCAAGGAAACGTGGTCTAGGTAAGCTTTCCGGCTTCCACTTTGCATTGATCACTACTCTCAGTAATCTGCACTTAAGCCGGTAAAGATGAAAATGAAGTATCGCTAGTTGATGTATTGGAGAATGAGGTGAGTCATGCTCAAATCGTTTGTTACAGTGAGTATTATGTCACACATTTGGTGAAATTATCGCTCACACTTTAGTCCCAAGAATTAAAGTGGGGGAACGGCATGAAGGAAGTGTTTTTTTTACTTATTAAAATTTATAATCTGATTACATAGAATACATAAACAACATAAACCTTAATTAAGACACTTGGAGTAAATAGACTGTGGAAGACCTAGCTAATATGGCCCTTGCATTGGCTCTCACTAGGACAATTTGGTACCCCGTTGATTTTTATTGCACTGAAATTGGTTTCTATGGGATATGTGGCATCAACTTTTTTCTATGTTCCATTCTTAGCTGTTTCCCTTTTCTGTATGAACCGAGTGAGCTTAATGTATTCATAGTTAGTTTGCAACTGCATGTTGACTCTATCCATGCATATGATGAGGAGAAACACTTAAGAAATGTGTATATTATAAATGGAACACAGGAGAAATTTGAGGAAAGTTGTGTTCGACATCGTTTTCAGTGGGAAAAATTAACGCGATACCAAATCAAGTCCTAAAAATTGAATTTAAATAATCAATCCTTTTTTAACTTGAAAACTTTTGAAGTCTTAATGAGTATAAAATCAAGGGTAAATTTCACTTCAACATTGCAGATAGAAAGATCTTTATTCCTGCATGCACTGCAATATAAAGGGATATTGCCGCTTAATTTAACTGGTGTATATTTTGTCAATGTTCATGTTTCCCTTTAGATCATTGACTTTAGGACAGCTCTCTCCAAGCTTGTGTACAATCCAGCTGTTGTAAGTTATCATCTGCACCAGGTCTGTGAAATTCTTTTGAAATTGTGTCATTTTGGTATGCAAGATACATTTTGAAATATATAGCTCAACCCTCCACGAGTTGTTTAGTGCTGATCTTCTACTTAGTACTGAAGATTACTTACTAGTGTAGCAATTCAATGAAACTTGTAATGCTGCTCTTGATTTGCCCTGAGAACATTTCCTAATAACTGTTTTGGTAGATTGGTTGCTGCTCTACATTTTATTATACTCAAAGTGTCAGACTTCCAGACTTGTTTGCTTATAGTAGAAGAGCTGGTCATCAAGATTTTTTTTGTAATATTTAGTTACCCTAGCTTGGATTAGTAGACCAGCAAGAGCAGCAATATTTATCAAGGAACAAGGGAGTGAGATTTTTATGCTTACATGAACATAGATTATTTGATTCCCATTTCAGTCAAGTACTGTGCAGTTTCTATTTCTCTATACCGTAAACTCGAACCCAAATTTGCACACAAGTACACTGCTTGTAATAGGCACTCAGAATATATGTATCATGTAGAGAGTGGGACTAAAACAGCATTCAAATTTCACAGGCGTGGTTTAAAGTGATAACTTCTTGATTGAAGTGGCTTGATTAGGATAACTATGTATTGTACCTTGTGTACATGTTGATCATAGCACTGTGTTGCTGTTTTGTAGGAAACCATGAAAGCAGAGTACCTTACTGGGACTGCAAAGCCTTACCTCCAAAAATTCTCAACGTTCCTAGAGAGCAAGCCATGGCTTATTGGAGATCAGGTCAGCATGGAAGTGAACTTGACAAAATTCATTTCATGTTGTCTTATGTGAATTAACTTGGTGTTGTATTCAGATCACATATCCTGACTTTCTGTTCTATGAAATACTGGATATCCACCGTTTGTTTGAGCCTACCATTCTTGATGATTATCCGAATCTTAAGGTAGGGTTTTTAGTGTGCATTGGGAGGGCTGACTGTGTGATCTCATGTCCCAACTGGCTGTTAGGAGTACCTTAGCCGCTTTGAGGTAAGGGCTGTCCATCCAAACCCTGTACAATGGTTTGATTCTCCCTTCGTTCTCATATAGGCTCTGGCTCCCATCCAGGCCTACATGCAGTCTAGTGAATTCATCCATCGTCCTCTGTATGGCCCCTTGGCTGCATGGGGCTACAAAGTAGAGTAAATTTTGCACAATGTACAAGAAATTGATTTTGAGTGTGTCATTTATCATAAATGGTGCCATTGCATGTTATATGTCATGGGTGAGGCAGAGAATCAGGTACATTTAAAATTAATTGACATTTGATTAGAAGCATCCGTGTGACAACGCAGCTGTGAAATTCAATTGGCTGTGAGTAACTGATTATGCTTGATGACTTTTTTTTGTTTTTGTAAGGTAGGCAAATGGTTTCTATAATATCCCAGCTGGTCACTAGAATATATATATCTGGAGGCCAGTTTTGAGTGCATTGCTGCCTAAGCCACATCCTGCCTTAAGATGAGCAAAATCTCAAATTGTCTGATATTCAAACCACAATATCAAGATACAATTCAGGTTAAATTTTTTATTATGTAGGGTGGATATAATTATATACCTTACTATAACTAACATTATTTTTAATTAATGGCCCTGATGTTGCTAAAAGAAACAGAAAATCAAAATTAAACTATATCAAAATTCAAATCAGTCATCCTGATTACCAAATGACCTCAGCTGCCTTTGACATCACTGCTACATCCCCGCTTAATTCACACACTGTTGGAAGCGGGCATGTACCAGAGTGTTTCAGCAAAGGCAGCTGAACACAGAAAACATAACGAAAATGATCCCAAGTGTGCTGAGTTGAGTTGGCGATCTGTACCATTGGCAGTGATGGGGCCTGGGGACCAGAATCATTAAAGGCCTTCTCGCAGGTGGCGTCACGGTTAGCCATTTGTGGTAACACCCCCAAGTCTAAGGTGGTAGCTGAGCTATATGGCCGCCTCAACCTGTTATTGATTAGAGCTATTGCTCGATCGCTCCTACCCCCAATCAACCCAATAGGACAGTTATCAGTGCATGTATAGTTGTTTGCGTGTGTTTTGTATGTTATTACACAGGATGGCTGCGTGCAAAGCTGACTTTTGCAATACTTCGAGCAACAAATCTTTGCTTGCGTGCATGGTTCTCGCACCAAGTGCATGGAGAAGTGGTGTTGGAATGGATGATGATATGGTGCTGGGTTACCTGCAGAATTGCCAAAATTGGATTTACACTTTTATTTCATTCTTTTGCTGTCATTTTGTTGTTGTATGTAAAAAAAAGCATTCTAATGTGATGAATTTTTTAGATTTTTATTGTACTTGGGATTTTGAGAATGTAAAAAGGTACTTAATTAATCATTCTAAAGATGGCATTAGTATTAGCATGTTATCTTTCACTAATAGAATCTGTGCCAATAATTAACAGTCTGTCTGTAATATGCACTGCATGATGTCAAATATTTTCAATTAACAACATATAATTACAGTCGTATAGACATCCAAATGTAATGTATCAACAATTCACCTTAGAAGAAAAGCGAGCGTCTGCGCATGCTTGTGACGCTAGCATGCAAATACCAAACAGTGCATACAAAGCTTGGCGCACGAGTTTCGATGTAGAACAGCGGCGAATGTATAAATGTAAACATTGTGTTCCTGGTAATAAACATGGCATTACAATGGCTGGATTTTGTCATACAAACGTATGTACGGGTTGTACAGTATACTGGTAGTAAAAAAAATGAATGAAACTAGATATAAAAACATTCTCTCTGAGAAAGTTAGTGGTATATATAGGATTTGAAGGCAATGGGGGTGTAAAAAAACAAGCTTAAGGGATTGGAGATACAATAATTATTCCTACATAATTGTAATGCCGTTCTACAAAATGCTAAATATAGGAACTATTATTGTATCTCCAATCCCTTGTTCCCTTCCTTTTTACACCACCATTGCCTTCAAATCTTACATACCACTAACTTTCTCAGGGAGAATGTTTTTAACCACTGGTCCTTCTATACGGGAATATCAATCTGAATAATATATACTATGGCCACCAATTTCAAGTTTATAATGTTATTTGGGGTGTGAACTGCTTTTAAAAATTAATACTTCCATTGAATAGTTATTCAAAATTCAAATCCTGATTTTTTTTTATGTACTTCTTTAGGAGGTTTGTTGAAAGATCTATTACTGTTGGTACCAATGAATATTGAACTTCAATTTTTTAAATTTATTTTTTATGTCAGCAATTCATGCCGTAGCAATATTTGTAGCTCAGTTTACATTTTTGTAGTTGTTTCGTTGAGTTGTTCTAAAATAACGTATGCTGGCAACCTTGTAATTTGAAACAAAAAAACACCCAGATATTCAAGAACCAAAACTAGTTAAAACTAATTATTAATTATAATTAGGATAGGAGTGCAAATTTCATACTCCCTCTTCTAGTGAGTTATAATCTTAATTATTGCATTTTTGTTTCCATCTTGAATAGAAACTTCATTCATCACTAAAAAGTATTAAAGTACATCATCTGCGGACTATAAATTAAGGTTAATTAGTATTTGGTACCAAAAATGTCATCTTTTGCTGATAGAAATTTTTTTAAAACAACAATAAATTATAATTATTGTTTATAGTTTCCCTTGATTTATGGGTCACCCTGAACATTACATTTTTTTTAAATGTAGGGTGGATAGGTTAGTTTAAAGCTACTAATCGACTACTTAGGGTCTGTGCATGTGAAGAGGTGTGCATGTGAGGAGGTATACCCATGGTGGAGTCACAGCCATAAAGTTGACTTTAAAAAAAAATGCTAACTGTCAAGCTAATGTCCTTTACAGCAGCCATTCTCAGACCAGTGCTGTTGTCAGTACATAGGTTCCCAAGCCATGAGCAATCCTCTCAGCACCACAAGAGCAGGCCATCCCAAAATGATATGCCTCATCAAGTGATGCCATTTTGCTGAGGCATGTCCCTGTCAGACAACATAAAGCTTCCCCAACAGCAATAGGGCTCTTGGGGCTTGCCGCTTAGGGCAGTAAGGTTACCTCCTGCAAGGAAGATGGCCACACCCAGTGGAGCATCAGCAGACTGATGAGTGTGGAGGAGTGGTGTCTGCAGAGGAACCTCTGCCACATCAATGAGGTGTTGTATTCGGAGGCAAGAGGGTCCAGCTTCTTAGGAAAGGATCTGAACATGTCCATAGGCTAACATCATGTGGAAATATGAAGTTTGTGTTAGACGGCAGGGCAAGCACCATTGGGTTCCTACTGATGAGTAGCTTCCAAGCGTCATCACTATTGGGTGCAATGACACTAGAATTATATGATTAAACTTGATTTTGGAATGTGGGCATGAGAATGTGATATGTAACAACAATTTAACATTTACCATTCAAACAGTCATAGCTATAGATCATGCAGCCAGTCTGCCTTCTGGGGCATCTTGTCCACTAGGCAATATTCAGCTGCATCCTTAGCCATTCCTTCAGTAGCACTCTGCTGTCGCTCTTACATTGTAAACTAATTTTAAAGATATATGCAAACTTTGTTCCAATGTGTGCAGGCTTTACAGATAAGCATCAAAACAGCTGCTATAAGCACTCAATGGGGTGAACTGAGGAAACAACTAACAGTACCGCCCAAAGTGACCTGGTTCCAGGCACCATATCCATATAAGGAAGGCCTAGTAAGATGCATGAGATGGTAATATGCACACGGACACACACAACACACATATTTCTCGCGGAAATGTATTAAAATTAGCCTATATATATAATTATATATTATTATAATATATAATTATATATATATATATACGTTTTAGGTATTTGACGTTTGAGGACTTTCTCGATCTCAATGACTCGCGCGCTAGCATAATATATTATACTATAGCAATTATATAGTCTAATATTGGTCGCAGTTAAATGATTGCAGACCTCCTCCCGGATCCCCTATCAGCATTTCAGAGCTAATACGTCACAACTAATTAACGTACATGTGGCTATGTTTTACCAGAGATGATATATAGATCTATATATTATCTCTGGTTTTGCTTTTATAATATATTGGTAACAGGGTATGCTCACAGCTAGATCCAGGCGCGTGGTAGGGCTAGACTCACAATCAATTACCTATTTCGATATTCAATGTACATGTTACTGTACATGTATCAGTGATGTATGTGCCCAGCGGGTTGGGTAAATCATCGTGGCCATTCGTGGGGGTACGTCAATATGTGTATTCATCGCAAATCACGCGCAATACTTCATAACTGATGGACGCCAATGGATCTAAACAAGATGAAAACACTGCCAACGCTACCGATCAAGTCATTGAAGATAAAGAGATAGATCCGTGCCCCGTAAGAGTACCCAACAGTAGCCGCACAGTGATCCACCCCCCTCCCGCCTTTGCATTCCTCGCAGCCTCAGACTGGCTACGCCATCAGCATCTTAAGGTCAGCGGTGTTTTACACCCTGGCCATTCTCCCGCTCTTTGGCGGGCTCCTTCTGGCTCACTGGTTCCCAGTGCAGTGGTTGAAACTGGTGTGCCGGAAGTGTCCTCTGAGTGAGGCTCGTTACGTCGTATTGATGGTAAGGCTTGTGTAGCCGGCTGTGCACATGCACGTAAGTGCCTCGTTGTGTAGAATCTGGATGGCAAGCAATGTGTGGAGCACGTGCGGGAGTTTTCAATAGCGAGAGAGCAGAACCTCGAGAGAAGCGATGACGGCTCTCTCGTCCCCACATCCAAGGGGCGTAGGCCTGCATACCTCGAGTGACGTCACCGCGCTCCTAGCTGCGCCCACGCACAACGCTCCCGTCAAGTACTTTGTTCACCGCCACCTCCGATATGTGACGTCGATAAGTTCGTACTGTTGAGGTGGGTAAGGGGGAGGGTCCCGTGTCCCATGTGATTGGTCCTCCCTCGTGCCCATGTATAGAGGATTGGACAGAGGTGTGAGGTGTGGAGCAGTGTGTATGATGGACAGAGGACTGCAACATGATGACCACCAAGACAGGTACCCCCCCCCCTGAATGGTGTACTACAGCTGTATGGTGTACGTTATGACATCATCACTATTTTGACTTCTCATAATAAGAAGGGTCTTGATCCTTATGTCAGAGAAAAGCCAAGCTTACTTACAAGCAAACTTACACACACATACACACACACATATTCCTAGCCCTGGGTTTTGTTGGATGATCCTAGGTTGATAGGCTATTAACAGTTGACTTGGAGGACCTCAATGGTTGATTTAGTCGTTATCAACCTGGGATCATGGAACAAAACCCAGGCTGGGAATACATATTTTTTCCTGTCACCTGTTGGTAGCTTGTTGTCATAGTGCTGATGTCATTTAAAATCAAGTAACCAGAACCAATAACCAGTATGTTGCAGCTTCCTATTTAAAATGCTTCTTTTTAAAACTCATGGTGTGATAAGGTCACACCTCAAGCTACCTAGCCACACCCAGTCTCTCTTCCCCAGGCTTCTCCAGTATGGACCTAACTCCATTGATGTGCCAGTGAAGTCTTATCCTGTCCTCTTTGTGGAAGAAATACTCCATCCATTCTTCATATTCCAGATCCTGTGTGCAACACTATGGCTCTTTGAAACATACTATGATTATGCAGGTGTGCAGTAATTGGGATGTCTTAAGATCACTCCTTTCTAACATGTGATTAATGTAGGATCTCACACATATCCCTCCCCCCTTCCTCCACACATATCCCCTCCCCCTCCCTCCACACATATCCCCTCCCTGCACACACAGGAGTCATTGCATTCATGTCTTCAGCATCAATAATTGCCAGTTTGATCCAAACGCGCAGAAACATGCAACAACTTCACGACATGGTCAAACAGTACTGTACTGTGACCGTTGTCAGAGATGGCAGAGGTAAGAAAACATGACTAGAGGTAAGGTCACATGACTAGAGGTAAGGTCACATGACTAGAGGTAAGGTCACATGACTAGAGGTAAGGTCACATGATCATGACTAGAGGTATGGTCAAATGACAATACTTGTGACTTAGTACTTGACCTGTGTCATTCACCCCCAGAGCTCCATGATGTGCCGGGAGAGTCCCTGGTCCCTGGTGATGTCATGGTGATCCCCCCAACAGGCATGAGCATGCCTTGTGATGCAGTCCTTCTCACTGGTACAGCTATCGTCAACGAGGCCTCCCTCACTGGTTAGTGGGTACAGGGGTGTGGTCACTGGTTAGTGGGTACAGGGGTATGGTCACTGGTTAGTGGGTAGGGTATGGTCACTGGTTAGTGGGTACAGGGGTGTGTTCACTGGTTAGTGGGTACAGGGGTGTGGTCACTGGTTAGTGGGTACAGGGGTCTGGTTAGTGGGTACATGGGTGTGGTCACTGGTTAGTGGGTACAGGGGTGTGGTTGTGTACAGGAATGTGGTGCAGATTATGCTCTCTAAACTTCAGCACAAATGAGGTGGTATCAAATTGCTGCCATTACCTTAGAAATAATCCTTACACCCACGGTGGCCCGGTAGGTCGCGCACTAAGACAGTTGCGCCACGCACTACTTGAAGTTTGCACCGCGCACAAGTTGAGGTTTGCACAGCGCACTCGCAAACTATGGAATGGGCAAATAGTTTGGTTACGTCACTATCTATTAAAGCTGCTATTAACAAACAGTTCGAAGTTCTATTTATCACTCTAATGTTCTCATGCTGCACTGAAACGATCCAGAGGTCTTTCGTTGCCTCCAATATACTAGTTGGGCGTAGCCTGACCTTCGCGTTTTGGGGGAAGGTCGGGTATCTAATCAAGCCTATACCAGGTACACATATAGGCTTGATACCTGACCTTCCAAAGGTCAGGCTACGCCCAACTAGTATATTGGAGGCAACGAAAGACCTCTGGATCGTTTCGGTGCAGCATGAGAACATTAGAACTTCGAACTGTTTGTTAATAGCCGCTTTAATAGATAGTGACGTAACCAAACCATCCGCCATCCCATAGTTTGCGAGCAGCAAATCTCAACTAGTGCACTGTGCGCGGTGCAAACCTCAACTAGTGCGTGGCACAACTGTCTTAGTGCGCGACCTACCGGGCCACTGTATACACCTCATCAGTGTGCCATGCCACTCTAGCTAATGGTGGTGTTAAAACTTGATGTATTTATCAGCACATGATGAATTCAATTAGAGCTACCAGATAGCTAATTTAGCTTCCTATGAATACACCTTTGGGAAGATGTTAACTATCCACCATTGGGAGGTTACATGTAGTATTGGGAGTTACCACTACATGTATTGGGAGATACCACTTGCTCAAATCTTGGTGCAACAAACACATATCTGTGTTCCTGTTATACGGGTCAGTAGCTATAATATTGAACAAAATGCGGCATCATGAATATGAATCTGATTTTACTTCATAATTGCCATTGAAGCACAAATTTGATTTAGGCACCTGAAGTTGCAGTAGCTGTTAAATACACTTTGTCTGTTGTTTGGTCCCCAGGCCAGTGCATCGTATATGTAGATATACGATGCACTGGCCTGGGGACCAAATTATTGAATGGCACAATGATAGATATAGATCAGTGAGGTAGGTCTTGCTTGTGAGACTACAGGAAAGTAAGGAAGCAAGTAATTCTTGTCATATTGCATCTGTTACTACATACGCAGTTTATGCTATGTTTTGTGACACGAAAGTTACAAAGTGGCTAGGTTGCTGCCCTTGCTAGGTGTATCCCTCCTGCCCATCACTTAGCCCAGCCCAGAAATCCTGAAATCACAGACCTTATTTTTTGAACTTGCTAACTGTAGGTCTGTAGCCGGTCCCCTTCTTTCTTTCCTTTTTACTCAAATCCTAAATCATCCATTTTATTACTATATGTAGTTGTGTACATGATATTCTAATCAGTGAAGACGCTGGTTTAGGTATCATAGATTTATGATATAAGAGGGTCATCATGAGGTGATAGTACTGAGGGTCATCATGAGGTGATAGTACTGAGGGTCATCATGAGGTGATAGTACTGAGGGTCATCATGAGGTGATAGTCCTGAGGGTCATCATGAGGTGATATTACTGAGGGTCATCATGAGGTGATAGTACTGAGGGTCATCATGAGGTGATAGTACTGAGGGTCATCATGAGGTGATAGGAGGGTCATCATGAGGTGATAGTACTGAGGGTCATCATGAGGTGATAGTACTGAGGGTCATCATGAGGTGATAGTACTGAGGGTCATCATGAGGTGATAGGAGGGTCATCATGAGGTGATAGTACTGAGGGTCATCATGAGGTGATAGGAGGGTCATCATGAGGTGATAGTACTGAGGGTCATCATGAGGTGATAGTCCTGAGGGTCATCATGAGGTGATAGGAGGGTCATTATGAGGTGATAGGAGGGTCATTATGAGGTGATAGTCCTGAGGGTCATCATGAGGTGATAGTCCTGAGGTCATCATGAGGTGATAGGAGGGTCATCATGAGGTGATAGGAGGGTCATCATGAGGTGATAGGAGGGTCATCATGAGGTGATAGTCCTGAGGGTCATCATGAGGTGATAGGAGGGTCATCATGAGGTGATAGGAGGGTCATCATGAAGTGATAGGGTTATATGATTAGGTTGTTACTTTCTAGGTGAGAGTGTGCCTGTGATGAAGACTCAGCTTCCAAACATTGAGGGGGAGCTGTACCACTATGATAGGCATAAGCACCATACCTTATATGGAGGTACCCAGGTGATCCAGACAAGGTTCTACAGTAACTCCTCTGTGCTGGCTGTGGTAGCACGAACAGGTGGGTGTGGCTCATTTTAAGGATGTCCCCATAGAAATGCATGTTATCATCTACCACTTGACTTCATCATACACCACACCACACTGTACACAAACACACCTCATCACAATGGTATAACACCATCACCTCATCACACCATCACAATGGTATAACACCATCACATCATCACACCATCACATATTTATAGCATTCTCCACTTCAAGAGGTGGTATGGTTCGGTCGATACTTTTCCCAAAACCTTTTAATTTTAAGTTTTATTTGGATGCCATCAAGTTTGTGTTACTGCTCTCCATTGTGGGTAAGTGTGCATGTGGGGAGGTGTGCATGTGAGGAGGTGTGCATGTGAGGAGGTGTGCATGTGAGGAGGTGTGCATGTGGGGAGGTGTGCATGTGGGGAGGTGTGCATGTGAGGAGGTGTGCATGTGAGGAGGTGTGCATGTGAGGAGGTGTGCATGTGGGGAGGTGTGCATGTGGGGAGGTGTGCATGTGGGGTGGTGTGCATGTGAGGAGGTGTGCATGTGGGGAGGTGTGCATGTGGGGAGGTGTGCATGTGAGGAGGTGTGCATGTGAGGAGGTGTGCATGTGGGGAGGTGTGCATGTGAGGAGGTGTGCATGTGAGGAGGTGTGCATGTGAGGAGGTGTGCATGTGAGGAGGTGTGCATGTGGGGAGGTGTGCATGTGGGGAGGTGTGCATGTGAGGAGGTGTGCATGTGAGGAGGTGTGCATGTGCATGTGTTGAGGTGTGCACGTGAGGAGGTGTGCATGTGAGGAGGTATGCATGTGAGGAGCTAGGTGTGCATGTGAGGAGGTGTGCATGTGGGGAGGTGTGCATGTGGGGAGGTGTGCATGTGGGGAGGTGTGCATGTGGGGAGGTGTGCATGTGAGGAGGTATGCATGTGAGGAGCAAGGTGTGCATGTGAGGAGGTGTGCATGTGTGGGTGTTTGCATGTACGGGTGTGTGCATGTGTGGAGGTGTGGGGAGGTGTGCATGTGAGGAGATGGCATATCTGATGTCATTGACTTTTAAGCATTTATTGACTTCTGCTACACAATTGTAATCCTTGGAATTAATCACTATGAAATCGAAGAAACTGTCTTAAGAGCAATTGATATCACAACAACTGTAGTCCCCCCTGCCCTCCTGGCTGCCCTCACTGTGGGCACAGTGTACGCCTTCCAGAGGCTGAAGAATCAACAGATCTACTGCATCAGTCCTCAGAGGTGGGTGTGGTTATCAGAGGTGAGTGTGGTCATCAGTCCTCGGAGGTGGGTGTGGTCTTCAGTCCTCAGGGGTGGGTGTGGTCATCAGTCCCCAGTGGTGGGTGTGGTCATCAGTCCTCAGAAGTAGGTGTGTAGTGCAGTGCATAGGTGAGTCATATAGTGTAGTGGGTGGGCTCTTGTAGTTAAGCTGTTGGAGCTGTAAAGGTTACTATACAGACGTATTTATAAGCTTCACCCCCTCATCCATCATCTTTCAGCATACCATTGTGGTCCAATTCCGGCAAGACTAAAACTTAAACATTGCAACTTGTGCAAGCTTATCATGCCACGAACGGTTAATGAAATATAGGTGGCAAATCTCCGAATAGAAACTTGCTGGAAATCAGTGTTTCATAAGAATGTCTTGTGGTCAATTGCCATTCACCAGTTGTGTATACAGAATCAGCTTACAGGCTCAACATGATAACTAGCACAAATAAGCTGCGTTGGAACTTGGAGCGCACAAGTATAACTTTATCAGAGCACAAACAGGCCAGCGCTGCACATTGGTTCCTTCCTAAGGCCAGCTCTGCACATTGGTTCCTTCCTCAGGCCAGCGCTGCACATTGGTTCCTTCCTCAGGCCAGCGCTGCACATTGGTTCCTTCCTCAGGCCAGCGCTGCACATTGGTTCCTTCCTCAGCCTTCAATAGGCTTTTTTATGTTACCAAATATGACATTTTGCAGAGTATGCAGGTAGTATAATTAAGTGCCTAATGACATTTAATTCTAGTGTCAATTTTTAAACCATTAAATTCTATTCTCTCATTTGCTTGGCAGTGTGCTAATATGAAGAGGTACCTCCAATAGTGACGGTTTTCATAATGTTAATTATTAGTTATCAGTACTCAAGAACACTGTCCTTGTGGTACTTTTTCCAGGACAATACATGTATATATGGCAAATTAAATCAGTTATACAAGTAGGCCTGGGTACCTGAGCTCTACAGTAGGCCTGGGTACCTGAGCTCTACAGTAGGCCTGAGGACCTGAGCTCTACAGTAGGCCTGGGTACCTGAGCTCTACAGTAGGCCTGAGGACCTGAGCTCTACAATTAGCCTGGGTACCTGAGCTCTACAGTAGGCCTGAGGACCTGAGCTCTACAGTAGGCCTGATGACCTGAGCTCTACTGTAGGCCTGAGGACCTGAGCTCTACAGTAGGCCTGGGTACCTGAGCTCTACAGTAGGCCTGAGGACCTGAGCTCTACAGTAGGCCTGAGGACCTGAGCTCTACCAGTATATAGCATTTAAGATACTTACACCTACACCTGCTTGGAGGTACTCCTTACCTGAGCATGCCATCACACCATGACCAGGGTGAATGTGTGTGGCAAGATGAAGTTGGTGTGTTTTGACAAAACTACTGGTCAAAACACACCAACTTCATCTTGCCACACACATTCACCCTGGTCATGGTGTGATGGCATGCTCAGGTAAGGAGTACCTCCAAGCAGGTGTAGGTGTAAGTATCTTAAATGCTATATACTGGTAGAGCTCAGGTCCTCAGGCCTACTGAAGACAGTCTGGACATGGAGGGAGTCATCACCTCCTCAAACCAGCAGTTAGTCATCCCTTGGGCTGCTGGAGATATGTACATGTACCAAGCTTTATTCTGTTAACAGGTTTTCTCCCATGGTTACTGATACCTCCTCCCTCCTCCCCTGTCCTCTCCTCTATGGTATGGCCACCTGCCACTCCCTCACCCTCATCAATGGACAGCTGCTAGGAGATCCCCTGGATGTTAAGATGTTCAACAGTACTGGATGGGTAAGCCCCTTCATGTTATCCTTCATTACTTGCCCCCCCCCCCCCCCCCCCCCCCCCCCCCTCCACCCCAGACCCTAGAGGAGCCGGGAGGAGACACCAGTAGGTTTGATATGATCATTCCAACCATAGTCAAGCCTCCCCTAGCTGGGGGACATGAGGCTGTTGAGCTGGGGATCATGAAACAGTTCACCTTCTCCTCTGAGCTTCAAGTCAGCAGACTGGACTACCATATATGGTGTGATGTGATGTGCCGTACCCCCTGAGCAGTGTATGAGTTGTCTTAGTGAGGCCCCTCCCCTCTCACCACCCCAATTTGTTCCATGTCTTTGTGAAGGGAGCTCCGGAGAAGATCAGAAAGTTGTGCAGGCCAGAGACAGGTGTGTGTTTGATTGCATCTCTAATTAGTGCTTCACTATGTGGGTGGGTGTGGTCATATATATGTACAGTTCCGGAGGACTTTTCAGCTCGTTCACTCAGAAGGGGATGAGGGTGTTGGCTGTTGGTCATCGTACTATAGACACAGCTGAGAAGATAGAGGTGAGGTCATGTAATCTGTGGGGGAGGGGCATGTGACCTGTGGGGAGGGGCATGTAACCTGTGGGGAGGGGCATGTGACCTGTGGGGACGGGCATGTGACCTATGTGAGGGAGGGGAAAGGCATGTCAACTAGTGGTTCAACTTTAAGTTATTAAAGGGATTAGTTAAATAAGATGTACATGTGTACAGGGACATGGTGGAGTGTGACCTTGAGTTTGGAGGACTGATCATCATGAAGAACTCCCTAAAACCAGTGAGACCACACCTGTCATTTCTGTCCTCAAGAATGCCAACATCAGGACTGTCATGGTTACAGGTAAGGAGGTGTGGTACGCATGGCAAGATGGTGTGATGGGCATAGATCAGGGTGATGATGGGAGGGTGTGGTAGGCATAGGTCAGGGTGATTATGGGAGGGTGTGGTGGGCATAGGTCAGGGTGATGATGGGAGGGTGTGGTGGGCATAGGTCAGGGTGATGATGGGAGGATGTGGTGGGCATAGGTCAGGGTAATGATGGGAGGGTGTGGTGGGCATAGGTCAGGGTGATGATGGGAGGGTGGGGTGGGCATAGGTCAGGGTGATGATGGGAGGGTTTGGTGGGCATAGGTCAGGGTGATGATGGGAGGGTGTGGTGGGCATAGGTCAGGGTAATGATGGGAGGGTGTGGTGGGCATAGGTCAGGGTGATGATGGGAGGGTGGGGTGGGCATAGGTCAGGGTGATGATGGGAGGGTTTGGTGGGCATAGGTTAGGGTGATGATGGGAGGGTTTGGTGGGCATAGGTCAGGGTGATGATGGGAGGGTGGGGTGGGCATAGGTCAGGGTGATGATGGGAGGGTGTGGTGGGCATAGGTCAGGGTGATGATGGGAGGGTGTGGTGGGCATAGGTCAGGGTGATGATGGGAGGGTGGGTGGGCATAGGTCAGGGTGATGATGGGAGGGTTTGGTGGGCATAGGTTAGGGTGATGATGGGAGGGTTTGGTGGGCATAGGTTAGGGTGATGATGGGAGGGTTTGGTGGGCATAGGTCAGGGTGATGATGAGAGGGTGTGGTGGGCATAGGTCAGGGTGATGATGGGAGGGTGTGGTGGGCATAGGTCAGGGTAATGATGGGAGGGTGTGGTGGGCATAGGTCAGGGTGATGATGGGAGGGTGGGGTGGGCATAGGTCAGGGTGATGATGGGAGGGTTTGGTGGGCATAGGTTAGGGTGATGATGGAAGGGTTTGGTGGGCATAGGTCAGGGTGATGATGGGAGGGTGTGGTGGGCATAGGTCAGGGTGATGATGGGAGGGTGGGGTGGGCATAGGTCAGGGTGATGATGGGAGGGTTTGGTGGGCATAGGTTAGGGTGATGATGGGAGGGTTTGGTGGGCATAGGTCAGGGTGATGATGAGAGGGTGTGGTGGGCATAGGTCAGGGTGATGATGGGAGGGTGTGGTGGGCATAGGTCAGGGTGATGATGGGAGGGTGTGGTGGGCATAGGTCAGGGTAATGATGGGAGGGTGTGGTGGGCATAGGTCAGGGTGATGATGGGAGGGTGGGGTGGGCATAGGTCAGGGTGATGATGGGAGGGTTTGGTGGGCATAGGTTAGGGTGATGATGGAAGGGTTTGGTGGGCATAGGTCAGGGTGATGATGGGAGGGTGTGGTGGGCATAGGTCAGGGTGATGATGGGAGGGTGGGGTGGGCATAGGTCAGGGTGATGATGGGAGGGTTTGGTGGGCATAGGTTAGGGTGATGATGGGAGGGTTTGGTGGGCATAGGTCAGGGTGATGATGAGAGGGTGTGGTGGGCATAGGTCAGGGTGATGATGGGAGGGTGTGGTGGGCATAGGTTAGGGTGATGATGGGAGGGTGTGATGGGCATAGGTTGTAGGTTTACATGTAGGTCCTAACTGGTTGCAATCACCACAGACACCGCATGTGACATACAATAACAGGGGTTAGGTTGAACCCCCCACATCTTCCCTTCCCAGAACTGTCATTGTTCAATGTCTCATAGTACTCTGGGCATCTGTTGCCCTCTGCTCTTCACGTTTCTGTTGCCCAGCACACTTCTCTTCCAGCCTGATCATGTCATGACTCTCAGGGGATGTTCCTGCTTCACTCTCTTCTTGTTAGGAAGGCTTTGGACATCTCCCACCTTAGGCTAAGACTCCTAGCCTCTCCAGCCTCAGGCACTGCTTGGCCCTCTTGTCTCAGGTAGCTAGCTCTCCACACTCACCTCTATCCAGAATAGCAATCATGTCTGTGCCCTCTTCCAAGGTCTTCACTGATGGCACCTCACTTGCTCTTCGACGGGACACTGTCTCTCATCGCTATTCATCAGATGACTTCCAGTACTCTACTCAAGTCCACCACTTTGCCATGTGGACCATCTCGTCCATTTCCGGGGACTCTCACCCCTCGGGTGTGTCTGCAGTGTACAGCTCCACACTACACACTCTGGTACATGCCCCTTGCCTTAGCCTTCCCTCTGCGACATGCTTGTGGACTTTTGGTAGCCATCTTCCTACTAATTCAGCCATGAACTCTGCTGCCTTCTTCAAGCTCTGGCCCTTAGCTCTTGGCCCTTGGCCCTTGGCTCTGGCCCTTGGCTCTGGCCCTTGGCTCTGGCCCTTGGCTCTGGCCCTTGGCTCTGGCCCTTGGCTCTGGCCCTTGGCTCTGGCCCTTGGCTCTGGCCCTTGGCTCTGGCCCTTGGCTCAGGCTCTGGCCCTTGTCTATGGCTCAGGCACTTGCTTTATACTCTTCACCTTGCCTGTGGCCCATTCTTGGCAAACGTTGTGGCATTAATGGTGAATCCCCGCAGCTTCCAGTTAGCGTCTTTTTTTATCAGGCTTGCATTCCTTGCGGCTCCATCCCCTGACATTGGGTGACCCACTGGGGACTGTAGCATGATCCTTTCCTCTCATTCTTCAGGATTTCTTCAGACACACAGGCCACCATTTAGGATTAACTGATTGCAATCACATGCACTACACGTGACATACAATACATTACACTACAGAAGTTAGGGTGTGGTGGTTAGGTTGATGGTGGGAGTGTGTGGAGGGCACTCCCGCAGAGGTTAGGGTGGTAGTCCTCTGTGCTAGCCAAGCAAGATACCACACTATGCTCCTAACCTTAACCCTTACATAGAGATGTATGGTAACCATTTACGTGCAATACCTCTTCCCCAGTACAATACATTACAGGTCAGATGGGTGTGGTCTGAGAAAGAGGTGTTGTATAAGTTGAGGATCTCTTATCTCCTCCCCTCTCCCTACCCATCACCTAGGAGACAACCTGCTCACAGCTGTGTCAGTGGCCCGGGAGTGTGGTATGATAGACTCAGGCCACCAGGCCATCATGGTGAAGGCTGGCTCCACCTCCTCCACACTCTCCATCACCTTCCACCTCCTCAAGGAAGGGTCTAACCTAGCCTTTCTCCTTCTAAGCACACAAGCCGGGAAACTTGTGGAAAGTTAGCCATACTTTATGCTGTGAGTTACATGTATGTTACATGTATGTTACATGTACACATGCCCACAACACTCACATGCACTCAACACACACATACATGTACACTCAATACTCACTAACAGTGGGTCTCACAGGACCATACCCCCATCTGGCAAAGTTCCGCCCACCAGGCACCCTTGCTGGTCTGGATGTTTTCTCCTCCATCTTTGTGCATGCGGTGCTGACCCTCACCTTTCAAGTGCTGTCCCTTGTGTACCTGCAGGGAAGACCCTGGTAAGGAAGTGGGTGGAGCCCATTAATGGGTGTGTGGTCTGCATTCACGGTGCTATTAACTACTTAGATGTAAATTATTACAAGATATGCAAATTATTGGTAGAGTCTACATACCAGTTACATGTAGCTTTTAATTTCACAATGTTCCATGCATTGCCTTCTCACAGCTGGGTTCTTGGCATGCTAGAAGCTAGCTGCCTGCTTCTTTCAGGATTACTGTATATATATATAATATTATATATATAAATATAATCTCTGACTGTATTGAGCATGGGCAGATTCTAATTTGTCATCTCATTTTTAAAGGTCATTTGGCTTGTCTTCTATTGCTCTTGTGAAGGCATTTTTCTATCTTTCGCTATATTTATATATGAAACCTCACAATACATGTTAAACACAAATTTCAATATTTAACTAGTAAACTATGTAACTATGTATGAGTCAGTCAACCATCTAAGTAGAGGTCTGAGACTTTAGCACGGGGATCTGCCCTTGCAAGAAATGCTCTGGCATTCGAGCGCACAAGGGAAAGGTAAATGCTGTCCAGAGTGGTGGAAATGGAGGAGTTAACCTGAACTGAAAGGTGGGAAGCAAGTTTCTTGAAAGTGTCAAATGCATTTTTAATTTACTTTGCTACCTGATCATTAGTCTTTTAACAAACTACAGTTAGAATACCAATGAGTTTTGACATGTACGTACTTTTCAAATTATGCGATGAGAATATTGCCATGGCATTTACTCAGCAGCATGACATAAATATTATGTGTGCAGCATGCAGTTATGACATGCTATTTTAAAGTGATAATGTAAAGTAACACGCATACACTTGTGATGCTATAAACCACCAAGCTGTGCAACAAAATGATAATCTCGGCTTACATATGGCTATTTAGAATGTGCTGGATTGCGTAGTTATACCACCACACTGACGACACGCCACAAAAAATGTACTGGGACTCTACTAGTAATTGTACATAACAATCACAAATGCTAAGTACATCTCTTACGTGTATAAATCTTATAAACGCCTTAAAAATGCTCGGTTTTGTGCTTTGCCGGGTCAGGATGGATACTTACATGTAGTGTTTCTAGTCCATCTTAATAATTGGTTGTGCTAACCTGAAATGATAAATGGGTCTGGGGACAACATCTGCACAAGCTGTACTTGTTCTCTTAAAGCAAATCAGTGGTCTGAAGTAGGTGTGTTGTATGTGGGTCACAGTTTTTTTTTAAGTATTTCACGGCACAAATAGCAATTATCTCAGTAAGCAAATATGCTGTGTCCTTTAAAAAATTTCCATAATCGCTATCTGTCAAATTGTGACAAACCTTTGCTTGAGTGAGTCCTGTGTCAGATGGAGAAGTGGACATGGCATGGATGATGGAGCAGGCCTACCCCATTTTCCTCACTGAAGTAATACATTGTAGCATTGTATCAGTCAGGTGTATAAATTAAATGTGTGTATGTATAATGTATGTGTTGTATGCACATGTGCATGAATTGCTATCTGCCCAATTGTTAAAATCAATTATTGAGGCACCACAAGTAGCATACCCTATGTATATACTGTTGTTATCACTTACAATAACCTTAGTGTTGTAATAACCTGACGCTGTAATAGTATTGTATCAATCTGATGTTGCAATAACTTGATGGCATTATATAACTTGATGTTACGTTTTCTCCTTTAAAAACTTCACCATTTACTTTATAATGATCATTACTGTTCAGATGTGATCCTACCATTGGTGGCTTACATGTATGACTGAACAATGACCTCTTGCAGGTACAAACCCCTTGTGCCATCAGTGGAGGGCCAGAACATCTGTGCCATCAGTGGAGGGCCAGAACATCTTGTGCCATCAGTGGAGGGCCAGAACATCTTGTGCCATCAGTGGAGGGCCAGAACATCTTGTGCCATCAGTGGAGGGCCAGAACATCTTGTGCCATCAGTGGAGGGCCAGAACATCTTGTGCCATCAGTGGAGGGCCAGAACATCTTGTGCCATCAGTGGAGGGCCAGAACATCTTGTGCCATCAGTGGAGGGCCAGAACATCTTGTGCCATCAGTGGAGGGCCAGAACATCTTGTGCCATCAGTGGAGGGCCAGAACATCTTGTGCCATCAGTGGAGGGCCAGAACATCTTGTGCCATCAGTGGAGGGCCAGAACATCTTGTGCAGCGAGAACACAGTGGTGTTTCAATCTTCCATATTCCAATATGTCTTCCTGGCAGTCAGCCTGACAACAGGGCCCCCTATCGCAAGCCTCTGTACACTAATGGTAAGCCTGGTAGCCTGCAGGCATGTTGTGTGACCTCACCCTGCGGCCTCCAGCTCTTATCATCCTCTGTCTCCTGGTCCTCTCGTCATGCAACATCTTCCTCATCCTGGCCCCTGGCTCCTGGGTCCCTGGGCTGTGGGGCCTGCTAGTGATGGTACCTCACCCCTACCTCCTGTTCAGGGTGGGCATGCTTGAGCTGGCTGCCCTGTATGTGGTCATTGCCCTGACCTTAGAGGTATGCATGTATCATGATTGGTGATCATCACCCTGACCTTAGATGTATGCATGTACCATTATTGGTGGTCATCACCCTGACCTTAGAGGTATGCATAGTACCATTATTGGTGGTCATCACCCTGACCTTAGAGGTATGCATGTACCATTATTGGTGGTCATCACCCTGACCTTAGAGGTATGCATGTACCATTATTGGTGGTCATCACCCTGACCTTAGAGGTAGGCATAATGGGATATAATAATTGTGCATGTGATCATGTGATCTGTTCATGTCATTACACAATCTATGCATGAGATCATGTGATCACAGGCCACCTCCCCCCACAGAGCTATGTCTTCCACACACGCTGGTTTCATGCTGCATTGCGTGTAGTAAGGTGCAAGCGGTCTCCTAAAAACAAATACAAACATGTTCTAAAAGAGATAGACCCATCATGGCCGCCTCTGGGTGTGAAGATCCCATGTCACTTGGAAAAATCAGAAATAGAAGTCAGCTTGACTGATCATAGAGTGGCTCATACTGGTGTATATGAGCTCTGACGACCACAATATTTGTATTGGTGTATGTGTAAGTCATGTGATATCGTTGTTTTCATCTAATGTGATGCAAAAATACATGCTGATTCTAAAACTGTAATTTGCATCCTAATAACAAGTGTCCTATTGTGGAGACATTCTAAAAATTTGGTTTTCTACTCTCTTCATGACACTAGATAAAGCCTCTCTGTGTACTGACATCAACTGAAATAGCAAAGGGTGTAAATTGACCACGTTGCCGGACCTTCAATTGTTTGGACATATTCTTAGCATACACATAGCAACATGAGTCACAATAGGCCACACCCAGGATCATTCAACTCCATTAACCCCATTCTGCATATAAAGATAGGCCTTGAGAGAGTACCAGGGGGAGGGAGTCATGTTAATAATGCATGTATAACTTTACTCAGCAATGAGTTTTAGAACGAAACATACATTAAAAAATCACGCATGTAGCGTTATTGCATTGCTTGCCGCAAGTATTTTAACCCAGCAGCACACATCACATCTCTGAGCTCGTCTGGTTCTGGTCCATTATCTAAAGAACACCTTATGCATACAGTAGAGTTGTTTAACTTCCTTAGCTTGTACCATCATCCGAGGTGGTCAGCACGGAGGAGGTGTTGACATGTGCCGTCCAACAAGATTGACAACCATCAATATACTTTATGAGCAATCTTCTCCTGCAGATAGAGCACACCTCCTCTCTGTCTCCTCCCCTCATGCTGCATCTTGGGTGTCAGTCATTTCCTCCAGGCAATGACCACATTGAAGATGGTATGTTGTCTCAGTTATGAAGTCAAAAATCAGAAACATATGCCATGGCTTAATACCTCTGTTACATAATCCGACAGAATTATATCAATAAATGCATACATGTACATTGTGGCGTCTGGTGAATGCCCTCTCAGGGAGCGCATGCCCAGGCCATCCCAGCTTAAGCTGAGCTCTGCCTGCTGCCAGGCCTGATTGGAGGTGTCAACTGCTGGGTGTTTGGAAAAGGCTGAAAAAAAAAAACACAAACCACAATAGGTAAAACCAAAAATGAACATAATTAACTCAAGAGGTGTGTCTCATTTCATGATCCCATAAAGACGAGCCCTATCCTCAAAATCCAGGCCACTTCTCCACTTAACCCTAGAACCTCAGGCTGGCTGCAAGCCTTGTGCTATACATGGTATATGCTCGATGTAGAAGCAGTGACTACAGGATTTAAGAAGATACCTAATGTGTTCTTCAATTGCACTGAGCTCCTTATTCAAAAACAGATTCTGCATGGTGTAATCTGCATGCATGTATTCATAACTTTTATCAAATAGTGCCACTACTTCAGGAGGCCATAGTCTTGAGTTCCCTAATTTTATTTGTTCTGCAGCAATGTCAACGTCACCAATACAATCTCTCATTGTGCCTCAAGATCACAAAGCCACCACCCGTAAGATTAAGGGCATGTTGCTTTGTTAATGTGGCTCCACATGCAACCATATCATCACATTTGAAAAGTAAGTCTGTTGGGTCACACATATAGAGAATTGCTAAACTATGGCTCTTTATAAATTGTACTGGAACCAGGTCAAAATGGCAACTAGCAAGTGGAAGAATAGTTCACCATGCAGAGCTAAATATTACCATGCGTGAATTGCTCTTCAGTCTTATGCTTTGGAGTGAACTTAATCAAAGCATAGATGATGTTTTCTGGTGTTATGCTGGATCAACTCCTTTAATAGCTTGTTTTGGTAGGACCATAAATCTTTGGTGCTGCTAGGGATGTTTGTAAACAAAGCTTGTTCTGCTTCAGTTACACCTCCACCCAGCAGGGCCAACAGGAACGAAGCGCTTCTTGATAATCTGCACTGTCTGGTACAAATCATAGGAAGGAGTCCCATTCACATTGCAAGGACTTTGCCAGAGAAGTAAAAGTTGCCTGAGGTGCATTGACAGCTGCTTGTGAAAGTAGTTCAACACAAGTATAGATCGAACCCATACCGGCATCTGATAAATTGCATGCAACGAAGCAATAAAACACTGAACCTTTTAAATTACTTAGCTATTACAACAATCACTTTCTTTTTAGTGCATGCGCATGCATCGGATGCGATTCAGTCTACATACCATGCTGTTCTGTAAATGAATTCGTTTCTTGTCTTGATTCAGTGTAGTTTTTTAAAAAGAACACGATGGCTAGAGGTATTAGCTAGGATAATTTTCATTAGCAGACTGCAAGACGACCGCCGGATGTGCATGTGGGCAAAATGCCCACATTCATTCCCCGAAAAATACAGGAAGCGGCGCGTGCACATACCGCTATAAATAAGTGATACAAGTACATACATCAGTGGCGATGTGTATAGCCTCACATTTTGATAACCATGCATGCCTTCTAAACACATACATATGCATGTACGCGTACATGCATATAATACGAACCACAAGATGCATTTGGTTGCCCATCTTCATTGAAGAAGGCGTGTGTATAGCCTCGCTGTATGCATGTACATGTACATGTATTGTTGTTTACTATAATGTATATGAGAATTGACCATTTGTCAGTGTGAATACTGAGCAAAAATTATATTCATGCTTTGCGTTGCGGTATACTATGTATGCATGCACCTAAACTACGGCCTATATATAGACAGCAGCTCAGATTAGCAATTATAGTTGCTGCAGTGTTAAAAGCATTATCATGTACATGTATAGAGTATATCAGAGATAATATATTATCTCTGAGTATATTGAAGTCTCCATGCATGTTGGCTTAGGTAAATAACGACGTCGACGACATAAAAACGGTTGAACGATCAGAGGCGTAGGAAAGTATTAAAAAGTGTGTGTGGGGCTGAAGTGAAATGTTTCAAGTGGGCGTGGTGGTGTTGGGCACTCGAATACGGGGGGGGGGGGGGGGGGGGGGGCTCCCCCTCGCTTTTAGCCGAACAACACTACTGGGGGGGGGGGGGGGGGGGGGGGGGGAGGGGCAAATACGGTTTGCTTGCGGACGTTTCTCAAAATCAAGACTCAAGAGGCATAATTAACATTCGTGCGTATTGGCGCCCCCCTGCCACCCTCGCTACACTACTGAGTCTGTAAGTTACATGTAGTGCCTAATAAGCTAACCTCCTCACCCTTCTTTCGTCCCGAAAAAATTTAAGACAGGGGGACAAGTGTAGGTGCGTGTCTGATACCCGCTTTCGCTTTGTCGCCATGATTTGATATTAAAGCACGTGTAATAATTTATAACGATACAACATTAAGTCTACGCATAACACCACTAAACTACAGCTATAACACTAATGTTGCTATTATTAAAATATTATAAGTCCAAAATAATGCCAGTCATTAAACGCAGGTATGATCGCATCACGCCTGGCTATCCGGACTAATTCAAGAGCTCTGGCCACCCTCTATGGTCGTCTCAGCATGATTTTGGTGCGGGCCAATGCTGGAGCTATTCTAATGCAGTCATACCTGCCATCATCTGCACGCGAAAATTGTTTAAAAGTGTGTGTGCATGTGGGGGGGGGGGGGGGGCGTGTTAGCTCATTTGTATGATTCTTCACCAGTGAAACTCCAAAATTTTGCCCATGGTTGCCACGACAACCTTCTCCTCATTCATGGCAAAGTTCTTTCCAATGTATTATGGCGATCTGCTGCATGAGAATGGAATATGTATACCAGAGGGTCCCTCACTTCATTGGATCGTATTTCTCCGAATTTTCTCAGACAGTGCAGTTTCAATGATCTCCTGGGTGATTAACACAGCATTTTTTCCTCCCTTTCTCAGGATTAAAATAAAAACACTGGAGATATAGCCTCACACCCTCCTTCATAGTCCACTGGATGTACTGGAGGTCCCTCATACTCCAGCCACTCCCTCCATCCCCACCTTCACATTAGCCTAGTGCTCAGGTTGCTTGGCCAGACAGTACAAGGTCCACGTGATATGCTGCTAGTGGTGGTGTCATGTTCCTAAAACATAAAGGTGTCTGCCTCGCCCCTACATATGGCCACGAATTTCAAAATGGCCTCTCCCACTGCTTCACTAAGGCCTGCTTTGATGCCAAGTGCTTTTCTTGCTCCTTATCACGGATTAGGATAATGCATGGACCATATTGCACAATCAAAGGAAGTATATACATGTACACTTGACCCCGAAACGGAATCATCCAAGATTGTGATCCACTGGAGTTTTGGATCAAAAGAAAAGAGCAGAACTTTTATTTTCTAAATAGCAGGAAATGTTATTATTTCAGCCAGTTCAAGGCATTTTTATTCTAGAGCAGGTTATAAAATTTGAAAAAGAATTAGAAGAGTGCAATCTAGCATCAATGCAAAAATTCCAAATTGAACTATATAAACGTGGTGTAACTCTTTAACTAAATTGTCAACTTAACTCGGGTTCTGGCAAAAACCAGGTTACTGAACTATAACTGAACTGAAAAGATAATCAATTTATTTAACTTAACTGCACATGGCCTTACACATGATAATAGCCGCTCACGCCCAGCAGATGTCCTGGTAACAAGATGGGAAAAGGGTTTGCCTGCAGCTTTGGATATAACAGTGACATCCCCACTTAATCCTGCCATCCTTGATGAGTCTTGTTCAACAGCTGGAGTAGCTGCAGTAGCCGCAGAGTCCCGCAAACATGTTGCTAACGACCCTAAGTGCTTCGAGCTGGGGTGGACCTGTGTTCCATTGGCTGTAGAAACCTATGGGAATTGGGGGTGGAGGCCCAAGTAACATTTTCCCGCCTAGCCTCTCTACTTGCTGCAAGCCACAGTGTGTCAAAATCAAAGGCAACAGCCGACATTTATGGTCGCTTAAACCTGACCCTGACCAGGTCTGTGGCCAGGGCTATCCTGGCCAGGGGTCTAAGGCCAAAATAGATGTTACAGTGCTCATATTGAACTCTTTAGTGTAAGTTTTCTGTATGTCATATATATTATTAACTGCACAACAAACAGAACTTAATTAATTGGAACTTAACTACTGTCAAAAACATTTAACTATCCCATCACTAGCTAGCATGGCCGGTGGTGCATGCATGCATGCATGCTTAAACTTCATATATTATATTATAATTATTATAATTTTTTTATAATTATATATATATACAATTCTGACGCACCGGCATTATTATAATATTACACTTCTCAGTAAAAAACGATTGAAATTATATTCATACAATTGGCTCTCAGTATATACTGGCTTACTGTGTGTTCTGCATTATGTCATAACTGATGTGTGAATCAGTTGTGCATACATGCTTTTTACTTACAGCTGTCAGTCTGGACAATAAGTTTCCGTATTTAAATATGCATACCACATGGAATCACTCGATTGGACAGCTAGGATTATTGCAGCCAATCATACTGAGCTTTGCCAGTCTCCTCTGGCATATTGCAATAGCATCACACTTCAGTTATATGTTCCTCCTCTGTTGCAGATGAATTTGTGTTGCTACTTTTTGATTTGAGTACCATTTCCCAATAATTTCTGGAAGAATAGGTAAAAGGTTTGTATGTTCTTTCGTGACTGTGCTTAACCTGAGAGATATTTAGCCAGGCACACATTGTAGGACAATACATTGATTATGCAAGTGCTAAATATGGGACTGACTATTTCGCTTTTCCTTATCATGCAACGCACCCTTGTTCGCTTACTTTTTACACCACTATTACCTTCAAATCCTTCAAATCCTATATGCCACCAACTTTCTCGTATAGAGAATGATTTTTTATACCTTGTTGAATGAATTCACTGACATGACATAATTATATTGAACTAACTGTGCACTGATGTGTACACACTCTTTCTCATCATATACATAAAATCGTTTCAGTACCCAGAAACAAATCGTCTGCTATTATACAATTACATATGGAATGGTTTTCAGTTTTCAGTCATAGACGCCTCCAGACTCCCCCCCCCTCCCCCCCCCCCCCCCCCCCCCCTTTAAACCCATAATTAAAATTAATAATGCACGCCTCAGTGTTATTCTCCAATGCCAATGCCCCACGGCTCCCACCCCTTTTGCCCCTCCCTGACTTGGCTTTATGCAAATATGTTCAAGGTGTTAGGCCTACGGCAAGATTTCTTTGCATGCGCTCTGCATTACACGCAGTCTCGTACCCAGACCAATATGAACGCGCCTACATACGCAACGTATAGGTCTGGGAACGAAAGCAATGGATAAAATATTGGAATGGAAGCGCCAAAAAGTTACATAATCCGCGCCATGTGTGGAATATAATACATGTACGTTTTCACACACTATGAGACGCGTTGCCTGAGACTTTTTTTTTTTTTAAGATTTAGTTGGGAAATGTACTATATCTGGAAGTTTCGGCGGGAACGTGTGTATACGTAGCTAGCCTCGTTTCCAGGCCCTGTTTTATTAAAGTTAAAAACAGGGCCTGGTAGACACTGCCAGGGTCCTAGCGCGCATGTGCTAGTTTGTCCCAGAATACCTGGGGTAGAGATCATATATAGATCTCTGCCTGGGGTAACCGTAATTTCCTTTTGGAAACCATTACGTATACTCGCCTGATTTCGCGATGGCGTATTCTGCTCGTCTGATTTCGCTGGTTAGATCAACAGAATACGCCATCGCGAAATCAGACGAGTATACGGAATGGTTTCCAAAATGAAATTACGGTTTCCACAGGTATTCTGGGACAAACTAGCGCATGCGCGCTAGGAGTCTAGGACCCTGGCAGTGTCTACCAGGCCCTGTTTTTCCCCCCGTAACTTTAATAAAACAAGGCCTGGAAACGAGGCTAATACGTAGCTAGAGTGGCAGCTAATATTATTGCAGACACATGTGCTCTGATTTACCCAATGGGTCTTGTCATTTGTGTAAAGTCCCTCCATGCATACGGCAGTCAGCAATAACTAACTGACTTATCCCATACTAATTTTTAGTTAACCGCAGCTAACTATTTTAACTTTGCCTCCCCTACGTCAGATTGCATAATTGGTACCGACGAAATCTGCCACCGGCTTTATAATATTATAACGACTGGGTACGAAAATAAACGTCATTTGTGGCATTTGTCGCAACATTTTTGTGGCTCAAACCCGCCGGTGCACAAGGGATCACGTGTAGGCATATAAATTATTTCACCGATGAACGAAACCAGCGCACTCAACGCAAGTCAAGCAAATACATCTCGCCTTCCAGATTTGGCTGTTATCCTTACCCCAGTCTTGCTCCTGCAGCTTTTGGTTGGACTGGTCTCAAATCTTCTCTTAATCGCTCTGCTTGTGAAGGCAAGCAGCGTCAATGGTCAGAACAATATCAACATCTACCTCTACTCCATGGCGACCAACAACCTGCTCTGTCTGTTCCCGACTCTAACGATGTTGATATCAACTGTGACCAAAGAGTGGGTATTAGGACAGACCATGTGCTCATTGAACCAGTTTATCACCTACATGGTCAACACACCCCAAATCGTACTCCAAATGTACATCAGTCGAGAGAGATACAAAGCAGTTCTCCATTTCTTCGAGTGGAAACCGTACTCAAAAAGAACTTACATCCAGGTAGCAGCGGTGTGGATTCAAGCAATAGTCACAGCGGTATTAGGTGTCCTACTGCAGAGTGGACTGATTATAGTGGGGGAGGAAGATGGTATCTTTTCTTGCTATGCACCAAGTAGATGGTTCGAAGAACGCCGTTTATATCCATTGGTCATCGCATATATAATAGCAGCATGCATTGCTTGCACAGTTGCGATTATCTTTGGCGCAGTTCACTATGCCTATACCTTCAGACAGCTTTACATCATTAAAGATATGCGCGCTCATGGCCAGCAGGTGAAGCTCAACCACAGAGACATCCCCATCTGCTGGGAAGCTGAAGTGAGGTCACTCAAGTCAATGACTTCCTTATTTGTCCTTACCATCGTGCCCTTTATAATTGGATACGTGTACTATATAGTGATAACCACAATTGCTATCAGCGAAGGCCGAGCCTTTCAAGAAGTGGACGTGCCGCTACTCCACGTACCTATGTTGAGTATCTTCTGGATGCCCACTGCAAGCCCATTGCTGCTATTAGCAATAAATAAGAGATTCAGAATGCGAATGAAGGATTTGTTCCGATGGCAACTGAAGCCCACTAACGATGGCGGCCCTTATACTATCCGCCGCGCTACAGGTGCGATTTCGCAGGTCGGTGCACTTCCCTTACACCTGCACATGAATGGTAAAGCGATTGCGAAAGAAGTCGCACCCGATGTAGCATTTCGACCGCCGTTCATCAAAGTATTATACAACACATGGACGACTGCATGACTGGTGGCCCGGAGGTAGTAAAACGGACTAGACTTGAACAGCATGTACACATGTATATATATATATACGTGTAACCTACAGAACTGAAATATACATGTATAATTATGTATATATAGCCAATTATATTTGCATCTGTGGGAATGCTAGATAGGTGACTACATGTGTGCCCGCATAAAATGAATGAAGTGATTCTACGCATACAGATGTGTGAGCGCTTTCATGAAAGTGCAAAAGGGGCACTTGTAAAAGGAGCAGAAAAACAGCACAATGTCATGCAGTAAAGGCCGCTTACCAGGATATGATCATTGGATGTGTCAATACAAGTGCCCCTCCCCCAGTTATCTCACCTGAGCATCCTCCTCATCCAAGACCTTCTTTAGCCAAGGATAATCTATCTGTTCTCAGCGGCGGATCCAGGATTTCTGGAAGGGGGGGGTCTAATAACTATATTCACAAGCGGGGGGTGGGTACTGGAGGGGGCGTGCCCCCTCCCGTAACAGCTAGGGGGGGGTCTGGGGCGAAGCCCCAGCCGCTTTTTAACTTTAGCATGAAAATAAGCATACTTTGAAAGTGTGTTCATTATTGATAGATATTCGAGTCGATTAATATAGCCTGTGTGAGTCAACGTGGATAAGGATAGCGAATAGAAAACTCTACACAAAGCCATTGTGACCGTATTCTGGTCTAAACGACATACACGTTTTACCTTAGTATTATATACCTACTTGATTTAGTTCTACCTGTTTCCTGAGGTAAACTATCTTGTTTTGATCGCTTACTTCTTGCTCGCACAATATTCCATCGCGCAGCAGTAATACTAATTAAACACTGCACGCTTGGAGGGCCTTGGCTTTAGACCCCCCCACACACACACACACACTCACACACACTTTGGGTCGAATGCTAACTCGCTAATCAGTTCACTCGCGTTCACTTTTCAACTCGTCAACCATGTAATTAATTATTCATAAGTTAATTTATTCATAACTGGTCGGGCCGAGGGGGGGGTCTATAGACCCCTTAGACCCCCCCCCCCCCTGGATCCGCCACTGGTTCTGGACCAACTTGAGTGCCCATTGTGTTTGGACATTCTAACACAGCCAATGGAGCTTCATTGTAAAGCAGTGGCTTGTGCCCAGTGCACCATACATTGGGTAGCAACTAATTGCTCAGTACATCGTCCTTTCTGCTATTCGCGATTGTGTGTGAGTCAATGCGCATGAAGCCAGAATCAATGACCTGGTCCACTGTACAAAAGACATGAGGACTGCCTTGTATGAGCATCATGAGTGCACCCCATATGTATGAGCATCATGAGTGCACCCCATATGTATGAGCATCATGAGTGCACCCCATATGTATGAGCATCATGAGTGCACCCCATATGTATGAGCATCATGAGTGCACCCCATATGTATGAGCATCATGAGTGCACGCCATGTGTGTGAGCATCACCCCATATGTATGAGCATCATGAGTGCACCCCATATGTATGAGCATCATGAGTGCACCCCATATGTATGAGCATCATGAGTGCACCCATATGCATGAGCATCATGAATGCACCCCATATGTATGAGCATCATGTGTGCACCCCATATGTATGAGTATCATGAATGCACCCCATATGTGTGAGCATCATGAGTGCACCCCATATGCATGAGCATAATGAGTGCACCCCATTAGTATGAGCATAATGAGTGCACCCCATTAGTATGAGCATCATGAATGCACCCCATATGTATGAGCATCATGTGTGCACCCCATTAGTATGAGCATCATGAATGCACCCCATATGTATGAGCATCATGTGTGCACCCCATATGTATGAGCATCATGAGTGCACCCCATATGTGTGAGCATCATGAGTGCACCCCATATGCATGAGCATAATGAGTGCACCCCATTAGTATGAGCATAATGAGTGCACCCCATTAGTATGAGCATCATGAATGCACCCCATATGTATGAGCATCATGTGTGCACCCCATATGTATGAGTATCATGAGTGTACCCCATATGTATGAGCATCATGAGTGCACCCCATATGTATGAGCATCATGAGTGCACCCCATATGTGTGAGCATCATGAGTGCACCCCATAAGTATGAGCATCATGAGTGCACCCCATATGTATGAGCATCATGAATGCACCCCATATGTGTGAGTATCATGAGTACACCCCATATGTATGAGCATCATGAGTGCACCCCATATGTATGAGCATCATGAGTGCACCCCATATGCATGAGCATCATGAGTGCACCCCATATGTGTGAGCATCATGAGTGCACCCCATATGTATGAGCATCATGTGTGCACCCCATATGTATGAGCATCATGAGTGCACCCCATATGTATGAGCATCATGTGTGCACCCCATATGTGTGAGCATCATGAGTGCACCCCATATGTATGAGCATCATGAGTGCACCCCATATGTGTGAGCATCGTGTGTGCACCCCATATGTATGAGCATCATGAGTGCACCCCATATGCATGAGCATCATGTGTGCACCCCATATGTGTGAGCATCATGAGTGCACCCCATATGTATGAGCATCATGTGTGCACCCCATATGTGTGAGCATCATGAGTGCACCCCATCACTTGCATATGAGGAGCAACAATCAGCTGTTAATCTCATCAAAAGAAACAGTCCTGAATTTGAAAAATGTGTATTTCAACTTCCTGCAGGGCAACAATAAGCATATCTACTGAGTGGGCCAGACTCTCACTCATGTAGGATTCAGTCTCCTTGCATGGGGGGCTGAATAAATTCATGCAAACATGGGCAGAGCCAGGATTTCATTGTAGAGGGCGGGGGCAACTCAGGGGCGAATACAGTATTTCCGGGAAAGGGGGTGCTGTCCACTGTCAGCCAATTGAACCAGTGAGGTGGGAGGAGGGGGGGGGGGGGTTGTTGACCAATTCAACCAATTGGGGGGGGGGGGGGGGGGGGGGGGGGGAGGTGCTATCCATTTACATGCAGATCAAGTGCAGATCAATCCATAATTTCAGTTTGCCGTT